>CM039676.1:26183228-26532394 GCA_022496015.1 Hordeum marinum | reverse complement strand
ATTTTCTAAAGTTTACGGGGGTTTTCTGAAAATCATAAGTAATATTAATTAAAAAACACTTTTAGTACCGGTGCGAGCCACGCACCGGTACTAAAGGTCCACCGCCACCGCGCTCTTTTGGCAGGACCTTTGGTACCTATGCGTGGCTCGCACCGGTACTAAAGGGTCTTTAGTACCAGTGCGAGCGACGCACCGGTACTAAAGGTCCACCGCCCCGCGCTCTGTTGGGAGGACCTTTAGTACCGGTGCGTGGCTCGCATCGGTACTAAAGACCCTTTAGTACCGGTGCGAGCCACGTACCGGTACTAAAGGTGTGTCTGGTATAAAAGGAGGACTTCGTCGTCCTGGGCCGAGCAACGCATCGGGAGAGCTCAACTTGCGTTGCCAGGCTGCCGAAATCGCCATTGCCGTCGCCCTCGCCATTGTCGCCCTCGCCGCCATCGCTCTTGTCGCCGTCGCCCTCGCCCCCGTCGCACCACCACCGCGCCATTGCCGTCACCCTCACCACCACCGCCGTCGCACCACCATCGTCGTCGCCCAAGCCACCGTCGGTAGCGCCGCCGTCGCCCTCGCCACCGTCGCCCTCGCCACCGTCGCCCTCACCACCGCCGCCGTCACCCTCGCCGCCGTCGCCCTCGCCTACCCGGACACCGCCTTTCGCCACCGTCGCCCTCACCACCGCCGTCGTCGCCCTCATCGCCGTCGCCCTCGCCTACCCGAACGCCGCCCCTCGTCGCCGGCCCCGTCGCCGCCGGCCCGCTCACTCCGGTCGCCGCTCCGTGAGCCCGTTGCCGCCGCCCCGAGCCTATCGCGGATGCCACCTCCGGGTCAGGAGGCTAGGTGAGATCTCCCGACTGACCCCTCTCCCCGACGATCGCCCCGATGATCGCCGGACTAGTGTGTAGATGATAGGGTATCTAGGGTCCCTCGATGTCGAAAACCACCACAAAATGATTCTAGGGTATCTAGGGTCCCTCGATGTCGAACCCCGACACCCCGATACGACACCCCCGACACCCGACCCCGACCACGACACAACACCCCTATTTAGTTAGTTAGTTAGTTAGGTTATCAGGTTATTAGGGTATGTGTTAGTTAAGGTTTAGTTTAGGTTTAATTTAGTTTATGTTTAGTTTAGTTTTAGGTTTAATTTAGTTTGCATCCTAATGCCTGTGTGACTTTCGGTCTGTCGTCGATCCTAATTTAGTTTAGGGTTTCATGTGTGTTCTTGATGGAGGAATCCCGACTGTTGTCGTGGGGGGCGCTTCCTCTTTCTCCTCTTCTTTGCGATATACGCATCGATATATTGTGCAAGAAGAGGAGAGGGGAAGCGTCCATCACCGGCGGTCGAACCAATTACTGCGAGAGAGTGTCCACCAACATATATACACCATCGTATCAATGTGAGAGAGTGCGCACCAACACACCATGAGATATGAGAGTTATTTAAGGAAAGTCTCGACAGACCGATAGTCACACACGCATTAGGATCCAAAGCGTGCCGTAATTCTTGATTTTGCTAGATGCTAAGTGTGAATTTTGCTAAGTGTTAATTTTATTAAGTGTTAATTTTGCTAAGTTTTATTTAATTTGTTTTCGTAATTAAGTGTTTCTTATCGACGTCAATGATGCCGATCCCGCATCCTCGTCGTCGATTCGCCAGAGGAGGTCACTTGCTTGAGCCGAGGGGCCCTGTCAGGGACTGGGCTCTGCCGGGCTGGTACTGGGAGGTGCTGCCTTCCGGGCGGCGCAGCTTGGTGAGGAGCCAGCCCGTCGTCGACCCGGAGGTTCTGTGGTGGCGGCCGCATGGGCCATAGACGATCGAGAGGCTTGAGTCCCCCACCGAGGTGGTACAGTACCTTGTCAGCAAGGAGAACGAGCACGTCCGACGCTATGTGGTAGCTTTGGAGGCCAGGTCCGACAATACCTGGCAGATTCTTCAGGGATCTCACTGGAGCTATGTTCCTATGATGGTTCCTTCTCTTTGGGTGTCCACCGCCTGCCCCGATATCCGCCGGGTGCTAGGGTTCTAGCTAGATCGATATATTAGCTAGCTACTATTATTATGTATTATTATGATGTATTAGCTAGATCGATGGAGATTAGCCGATGTATTGAAAATTATCCAAGATTATGCAGATGAGATCTTTTCTAAGAACTATACTATATATGTATTCGATGACGCATTATTAATTAACTATCAGTTATTTTGCTTCTTAAATGCATGCTAATTTAAATACTAATTTGTTTTATCTATATTATTATGGACTAGTTATTAAGCTATGGACAATACCGGTAGAGCTCATGAAGAGGACATCTTCGACATGATACGCTCCTCCGAAAACCCAGCGGACCTTCGAGGTGAATCACATGATCATGATGATGGCTCACAATATCTGAACGATCACGGTGATGGATGTGAGACTGAGGAAGAACAACTTAGGTTTCAAAATCCGGAACAACCAACAATGTTCGGCGAGGTATATACACATATTAGCCTCTGGTGATCATTACGTGTGTATTAATTGATTTGTGTGTGTGTATATATATATATATATTAACAAATCTTTCTTATTTTAATTATCAGCCCTCCGGATCAAGCCAATCTAGTAGAAATGTACGAGGCGTTGCCAAAATATTGGACGGCAACATAAAGCTCAAACTTGATGCTTTCAAACATAATGGCGAACCGACTCACCCTGAAACCAATGCCAAGACATTTGTGCGTCAATGCGGAGTGGTTGTTAGGGACGGAGGCCCGATCACAATGCATTAATGGATTCAGCCAAACGAACCAAAACCAGGAGTGAATTATGTCGATACAAGAATTAAAGATGCCCTTTGGTGAGAGCTCATGGAGCATTTCACCCTACCAGATTCTCTCTCGGAGCGTCAAAGGAACAAAGTCAAGGAGTTTGCTCTCCATAAGATGGCTGGCGCGTTCCAGACTTGGAAGAAAAGATTATGGACCGAGTACGCTGAAGGCAAGAAGGCGCCCGAATTCAAAGGAATATATGAGAAGGTAAGGGATCACTGGGACGCATTTATCGAGTACAAGACATTGATAGCTGCCATGGAGAAGTCGGCAAAGAATAAGATAAATGCTGAGAAAAAAAGTATCACCATAAACTAGGGACAGGTGGATACAAGTCAGCCATTCCTAAGTGGGATGCATTAGAGAATAAGATGCTTGATGAAGGGATCACTCCAGTAACCTTCAACTAGCCCAAGAGGTGCAGGAATTGGTTTTTTGCGCATGGGGGAAAGTTGGACCCAGCCATAGGGAAGATTATTGCACTGGCCAGTCTGAAGCATGCATCAGATGAGTTGATTCAAGCAATAAAATATGCCCAAGAAGGATGGTTTCACCACGATAGAGAGAACGACGAGCTTACACGCGCCCTCGGGAATGCCGAACACGGAGGAAGAACACGAGGCATGGGCGTTGTTCCGTGGTACGAGGGGTTTGCGGGATGGCAGGACAGTTATAAAAGCCGTTCGAGAAAAAAGAAGGTGGAAGCAGACCGACTTTCGAAGTTGGAACAAAAGTATGAGCAGTAGCAGCTGCAGATACAGGTACTGACCCAGCAAAGGGAAACTCTGCAGCAGGAGGCAGGGGAAGAACCCGTCCCATCTACAATGTTGAAAAGTAGCATGGGTTCCACGGGGGCATCGCTGGGTCACACACCCATGGATGATATCACCGAGAAGACATCTTGTGAGCTAATCCAGAAAATGAAGAACATACCCATGCGGGTCGCGACGGGCTATGCTTTACCAAATACACCTGATGTTCTCTGGCATGGCAATCCGGTTCCAGCTGGGTATGCTCGTGTCGCGGTGGACGCAATAGAGCCGGGATATGATGAACTATTGCTTGACATCCCTGGAGGTGCGGGGGAGTCCACATTGGCAGAAGCCGCCCGTGGTCTCATTCTATGGAGTAAGGACTGCATCGTCTTTCCACACTCGGCGCTAAGGCCACCGGCTCCTCCGAGTATCGATGTCCAGCGCGAGGGATCACAGCCAGAGGCATCGTAGCGCCAGCAGTCCTCCCCACCTCGCCAGCAGTCACCTCGGCAGCAGTCCTCCCCACCTCGAGCTCCCTCACAGTCGTCCCCACCTCGAGAGGCGTCCCACCTCGCCAGAAGTCCTCCCCACCTCGCCATGAGCAGTCCTCCCAACCTCGGGACGGAGCACGACATGAGTCCATATCATCATAGATATTGATCTCCGCCGCGTGAGCCGACTCCAACCCGGCAGCGGTCCCGCCAGTAGGGCTCCCAAAAGAGGAAGGCCACCAGCAGTCCTCTTCGGAAGAAAGCAAAGAAGAAACCCGAGCCTCTGGAAAAAAGGAAGCTGCCTTATGACATGACACTAGAGGAAAATGAAATTGAATCCGATCTCCAAGTGAAAGCCTTTTTTGCGAAGAAGATCGTGTCGCCAAAGGAGGTAATACCGAAGGAAGTCCAAGAGCACTTTATGGAACACTTTATTGATCGACCCCCGGCATATGTCGAGCGTATGCCGACAGACTATGAGCGACAGATTCAGAAGGCAAGAGAGCAGAGAAGTCGGCTTAGCCCAAGGAGGAAGTCCAGAAGTATGGCATCAACTAGCGGGAAAACAGTTCCCCAGCTCGGAGAACAATCCAAGCAATCGATCTCTCTGCTCAAGGTGAGTACTAATCCAAGCAAGCAATCGATCCAACCAGTCGACATGCAAGGCAACCCAATCGACCTCGAAGAAGTAGAGGCTGCAGGTCTCACTCTTGACCAAATCCTTGGCACCGAGGAAATCTGCCGGTTCGGTAAAACTGAGTACACAATGCAATATGCCATTGCAAAACCTCTTGTCACCCCCGAGCAGTACAAGGAACTACCAACTCCGATGTGATGGTTGCATGATTGGTACATGCGTGAATCAAAGCGAGGGGAGAAGGCGGTCATAGTCAAAGTAAGGAAAGAGCATTACGTCAATGAATGTGACATATGTCTTGAATTCTCAGAGCTTTTCTAGTTATACCACATGGACTCTATCGACAAATCTCTCATCAGTTGCTATTGTCTGTAAGTGATTTATATCTTTAATAATTTAAGGCTCTATCTAGGATATCGTTCATTGGCTTTATCCTCACTATATATATGTGTTCTTTTTTACGCTGTTATGCATATTCAAGATGTGGGAATTGAAACAAGAGGGAATCGATGACATTGGGTTCATTGACGCAAGTATCGTTAATGGTCATGTGGTAGAACATTTTGCCAAGGACATAGAAGAACTGTTGGAAAATTTCTAGAGGCACTAATTAATACCAAATCTACTATAATATTTCCTTACAACATGGGGTGAGTGTTTACTCTCTTGTATATACTACAAATTCTATTTTTGCTTACTAGCTCGCTGTCAAGTGTAGTTGAGTTATATGTGCATGCAGGCTTAATTATATAAACTTCTGTGCAGAGACCACTATATCCTCCTATATATTATCCTCGCGGATGGACTTGTTCAAGTGTACGACTCACTAGATACACCAGAACAATCATACGTGGACTTGTATTTTATGATAGAACGGTAATTTCAATATTTATTGACCTCGCTTTCTTTCATTATTTCCTGATATCAAAAGTAATTATAATAACTCTTTCCTTCTTTTTCTTTTCCGGGTAGTGTTTGGAAAAAGATGATAGAAAAAAACCATCATGATCGTCAATGGAAACCGAAGATGAAGTGGAAAAAGATGCAGGTAATTAAGTAGTACTACTAGGTCCGCGCATCTCATTAATTCTATTTTCAATACCATTATCATGCTCGATTATTAATTATCTTATTCAATTATATTCTTTTGCAAAGTGCGTGAAGCAGCCACAGGAGCCAAATTTATGTGGATATTTCCTCTGCGAGAACATTCGCATCCAGACCAAAGGCCGTATACGTTGCAGAGAAGCACGTGAAAGACAACTCCAGCTTTGGCAGATGTCGTCGAAGCTCTCACCCCAGAAATGCTTCGTAGCACTTCAAGAGGAACTTGCGGCATTTCTTCTTCAACATGTCATTGATGTAAACGGAGAGCACTATTCCTTACCGCCGCCTCAATAATGCCAGCAAATCAGTAGTTTTGGTCCTTAAGTTAATTATAAGTCCCGAATTTATATGGATGTGTAATTCCATTTGTATACATTATATATTGTGTATGAGATATTGTATATTTATATTACATATATATTAATGCATGAACTTGTGTACTGTTTACAGTATGTAGCACCTTAAAATAAATTTGAAATGGATGGAAAACACAAAAAATAGAGAGGAAAACTAAAACCTAATTAAAAGCTAAAACAAAAAAATAGAACACTTAGTACCGGTTGGTATCACCAACCGGTACTAAAGGTCTTCCACCACCAGTCCACGCAGGCAGCCACGTGGAGGGCCTTTAGTACCGGTCTGTGGTACAACCGGTACTAAACGTGTGGACCTTTAGTCCCGACCCTTTAGTACAGGTTGCGGAACCGATACTAAAGGACCATTCAGACCGGGACTATAGGCCTGTTCTGCACTAGTGCTTGTAACCGAGAGATCTCCGTCATCATCAATACCAGACATGTAGGACGTAGGCTTTTACCTCCATCGGAGGGGCCGAACCTAGGTAAACTTTGTGTCTCTCGATTCCGATCAACCCCTTCAAGCCGCCATGTACTTGCGTTTTTGCCCCGAACCTAAGTCCGTTCATCCGGACATCTGCCGTGACAAATCCACGACACAGAGGAAGCCACGAAAACACTTTTCCGCCATTGCAATCCTCCGTTCCCAAAAGATCCAATCTTGGAGCCTTTTTCGGTAATCTGCCGGAGGGGGATTCGATCACGGAGTGCATCTACATCAACTCCATTGCCCCTTCGATGATGCATGAGTAGTTCCCCAAAGACCTTCGGGTCCATAGCTAGTAGCTAGATGGCTTCTTATCTCTCTCTCTCTCTTTGCTCTTCAATACCATGTTCTTCATGATCTTCATGGAGATCTATCTGATGTAATACTCTTTTGCAGTGTGTTTGTCGAGATCCGATGAATTGTCGGTTTATGTTCAGATTATCTAGGAATATTATTTGAGTCTTTTCTGAATTCTTATATGCACGATTTCATATCTTTGCAAGTCTCTTCGAGTTATTGGTTTGGTTTAGCCAACAAGATTGGTAATTCTTGCAATAGGAGAAGTGCTTAGTTTTGGGTTCAATCTTGCGGTGTCCTAACCCAGTGACAAAGTAGGGGAAGCGAGGCACGTATTGTATTGTTGCCATCGAGGATAAAAAGATGGGGTTTTCATCATATTGCTTGAGTTTATCGCTCTACATCATGTCATCTTACCTAATGCGTTACTGTGTTCTTCATGAACTTAATACTCTAGATGCAGGCAGGAGTGTGATGCAGAATCATTTCAGTCTACTTGACACGGACGTGATGCCTATATGCATAATCATTGCCTTGGATATCATCATAATTATTCGCTTTTCTATCAATTGCTTGACAGTAATTTGTTCACCCACCGTAATACTTGCCATCATGAGAGAAGCCTCTAGTGAAACCTATGGCCCCGGGTCTATTTTTGATCTTATACTTTCAGATCTAAAACTATAAATACCTTGCTGCATTATTTTTACCTTTTGTTTTCTTTCTATTCAAGCAATCTATTCTATCTATCTCTATCAGATCTCATCCTTGCAAGTAACCGTGAAGGGATTGACAACCCCTTTATGGCGTTGGGTGCAAGTGCTAGATTCTTTGTGTAGGTACATCTATTGGGGACTTGCTTGTATCTCCTATTGGATTGATACCTTGGTTCTCAACAACTGAGGTAAATACTTATCTACTTTGCTGCATCAACTATTCCTCTTCACGGAAACCAACGCATACTGGAGAAGTAGCAATTAGCGACGGCTCCGCGCATGCACATGGCCCCTTATCCCCACCTTGTCATCCTAGGCTGGCGCCCTACCCGGTATTCATAATAAATATCGGCCCATGCATTCATAATAAATAAATAACGAAAACAACCAATACCGATGAAAAACATCGAAAACACTGCCCGGTCGTGACGCGATGTGTGTTTAGTGTCCGGATTCGTTCAAACTTTGCGTGGGTCCCTACTTTGGGCATGCCCACATGCTACCAAAATTTCATATCCTTTGATGCATGGCATCACATAGCACCAATACAACCAGCACCGATGTGGTGTAACGGAAGGCAAGTCCTGAAGAAGCTTATTATTCTGACTCCACCAAATGTCCCTATATTTGTTTGCGCATTGGCATCGGCATGGGCATGATGCATGCCAATATTTATATTTTTCCGACACTCTGTGCATTTCTTAGGGTTTTCCCGATGAAAAACATTAAAAACACTGCCCGGTCATGACGACATGCGTTTGGTGTCCGGATTTGTTCAAACTTTGCATGGGGCCCTACTTTGGGCATGTTCACATGTTGCCAAAATTTCATATCATTTCATGCATGGCATCACATAGCACGTACAACCAGCAATGATGTGGTGTGACGAAGGGCAAGTCCTGAAGAATGTTATTATTCTGACTCCACCAAATGTCCCTAGATTTTTTTCACGCATTGGCATCGGCATGGGCATGATGCAATTTTTATATTTTACCGATACTCTGGGCATTTTTTAGGGTTTTCCCGATGAAAAACATCAAAAACACTGCCCAGTCGCGACGCGATGTGCGTTTGGTGTCCGGATTCGTTCAAACTTTGCATGGTCCCCTACTTTTGGCATGCCCACATGCTGCCCAAATTTCATATCATTTCGTGCATGGCGTCACATAGCACAAGTACAACCAACACCAATGTCGTGTGACGGAGGGCAAGTCCTGAATAAACTTATTATTCTGACTCTCCCAAATGTCCCTATTTTTTTCACGCATTGGCATCGGCATGGGCATGATGCATGCCAATTTTTATATTTTTCCGACACTGTGTGCATTTCTTAGGGTTTTCCTCATGAAAAACATCGAAATACTGTCTGGTCGTGACGGGACGTGCGTTTGGTATCCAGATTCGTTCAAACATTGCGTGGGGCCCTAATTTGGGCATGCCCACATGCTGCCAAAATTTCATATCATTTCATGCATGGCATCACATAGCACTAGTACAACCAGCCCCGATGTGGTCTGACGGAGGGCAAGTCCTGAAGAAGCTTATTACTCTGACTCCGCTAAATGTCCCTATATTTTTTTCATGCATTGGCATCAGCATGGGCATGATGCATGCCAGTTTATATATATTTCCAACACTCTGTGCATTTCTTAGGGTTTTCCCGATGAAAAACATCCAAAACACGGCCCGGTCGTGACGCGACATGCGTTTAGTGTCCGGATTCGTTCAAACATTGCATGGGACCCTACTTTGGGCATGCCCACATGCTGCCCAAATTTCATATCATTTCATGCATAGCTTCACATAGCACAAATACAACCAACACCGATGTGGTGTGACGGAGGGCAAGTCCTGAAGAAACTTATTCTTCTGTCTCTGCCAAATGTCCCTACATTTTTTTCACGCATTGGCATCGGCATGGGCATGATGCATGCCAATTTTATACCTTACGGACACTCTGTGCATTTCTTAGGGTTTTCCCGATGAAAAACATCAAAAACACTGCCCGGTCGTGACGCGACGTGCGTTTGGTGTCTGGATTTTTTCAAACTTTGCGTGGGGCCCAACTTTGGGCATGTCCACATGCTGCCAAAATTTTATATCATTTCATGCATGGCGTCACATAGCACTATTACAACCAGCACCGATGTGGTGTGACGGAGGGCAAGTCCTGAAGAAGCTTATTATTCTGACTCCGCCAAATGTCCCTATATTTTTTGCACGCGTTGGCATCGGCATGGGCATATGCATGCCAATTTTTATATTTTTCCGACACTTTGTGCACTTCGTAGGGTTTTCCCAATGAAAAACATCGAAAACACTGCTCGGTCGTCACGCGACGTGCGTTTGGTGTCCAGATTCGTTCAAACTTTTTGTGGGCCCTAGTTTGGGCATGCCCACATGCTACCAAAATTTCATATTGTTTCATGCATGGCGTCACATAGCACCAGTACAACCAGCACCGATATGGTGTGACGTAGGGCAAGTCCTGAAGAAGCTTATTATTCTGACTCTACCAAATGTTCCTATATTTTATTAACGCATTGGCACCAGCATGGGCATGATGCATGCCAATTTTTATATTTTTCCGACACTCTCTGCATTTCTTAGGGTTTCTGCGCTGAAAAACATCGAAAGCATTGCCCGATCGTGACGCGATGTGAGTTTGGTGTCCGGATTCGTTCAAACTTTGCGTGGGTCCCTACTTTGGGCATGCCCACATGCTGCCAAAATTTCATATCATTTCATGCATGGTGTCACATAGCACCGGTACAACCAGCACCGATGTGGTGTGACGGAGGGTAAGTCCTGAAGAAGTTTATTATTCTAACTTGCCAAATGTCCCTATATTTTTTTCACGCATTGGCATCGGCATGGGCATGATGCATGCCAATTTTTATATTTTTCGGACATTGTGCATTTCTTAGGGTTTTCCCGATGAAAAACATCGAAAACACTGCCCGGTCATGATGTGACGTGCGTTTGGTTTACGGATTCATTCAAACTTTGTCTGGGTCCCAACTTTTGACATGCCCACATGCTGCCAAAATTTCATATCATTTCATGCATGGCGTCACATAGCACCAGTACATCCAGCACCGATGTGGGGTGACGGAGGGCAAGTCCTGAAGAAGCTTATTATTCTGACTCCACCAAATGTGCCTATATTTTTCACACATTGACATCGGCATGGGCATGATACTTGCCAATTTTTATGTTATTCTTACACTCTCTACATTTCTTAGGGTTTTCCCGATCAAAAACATCGAAAACACTGCCCGGTCGTGGTGCGACATGCGTTTGGTGTCCGGATTCATTCAAACTTTGCGTTGGTCCCTACTTTGGGCATGCCCACATGCTGCGAAAATTTCATATCATTTCACGCATGATGTCACATAGCACCAGTACAACCAGCACCTATGTGGAGTGACGGAGGGCAAGTCCTGAAGAAGCTTATTATTCTGACTCTGCCAAATGTCCCTATATTTTATTCACGCATCGGCGTCG
The DNA here is from genome assembly GCA_022496015.1 of Hordeum marinum. Taxonomy (NCBI): domain Eukaryota; kingdom Viridiplantae; phylum Streptophyta; class Magnoliopsida; order Poales; family Poaceae; genus Hordeum; species Hordeum marinum. The sequence continues at coordinate 26,521,226 of CM039676.1, read as the reverse complement.
ACATGGGAATGATGTATGCGGATTTTTATTTTTTTTTCCAACACTCTATGCATTCTTAGGGTTTTCCTGATGAAAAACATCGAAAACGCTACCCGGTCGTGACGCGACGTGCGTATGGTGTCCGTATTCGTTCAAACTTTGCGTGGGTCCCTACCTTGGGCATGCCCACATGCTGCCTAAATTTTATATCATTTTATGCCTGGTGTCACATAGCACCAGTACAACCAGCATCGATGTGGTGTGACGGAGGGCAAGTCCTGAAGAAGCTTCTGACTCCGCCAAATGTTCCTATATTTTTTGCATGCATTGGCATCGGCATGGGCATAACACATGCAAATTTTTATATTTTTCTGACACTATGTGCATTTCTTAGGGTTTTCCCAATGAAAAACATCGAAAACACTGCCCACTCATGACCCGACGTGAGTTTGCTGTCCGGATTCGTTCAAACTTTCGTGGGTCCCTACTTTTGGCATGCCCACATGCTGCCAAAATTTTGAATCATTTCAAGCATGGCGTCACATAGCACCAGTACAACCAGCACCGATGTGGTGTGAGAGAGGGCAAGTCATGAAGAAGATAATTATTCTGACTCACCAAATGTCCCTATTTTTTCTCACATTGGCATCTGCATGGGCATTATGCATGCCAATTTTTATATTTTTCCGACATTTTGCATTTTTTAGGGTTTTCCCGATGAAAAATATCGAAAACACTGCCCGGTCGTGACGTGACGTGCGTTTGGCATTCGGATTTGTTCAAACTTTGTGTGTGTCCCTACTTTGGACATGCCCACATGCTGCCAAAATTTTATATCATTTGATCCATGGCGTCACATAGCACCAGTACAACCAGCACCGATGTGGTGTGACGGAGGTTAAGTCCTGAAGAAGCTTATTATTCTGACTCCGCCAAATGTCCCTATATTTTTTTCACGCATTGACATCAGAATGGGGATGATGCATGCCAATTTTATATTTTTTCCGACACTCTTTGCATTTCTTAGGGTTTTCCTGATGAAAAACATTGAAAACACTGCCCGGTAATGACGCGACGTGTGTTTGGTGTCCGGATTCATTCAAACTTTGCGTGGGTCCCTGTAACATCCCAAAATTTTCATTTTGGAATGTTATGAATATAGCTATGCATCTATCATCATCATTTTTTTGAATGTATGTGTTTGTTGAAATGCCTTTTCTGACTTTCTGAAAGTCCCTTCTACTTTTTCCTATGTTGCTTTTACCTATTGGAAATTTTGGTTATAAGTTCAAAAAAAAGAGAGGAGGAACATGACACTCCACACCAGGGTCAAATTGGTGAATTATTTGAACAAAAATAACCAGGAGTTATTTTGAAAATATTTGCAAAAAGGATTTAAAAACAATTAGGCAATTTCTGAAAATATTATTTTTTTTAAATGTTCAAATGACAGAATAGAAATGTTCATTAAATAGAATTTATTATTATGTTAATTTTGATATATAATACCCCTATTTTTAGAGATGATTTGAATGCTTTAAAAGCTTTTGAATGTCTCTGGAAAATTATTAAAAAGAAACGGTAACCGTTTCCGGTATTAAACGGGCCGGCCCACAGGTTTTATTCGCGCATTAACTACGAGCCGGCCGACCGCGCGCAACGGACACGTCTCTCTCTCACTGACGCTGGACCCCACCCCCCAACTGACCGTTACCCTCGCTCGGTCATCCCCTTCCTTCCCGCGACGCCGGACGCGACGCCGGCAGTTTCTCCCCCTCGCCGGATCTCTCTCCCCTCTTAACTCCCCGCACCCCCGAGCACCCTATAAATACCGGACACTTCCTCGCATCCTTTTCCCCCCCAAACCCCCTCCTACCTTGCCGAGGAGCTGCCGCATTTCGTCGCCGGAGTTGCGCCACCACCGGACGTCGCCATCGACCGTAGCCACCACATCCGACCCCCGTGCGCCCCACCGTCGCCACCAATCGACTCCGGAGAACCATCGCCGTCACCCGGACCACTTCCCCGTTTTCCCCGACCATCGGAGCGCCTCGCTGTCGTCCTCACCGCCTTCGGATCCACCGGAGAACCCCGATGCCGGCGACCTTACCCCGTGAGCTTCCCCAACCATTCGATCTGGATCTTACGATCCAGATTACAACATTATTATTACTCGAACCGGTATCCTCTTAGGATCGGCCGACCGCCCGTAACCCCGCTCGGACACCCACCTCAACCACTCACAGGTCGCCACGTCACCCTAGTCGACCGTTAGTTAGTTTTTTTCTTTTCAGTCTTGTTTTTCAGAAAACAGAATGTTTTCAAAATTTGTTTTAGCTATATCTTTTAATCTATTTAGTGTTTTGAGTTGATTCTTTTTGCAATAGCTCACATTTTACATGTAGTTTCACCCTGTACTTTTAAATTTCAAATTTGAACTATAGAATTTGAATTTAATCAAATTTGCTCAAAATCTTCAAATCTGAATAACTAGAGTTTGAAAATAGATTTTTATATGATTCTTTTTGCTACTGTTTGGTATTAGTTAGGACTATCTTCATGTTTAGTTTCAGGATTTTCATGATATATTTGATTAGTGTTCTAACCAAAAACAGAATCTGCTTATTATTATAATATAGTTTTATAAACTTAATTTTAATTAATTTGATTTGGAATTTGGTTTTATTTGTTTATTAGGTTCTGTTAGTAAACATTTAGTGTTTTCACTTACTGTTAATAAAAATATAAATTTGCCTAGTTTAATTTTATTTAACATAGGAATCATAACTTATTTTCAAATAGGTTTATTTTGATTAAAACAACTAACTAGTAATAGTTTTGTTTTCAAACAAAGTTTTGTATATTTTGTTTCTGTTTTATAAGACAGATTTAATTGTAAATTATTTCCTATTAAGAACATGTTTTGTTAACAAATTATAAGTTTAGTTTTTTATTCTTTTGTTAATATAACTATAGTTGATTCATATAGTGTTTATCAAAACTCTTATAAACTTTACTTAAGTTTTCCCAACAAACTAAAATTTATTGTATTCTGTTTATAAATAAAATATTCTATTGTTGCCTTGCTGTCAACAATTGTCTTGTTATTTCAAAATAGTTTTATTATGTAGTAGTGTTTTCATCACCTCCTTGGAAAAAAAACTTTGTGTGTTTTCTTACTTGAGATTTGTGCATTGTTTTGTCTTGATTGTTTACTAGTTCTTGGTTATGGTTTGTGAGTTACAATATTCTGTTATATGCTTATTTGAGTGCATTGTTTGTTTCGTTAGATTATCCGGAGTGCGAAGCTTGTTACTTAGAGTCACTCACGTACGAAGATCATCAATCAGGCAAGTCACCTTGATCATGTTTTACCCATGTTTTATATGCATTAGTTCTACCATCCCCCCAGTTGCATGCAAGATAGGTTAGTTGGAAACTTGGTTACATTGTAGTAGTATCATGTGGTAGATACCCCTCTCAACCCTCTTTGACAACTTTGGCCCCGGGAAACGTTGTTTTACTTTTGCTATGCTAATAGTAGACGGGGTTGGTTGTGTGATTCATGGGAGTTGAGAGAGTTAATAATTTCAAGACCTACATAATGATCAAGATTTCAAGACTCCAAGTTTTCAACATACCTCTGGGTGGATGATGGTTGAACGGCGCCCTGGAGAAACCAGTGGTTAGCCTACGTGATGCTGGAGATGGCCAGTATTCACGCGGAAAGGTCCACCCAGGCACAAAGAGATGGATGGGTGCTTCAAGACCCAAGGCTTACCTGCACAGCCACAAGTCATTATGGGCTCTGGCTTGGTTGGATATCGTGGTGACCCTGGACAGGCGGTGCTACGAGAGGTAGAAGAACGGTAGGAAAGGATGGGCACCGTCAGAGTCGCAGGGAAACCCTTTGGAAGACCATGTTTTGGTCATCCGTTTCTCAAACACCCTGAAGCGCGAGAAATCAAACGGAGGCGACCAAATCTTGTGGGGAACGTGTGCAAAACTCTGCAGAGTACTCAAACCTAATCGATTAGCCGTGTCCACGGTCATGGACGACTTGAGCCAAAGGAATTGAAACTTCCGGAACTCTCAACACAAATAATATGATGTTGTGGGTATTTAATAATTTTGGGTATGAGAATTGGTTGGTGGAACCATCTCATTAATCAACCAACTTAGTAATATTTTGCTTAGCCCTCTCTTGATGTAGGAAAAACTTGGCTTTACGCAAAAACTTACCACCCCACCTGCCATATATGCATATAGAATATATGATTATATTTTCACCCCTCTCTTGTGACTTTGCCGGCATATTCCATATGCTGACCTACGTGGCTGCAACGTATCATGTTGCAGAGTACTTTTCCGACCAGGAGTGAGGACGCGTTCTATGCTCAGTGAGATGCCCTTGGAGTCGGATGGACTCATCTACCTTCGACGCTTCCGCAAGATTTAGATATTCTCATGAGTTGGCCTTTGGCCACTTTATTGTAATCTTTATTGTAATAAAGGACTCGATATGAGATTTCGATTAATATAATGCTGTGTGATTTCCCTTTGATATATACATTGATGTACCGTGTGTGTACCAGCATGATCTTGGGATGGTACGGAAACACCGGAGACTTGACCTTTCAGGTCGGGTCGCTACAGTCCCTAGTTTGGGCATGCCCAAATGCTGCCAAAATTTCATATCATTTCATCAATGTCCACACATAGCACCAGTACAACCAGCACCGATGTGGTGTGACGGAGGGCAAGTCCTGGAGAAGCTTATTATTCTGACTCCACCAAATGTCCCTCTATTTTGTTCACGCATCGGCATCGGCATGGGATGTATGCCAATTTTTATATTTTCCAACACTCTATGCTTTTCTTAGGGTTTTCCTGATGAAAAACATCAAAAACATTCCCCGGTCGTGATGCGACGTGCGTTTGGTGTCCGGATTTGTTCAACCTTTTTGTTGGTCCCTACTTTGGGCATGTCCACATGCTACCAAATTTTCATATCATTTCATGCATGGCGTCACATAGCACCAGTACAACCAGCACCGATGTGGTGTGACGGAGGGCAAGTCCTGAAGAAGCTTATTATTCTGAATCTACCAAATGTCCCTATATTTTTTCAGGCATTGGCATCGGCATGGGCATGATGCATGCCACTTTTGATATTTTTCCGACACTCTGTGAATTATTAGGGTTTTCCTAATGAAAAACATCGAAAACACTGCCTGTCGTGACACGATGTGCGTTTGGTGTCCGAATTCATTCAAACTTTGTGTGGGGTCCTACTTTGGGCATGACGACATGCTGCCAAAATTTCATATCATTTCATGCATGGCGTCACATAGCACCAGTATAACCAGCACCAATGTGGTGTGACAGAGGGCATGTCCTGAAGAAGCTTATTTTTCTGACTCCACCAAATGTACCTATTTTTTCACGCATTGGCATGGGCATGGGCATGATGCATGCCAATTTTTATTTTTTTCGACACTCTGTGCATTTCTTAGAGTTTTCCCGATGAAAAACATCGATAACACTGCCCGGTCGTGACGCAACATGCGTTTGGTGTCGGGATTTGTTCAAACATTGCGTGGGGCCCTACCTTGGGCATGCCCACATGCTGCCAAAATTTCATATTATTTCACGCATGGCGTCACATAGCACCAGTACAACCAGTGCCGATGTGGTGTGATGGAGGGCAAGTCCTGAAGAAGCTAATTATTCTGACTCCACCAAATGTCCCTATATTTTTTTCACGCCAATGCATCGGCATGAGCATGATGCATGCTAATTTTTATATTTTTCTGACACACTGTGCATTTTTTTGGTTTTTCGGTGACACGACGTGTCTTTTCGAAAACACCTACTACAAAAAACAAATCCAGAAAAAAAAACTATGACTTATCGAGCTTTCCCAGAAAAAAAACATATGACTTACCCAGCGTCGTGGATCCCTTCCTTTTCATTCCTCCACCAAATCCCTACCGATCTCTCTGTCCTTGCCGCCGGATCTAGATGCCCTACCCTCGCCTTCGCCCTCGCCCTCGCCACTGGATCCAGACCACCTGCGCTTGCCCTTGCCCTCGCCCTCTCCCTCGCCACGTGGATCCAGAGCACCTGCGCTCGCCCTTGCCCTAGCCCTCGTCGCTGGATCCAGACCACCTACCCTCTCACATGCCCTTGCCCTCGCCGCCAGAGCGTAAGCCCCTACCCTCGGCCCCACCTCTGTCGTCGGATCCAAATCCCCTTCCCTCGCCCTTGCCCTCGCCCCCGTCGTTGCCGCCGGAGCCCGAACCCCTAGCATCGCCCCCGCCCCCGCCCTTGCTGCCGGAGCCCTCACTCCTACCCTCGCACCCCGGCCCCGCCATCACAGTCGGAACCCCTGCCGTCGCCCCCGCCCCCGCCGTCAGAGGCCGACCCGCATCGCCACCACATCGCGTCTCCCTCGATAACCACGTCCCCGTTATAAGACCTACCTACTAAATTATGAAACCTAAAATTAGATCGGTTCTGAAGTTATAACAAAAATTTAGGGTTATATGTAGTTATAACAAAAAAAATTGGACATGTGATATTTCAAAAATTTGTACATGAATGAAACGGCATTCTGGCAAACCATAGACCTTTTTTATGTCACTAAACATTTTATTACAAGAATCTGTCTTAACGTCAATGATGCCCAGCCCACATCCTCGTCGTCTAGTGGTCCGCGAGAGCCTGCTTGATAGGCACCATGTCCGGGATTGGGCTCCGCCGGGCTGGCACTGGGACGTGCTACCTTACGCGACTCAAGGCTTGGTGAGGAATCCGGGTCTCGTCATCGACTCAAAGCTTCTTTGGTGGCGGTTACGTGGGCCACTTTTGGTGCAGAGGGAGCGGGCCCCCGCGGAGGTGGAACGTCGCCGTGTAAGGGAGGAGGATGAGCACATCCGTCGCTACATGGCGGCTTTGGACGTCGGGTTCAACAATACCTGGCAGATTTTTCAGGGATCTCGCCCGAGTTATGATCCCGTGATGGTTCCTTGTGTTTGGGTGTCCACCATCCGCGACTCAGGAACATCTAATCACTTAGATTATTCGATAGTATTCGATCTGTATTAGTGATCTTGTATTATAATATTCAAGATGTATTAGTTAATATTCGATGATGCATTAATTGTATTAGTCATGGATTATTCGAGATGATATTATATGATGGATTATTCGAGATGATATATTAGTGATATTATATTCGAGTTCATTATAAATATTAGAAGATGATCAAAAATTAACCTTGTTCCACGGGGACCGTTTGGGTAGGAGCGAAGGGCACGTCGAGAAGGACATTTTTTTCGACATCCTTGAAATGCATCCAATTTTCTGATAGACTAGTATCATCATGAAAAGCATGCATGCCAAGTTTTGTATCGTTTCCACACCATATGCATTTTATACGGTTTTTCGATGAACAAACCCTAAAACAACTCCCTGACATGACGCGACGTGCATTTTGGTGTCTGATACGTCTCCAACATATCTATAATTTTTTATTGTTCCATGCTATTATATTATCAACTTGGGATGTTTATATGTATTTATATGCTATTTTATATCATTTTTAGGACTCACTTATTAACTCAGTGCCCAGTGTCAGTTTCTGTTTTTTCGTGTTTTTGACCTTTTTCAGATAAGAATATTAAACGGAGTCCAAACGGAATATAACCTTCGGGATGATTTTTTTCCATAACAGGAGGGATCCAGAAGACTTGAGAACCAAGACAGAGGGCCACTGAGGAGGCCACGAGCGCCCTAGGCGCGCCCTAGGGGGGAGGGCACGCCTAGCAGGCTCATGGGCCCCTCGTGCCTCCTTTGCCCTACCTCTTTCGCCTATAAATTCCCTAAAATCCCAGAACCGACAGAGAGAGCCACGAAACTACTTTTCCGCCGCTGCAAGCTTCTGTTTCCGCGAGAGCCCATCTGGAGACCGTTCTGGTGCCCTACCGGAGGGGGATTCGGACACGGAGGGCTTCTTCATCAACACCATTGCCTCTCCGATGATGCGTGACTAGTTCACCACAGACCTTCGGGTCCATAGCTAGTAGCTAGATGGCTTCTTCTCTCTCTTGGATCTTCAATACAAAGTTCTCCATGATCTTCATGGAGATCTATCCGATGTAACTTTCTTTGTGGTGTGTTTGTCGAGATCCGATGAATTGTGGATTTATGATCGGATTATCTATGAATATTATTTGAGTCTCCTCTGATTTCTTATATGCATGATTTCGTATCCTTGTAAGTCTCTTCGAGTTATGGGTTTCGTTTGGCCAACTTGATCTATAATTCTTACAATGGGAGAAGTGCTTGGTTTTGGGTTCATACCGTGCGGTGTCCTCACCTAGTGACAGAAGGGGTAGCGAGGCACGCATCGTGTTGTTGCCATGAAGGGTAAAAAGATGGGGTTTATATCATATTGCATGAATTTATCCCTCTACATCATGTCATCTTGCTTAAGGCGTTACTCTGTTTGTTATGAACTTAATACACTAGATGCATGCTGGATAGCGGTAGATGTGTGGAGTAATAGTAGTAGATGCAGAAAGTATCGGTCTACTTGTCTCGGATGCGATGCCTATATGTATGATCATTGCCTTAGATATCGTCATGACTTTGCGCGATTCTATCAATTGCTCGACAGTAATTTGTTCACCCATCGTAATACTTGCTATCATGAGAGAAGCCTCTAGTGAACACTATGGCCCCCGGGTCTATTTTACACATTATATATATTCAGATCTACATACAAAAATACCAAAAGTACCTTGTTGCACTTTTATTTATTTATTTATATTTACCTATTATCACTATTAGATCTCACCTTGCAAGTAATCGTAAAGGTGCTTTGGTGCAAGTTTGCTTGTTTTTGCGCAGGTGCTTTGGTGCCTCGTCTTGATACTCCTACTGGATTGATACCTTGGCTCTCAAACTGAGGGAAATACTTATCTCTACTTTGCTGCATCACCCTTTCCTCTCTAAGGGAAAAACCAACGCAAGCTCAGGAAGTAGCAGTGTCAGAACTCTATCAAATCTTGCATCAAAAATTGGCTTGGGCATGCCAATACACTTGCAAAATATTATGTCATTTAGAAGATGACCACAAATTTACCTTGTTCCACGGGGGTCGTTCGGGTAGGAGCGAAGGGCGCGTCGAGAAGGACGTTTTTTTTTGACATCCTCGAAATGAACCCAAATTTTTATAGACAAGTATCATCATGAAAAGCATGCATGCCAAGTTTCATATCGTTTTGACACCATATGCATTTTATACGTTTTTTTTTGATGAACAAACCCTAAAACAGCTCCCGGACGTTGACACGACGTGCGTTTTGGTGTCAGAACTCTATCAAATCTTGCATCCAGTATTGGCTTGGGAAAGCCAACCCACCTACAAAATATTAGGTCATTTAGAAGATGACCAAAAATTAACCTTGTTCCACGGGGTTGTTCGGGTAGCAGCGAAGGGCGCATCGAGAATGACGGTTTTTTCGACATCCTCGAAATGAACCCAATTTTTTTTGACACACTAGTATCATCATGGAAAGCATGCATGCTAAGTTTCATATCTTTATTGTCATCATTGATTTTTTATACATGAAAACATATCACCAAATTTTGACTAGAATAGCAAGATCAAAGAAAACAAGAATCACAAGAGTCTAAAATGAATCCAACTTCCATAACTGCTCCCGTAAGTTCGATTCCTGTTTTCTCGATGCATTCATTGTTGATCTGTGGAGGCTCGATGTTGCTTGCTTCTATCTTCTTCGATTCTAAAGAAGTTGACATTGCTTCCTCGCATTTACTTTCATCTCTAGCATCTATTGTAGCAACAAGTGCACTAGTCTTATTTGTAGCCTCTGTTATATCTAAAAGTGCAAGAACGTCTACTAATATGCGCTCCATTAAAATATCGATGTATTCTTCTTTCCAATATCAAAAGTCGCATCCATTCTACACAACAAAAAACTTAAGTTAGCACAACTAATCAAATCCGAGAGCACAACCGACGCTAAAGTAGCACATACCTCCTCGTCATTTGGGCACTCGATGAACATCCATTCGAGATGTTCCAGCGTATTAGACACGCGGCGCGAGACCTTCCTTGGACAGTTGTCGTATTTAATAAGTAGCATCGATGCGCCGACGAGCCTTTGTGCCATCATCGAGCCCAGCCTCCAGCCGTTCATGTATATGCGTTGCATATCCGAACGGCGAGAGGAAGAGTTAGTTATTGCATGCGGCATTGCGTCCCTTCCGCGACCTCCCGATCCGGTGGCCGGCCAGTCCTTGGCACGGCGTGGCCTTCCCGGAGCCGCCGCAGCCCTAGTCCGAATGGATCCGTTCTGAAACAAACCGTCGGGAGCGCGAATCTGATGGCCGTGGTTGGGTAGCGGTGGCTACGACAAGGGCTGGGGGAGCGCGTGGTCGAGCTATGCATTGGCGACGACAGCGACAGACGAGAGTTGTGGGGGTGCGGTTGGAGTGAGGCGCGCGTGTGTAGAAAAAGAGGGTTGCGGGTGAGCGGTATGCGGCTGGAGGGGGGCTAGGGTAGGCACCACGCATACATGGGTAGGCCCCACGCGTCATCCACGCGGACATGGGCAGGCACCACGCATTGTCCATGCGGAGTTGGGCAGGAGCCACGCGGCACGCTCCTGTGCAACTAGTGCGGCGCGTGGGCCGGCCCTTTAGAAGACGTTTTTCGGGCTGGCGCAAAAACCTGTGCTTAGGCCGGCCCGTTACGATTTTTGGGCTGGTGCAAAAGCCCAGGGTTAGGCCGGCCCGTTATGTTTTTTTGGCTAACGCAAAAGCATGCAGTTAGGCTGGCTCATTACATTTTTTTGGCTGGCGCAAAAGCCCGTGGTGTGGCCGGCCCGTTATGTTTTTTTGGCTGGCACAAAAGCCCGTGGTGTTTCGTGCCAAAAAAAGAAAATATAAAAGATGATTAAAATACAATAATATTTTTTCCATATACAGGGGGCGGTCGCGCGTGCATTACATAATCTCTAAAACGGAATAACATTGGAATTTAAAAATATTACATATATATTAAAACAACTACGATAAACGACGCCGGCGGGGCCACTAGCGCCCGATGGTCCGGCGTTGTCGTCATCATCGCCGTCGCTGAAGTCCCAGTCATCGTCCGTCGCTGCAGCAGCCACCTCCTCCGCGGATGCGCGGAGAGCCGCCTGCAGCCCAGGTATGTCTGGCGGGTTCCCTTCCTATCGGAGGGCCCTTTGCGTCGTCAACACCTCCACCTCCGGCGAGAGCTCATCCACTGGCGGTGCAGGGGCGACGAAGGAGCGAGTCGGGGCAATGGAGGAGCGAAGCGGGGCAGCGGAGGAGCCAACGGGCACGTAGTCGTTGCCCATCCCGGGGCCAGTGAGGTCGGGGGTGATACAGCGCTCGGCAAGCCGGAACGCATCGACCACGGCGTCGAAAGTCTTGCCCCGCCAAAACCTCCACCGGTTCTTGATGTTGTACCATCCTTCCACGTTGCAACTGATAGATAAGTCTCCGCCGGTTACAACGGCGAGGCCTTCCCGGTTGATATGGTACCCCGTCGGCAATTTCGCCGATGGTGGGACGAAGAGGCACAACCGATGCAGATCTGCGGCCTGCTCCTTCGTCAAGCTCGCTAGCCATGAACCCGCCAGAACTGGGACATCGCCTTCGGAATTGGAGCTTGACATGGCGCTGATGGTGGAGAAAGAGGGAGGAGAAGAAAGCGGAGGAGCGGGGTAGAGTGGGGCGGCGGTTCTGCCGGTGGCCATGGCTTTTATAGCAGGCCTGGGCCGGGAGGCTGCGTAAATGTGAGCGGGTGGGAGGCTAGATGATGCGGTCGATGAGGCGGGACAGCGCGGCAAGCGAGGGGAAGGCATGAAGGGCGAGGCGGGAAGACGTGGCAGCCGAGCGGGTGGCGGTGCAGGCGATGAGACGACGAGGCGGCAGGCGAAGCGGGATGACGCCACAATCGAGGGGAAGGCACGAAGGGTGAGGCAAGAAGACGCTGCAGCCGAGCGGGCGGCGGTGCAGGCGATGAGACGACTCGGCGGCAGGCGAAGCGGGATGATGCGACAGTCGAGGGGAAGACGCCCGTCGGTCCGCAGGATGTTCCGTTGACTGAGGCAGGTTTTTTGTGAGACGACGCGGCGGCAGGCGAAGTGGGATGCCCGCAGGATGTTCCGTTGACTGAGGAAGGTTTTTTATTACTCGTGGGCCCATGTCAGCCGTTTGGTTCACGCGGCTCGGCTCGGCTCGGCGTTCCTGGGAGGGCGGAATAGTGTTTTTTCAATAAGACGATCCTGCCCCTAATAACGAAGAGGTATCAAGCAATTTCAGCCGTTGATGTCTTAAGGAGGGGTGTACCGAAGCAGAAGTGTAAAATTGAAGGAACTCAGGGCATCGCCACCACGGACCCTAAAACCACGCATATATGTTCGGGCCATGCGGTCTGGACCCCTAATGCCATCCAACGCAAGTCTGCATCGGTACTCTCGTTGGTCCAGAAGCACTTTTTCCCCGCAAACCGAAGAAAATGGGGGGGGTGCGGGCCACCGAACCGATGCCACATCCGCTTCTAACTAGGGCTGCAAACGAGTCTAGTTCAAGCGAGTTGAAGTTGGCTCAGCTCAACTCGTATTAAAAGTCGAGCAATCTTAAGAGTGAGTGAAGCTCAAGGTCGAGCCGTAGAATATGTCTTGTGCTCGGGTTGTAACGATCTCGAGTCAATCTCGAGCTAAATGAATTGTAAAAAAAATTAAATCTAGGATGATTATTTCAACTCGATAAGCTCAACATGACATAAAAAAATACTAAAAAACATTATTTCATTCAAGATGATGATAATATAAATTTATTCAAAGTAGTTTGACTTAATCTTTCATAACCAAAAGTTTAGTATCAAAGTAATATAATGATTCACGACAAACATATAATTAGGAAAACAAATTATTGGCCAAAAACCATAATAAGGCCTAATTCTTCTACTAAGCTTCCATGTTTGCTAGTAAATAAAATGGAAAAAATTATGGACAACATATATGATAATAATTATCTTATTTGAATTTAATATATGGCCTGATCATTGAAATTATGATACTATGTCAAGCTATCGAGCTAAAATCGAGCGAGCTAGTATTGGCTCAAGATTGGTTTGTTTCTCGATCGAGCTGCACAAAGTGTTCAAACTCATCTCGTATATTTTCGAGTCGATATCTAGTCGAGCTAAACAACGAGTCGGTCTCGAATGGCTCACGAGCCTCGAGCTTTTCTTGCAGCCCTTGCAGCCCTACTTCTAACTGCATTGCCCCACCTAGAAAAACAATCCACACTACAAGAAATATGCTAACTTGCGACCATTAATATTGGTCACCGAATGGTCATTATTTTTTCATTTACGACCTTTTTAGACCAAAAACAGTTGGTCAAAAGCTGAAGGTCAAGAATGAAAATTGGTTGTAGACGTTTACGATGAAAAAATGATCATAGGTTCTACGACCAATTGTTTTGGTCACTCGCAGTCTGCCCAGGCCATGTCAGATCCGACGTGGCAAGCTGACGTGGCAAAATTACGACCAATTGTATTGGTCGTTGGTAAGATTCAGCCCGGTCCAATTCGGTGTTCTACATGAACCAAGCCCATTAATTCAGCATTTTTATATATTTTTTCTCTTTATTTTGCTTAGCTAGATGGGCCTGGCCCAAGTCAAATTAAAATCATCCATCATATAACATCACATAATACATCTCCCAGGTTTACATAACACAATAAGTCATCTCATGAATACATTTCCTTACACAAGAATATAACAAGAACGAACATAATTGCACAATAGAACAATCACACATTTGCTACTGTCCCAACAGTACAATGGACTTCATTCCACTCTCCTACGAGACGTGCAGTGGTAGTTGCGTTGCTCTGCTTACCATCTCGTCAAGGTCATCATCTGAAGCCTTGCTGCACTCCATCTCTGAAGGAGCATGGAACGCGGTGTCAGCATTCCTCTTGTGCCTCTCACTGTCAATTGGTGCATGCCAAATGAATTCAAATCCTTGAGTTGACAGTTACCTATTTTTGGTTCAGATTCTTGGTTCAAACAAGGCAAGGTAAAATAATCTGAACAAGATCTGGAAGACAGACATGGATGCAAAAGATGGAAGATCTACAGCTAACCCAATTGAACCTACATTAATATCATAATAGCACCCAGTTCAGTTAAAATATTCATGATATACTACTTGCCTAAATCTGCTGGAACTACATTAAACCTACATCAATGATATACCAAATTTAAGAGAGCACTTGATTCATCACGAAGATACATTGCATATATCAAGATTTGATCTTCAAACCTGCAGATTCAGGTGTAGTAATTCAAACCATACGTAATTACAGATTTACAGTAAGATTTGTCTGTGCAAAGTGCATTCAGGATCCACTTCCCAACATCTAAAATTCACCCAAACCCGTCCTAAAATTTCCATAATTTGCATAATTGGAAAGTACATACTAGCATCCATACAGCGATTATGGTTTGACCAATACCAGAACAGACTCGAGAACCGTCGATGTGAATGTGCTAGTTTACTATGTGTAGCTTTCATAAGTCAGAAACAAGTATTCATGCCTCATATCTGTTACAGAAATAAAATCTGGACATACCTACAGAAGTAGAACACTGTAAATGAAGATACCAGCATAATAATCAGTGTGCGGCCAAACACTAGGTTGCATCACTATTATCTTCCACATCACAGTGGACAAAACCAAAACGACCATATAAAGAGCTATTCACAATGACAGGCTTCAAGTAAATAACAGGCAAGAAATCCATACAAATATAAGCAGGAGATTAATTGATAACAAATACCATGATATGCAGTCTCTCCACGTTGGGAAAGCATCTGAGGAAGGAGGGCATCATCTTGACGTCATTGTGAACCCCGAAACGCAGATTCAAACTCAGAATTTTGACGCTTGTGAGCATGGTACTTGTGCTTGCCTTTATCCTAGGCTGAAATTTTCCCGATTCAAGAAGAACATCACACGATCAATTGAGTCAACAGCTGGGCATATTTGCTAACTGAACAAACAGAGAGACGGGAAATGTACCATGATGACTGTTTTCCCAACCTCTAGGACCTGTCCTGGCTCTAAATATCCCAAAATGTGCAGCTTGGGGGCATCGACAATCCTGACTCTGCTGCACTAGTCACCACGACCGACTCTGCCGGAGAGGTTGAGCCGCTCCAGGCATGGAGCCTTTACCATGGTGACGCTCTCCACAACCGAGCTGCAGATTTGAACGCAGCGTAGGCTGTGGCTGACGAGGCATAGACGCAGCTCCCTGCGGCATCCATCGATGTTGAGGATCTCCAGGACAGGGCTCCTGACGACGACGGACTCGACGGCGTCATGCTCCATCTTGACGCTGCATATGCCGAGCTCGACAAGGTGGGGAAAGCAGGCGCCGCACAGGACGTCCGTGATAGGTGGCTAATCTGCAGCGACATGAACAAGAAGATTAAACAACCTAAGCAATCATAGTCTCTCACAAACAGTCGATACCAGAATCATGCACCGCGTCTACCTAAAAGGCTAAAACAACTATCTTGGAGAAACGGGGTCGCATATGAGCAGAGTATAAGACGGGATCTGGCGGGTGGGACTTACACTTGCGGATGCGGGCGACGGGGTAGCCGCACGAGGAGCAGGTGCTCTTCTGCAGGTGGAAGCTGCGGCGGCCGCAGCGGATGCACAGCGTGTGGGTCTTGTTCCGGCGCTTGCGGAAGCTGCCCGTTCCCTTCGTCTGCGCAACAAGAAGAACAACAATAAAGAAACAGTCAGTACACCGGATCCATCCATCAATCCAGATGAGAATGAACGCGGCGGAGGGAGGAGGCCTCCGCCGGAGCCGCCGCGATCCGCTCACCATTTCGCCTTTGACTGTCGCCTCCGCGCCGCCTGCGCCTGCGCCGCCGCCGAGGAAAGAGGAGAGGAAGGAGAGAGCACCAAAACCTAGCGGCTCGAGGAGGCGGCTTTATAGAGCCGCCCGGAACTGCCCAAGGCCATATAGAGCCGCCCGGAATTATTCGAGGTCGACCTTGGCGATCCCCTCGGCGGCGGCGGCGGTGGCTACCGTGTCCGGGTCATCGTCGGGCTTGCCGCGGACGGGGGCGCGGCCGCCGACGAGGCACTCGACGCAGCGCGGGAGGTGGGGTGGTGCTCCCCGAGCATCTTGACGGCCAGGAGGGCGGAGTCGACGCGGGCGTCGGCCTCGGCCTGGGTGGTCGGGAGCGTCGTAGACAAGGGTGAAGCACGGACTGGTGCTGGGTGCGCAGGTGGGTGCGGATGCGGCGCCGTCGTCTTGCCCCATCCATCCATGGGTGAGTTGGGTGGGTGGATGGATCCATGGAAGAGATGGGTTTCCATGGGGGCGACTGGAAGGGTGGCGGCACGATTGGAGGACGAGGGGAGGGACGGATCGGAGGATAGGGGAAGACTAGGTTTTTTGGAAAGAAGAGGGATGGATAAGGATGGATCAGAACCATACATGATCCGTAGCCCAATCAAAACGCACTACGCATACGCATGTATGACGTTATGACCATCCAAAATTGATCGTAACCGATTAAAAATAAAGTATAAAGTCGTATCAACACTTTAATTTTCATTTTTTGAGTCTCCAAAATGTATTCTTTATGAAGAAGCTACCAAATATTTACACAAGGTTGTATCTTTAAATAACATACAATGTTGGCTAAGGAATTTTTCATTTTCTTTGCACGAAAAACTCATTTTTCATTTTTCGAGTGCCCAAAATTCAGTAGGAACCGGTCAAGTTTGAACTGCAGCTGCCAGATAGATTGCTCATGAGTTTTTGCAAAAATCATTTCTAGGTACCTAAGTATCTATTTGATCATAGAAACACCGAAAGTTTTCCAAGATTTAACCACAACCTACGAACGGTCATACCCGCCGTTTTGACCGCATATTGAAACGGGCATAAATAATTCAAAAAAAAAATAAAAAAATGCAAAACCTTTACGTTGTGTCATCATATGTGACCAAATTACCAGAAAAAATAACAAACTTGTAATACGCTAATTATTTTTAAAAAGTGTTCTCAGAAATGAGCTATCATGTGTGAAGATTCATGAATTTCAAGTCAAATGATCAATCTTATGGTCACATTCATGGAATAGTTTGTTCAAATGATCTCATATTCTTCACAAGGGTGAATGTTGAAATGGCAAATAATGTTGCCAAAGGGAGTTTTCATTTTCTTTGCACAAATAAATCATTTTCCTTTTTTGAGAGCCCAAAGTGAGTTTTTTTGTGAAGGACCTACCAAATATTTGTTTCAAAATTGGACAAAATCATTTTTATAAAATATTAGGCCATATTTAATGCACAATTGACAAAATATTTGGGTTTCAAAACCTTTCGATCCACCTCTAGTGAAAAAGACAAGACTGTGTCGATTCAGTTGGAAGCGGGTCAAATTTCAACTAGAGGTACCTCATAATTTGCTTTTTATTTTTTTATAAAAATCATTTCTATGTAAAGAAGTATCTATTTTATCATAGATACAACAAAATTATGACAAGATTCAACCCCTAGCTATGAACGGTCATGCCTGCCGTTTTGACCGCATTTTGAAACGGACATAAATAATTCAAAAAATGCAAAACCTTCGCGTTGTGTCATAATATGTGACCAAGTTACCAGGAAAAATAACAAACTTGTAATATGGTGATTATTTTAAAAAACTGTTCTCAAAAATGAGCTATCATGTGTGAAGATTCATGGCTTTCAAGCCAAATAATCAATCTTATGGTCACATTCATGGAATAGTTTGTTCAAATGATCTTATATTTTTGCACAAGGGTGCATGTTGAAAATGGCAAGGAATGTTGCCAAAGGGAGTTTTCATTCTCTCTGCACAAAAAAATCATTTTCCTTTTTTCGAGTGCCCAAAATGAGTTTTTTGTGAAGGACCTACCAAATATCTGTTACAAAATTAGATAAAATCATTTTTATAAAATATGAGGCCATATTTAATGCACAATTGACAAAATATTTGGGTTCCAAAAGCTTTCGATACACCTCTAGTGAAAAGGACAAGACTGTGCCGATTCAGTTGGAAGCGGGTCAAATTTGAACTAGAGGTGCCTCATAGTTTGCTTTTTATTTTTTACAAAAATCATTTCTAGGTAAAGAAGTATCTATTTAATCAGAAATACATGGTTTGGTGGCGATACATCGAGGTTTGGACGGTGGCCGATGGCCCCAACTCCAGAGCACGTAAACTCGCATGCCCGCCGCGTGGTCATCGCATGACCGTGGCATTGCCATGCATTCTAGACGGCATAGGCATGTCTAGTGGGCTGGACACTCCCCAGGTAGGTGCTAGGAAGAAAATTATAGTAGAAGAATCTCACGAGGAGACCTAACTATGCTCAAACATGAATTAGCAGTCAAGTGTTTGATTAGCGGTACGGAAAATGCACATGGCCAATGGGCGTGAGTTTTGGCTGAGGATGATCATCTACTCAGAATACTGTCTTCACAGATTTCAGCTCAAATGGATGACCTTAGGTGGTACTTCCTTTGCAAAGTACCACACTGGACAGAAATATGAATGTTCAAGTTGTGCTCAAAATAATGAATGGATTGAGCTGAATATTGGAATGTGGCAATTATTTGGATATGGAAGATCGCCCAAAAAGTTTGAGGGCTCTACGAGGGGTCTATATAGCACTTGCTTTGCAATGTGTCAATCTGGACAGAAAGTAGAAATTAAAGCAGGGCTCACATAGATTATTGGATTAAGCTGCAATTTTTAGGAAGATGATAATTTGGCCATATGAAGGCACTGTAAAAATTTCATACTATTTGGGTAAATAAAAATGCTACTTGCTTCACAATGCTCTCCACTGAAGAGAATATTAGGAAAAATGTTGAGGGAAATTGGCTAAATTAAATGAGCTAAAATTTGGTGGAGGAAGGTTCTGTGATCATGGTCATGTACTAGTAAAGTTTCAGCAATTATAAAGAAATATAAAATGTAGTTGTTCCACAAACTGGAAATATCACTAGAAACAAAGATTGGATGGTGAGCTCACATGGATTGCTAGACGGGGCTAAAATTTTTTGGATAGCTATTATTTGGGCATATAGAAGATCTGGGGAAAATTCAACTCGTTATGATATGCATAGCCAGTACTTCCTTCACAAAGCTTCTAGGTGAACGAATATTTTGGAAATTTGCCAAGGACGATTTACTGGGCAAATGGAGCTGAATTTTGTCATGAGGCAATGATTTGGATAGGAAAGAGTTCCCAAATTTTTTTAGGGCAATCAACAATATATAAGTAGCACTTCCTTCACAAAGTGTTCTTCTGAACAGAATAGGAAAATGAATATTTTTGAATTATTTTTGAACTAGCCAAGGTAGGTTTTTTATTATTTGATGAAGATATGATACAAAGAATTTATGAGAGTTGTTTGGGATTTTTGGGAATAACAGAGATATAGGTTGCTTCACAACCTAGGGAAAAAATTGACACATGGACATGACACGTAGGCAAAAATTGACACATGGACATGACACATAGGAAAAACTGATGAGGTGGTGCCAAGTCATAGCTTACGACCATTTATATTGGTCATTATCAGCTAGTAATAAGGCAGTGGACCGGTGTTGTTCGCTTTATGAGCATTTCAATTAAGAAAATTACAACCTTTCTAACCAAAATGGTCGTTGGTGTTTAGGGTTAGGACCCCTTCGGATAGCTTACGACTAATTTGTCTCACAAGGTCATAGATTTATGACCATTTTTTCCAAGGTCACTGACAAAAGGTCACAAGATAGCATATTTCTTGTAGTGTCGCCTCTCCGGCGCCTTCCATCGGACCCATGTGATGTTTGCCTCACCACATTTACGTGCCCAGAGCATTAGTTGACCGACATTGATGCCCGTGATTTGACAGGACGATAGGGCCGCACTGATGAATGTGACCTCTCGAGCGACACTGACAGACGTGACTTCTCAAGCGTCGACGCTTCAATGCGGATGCGGCATCTAGAGAAACCAACTCCAGCTGGTGCGATGCATTGAAGCGGGCTGACAGCCCCTTCACCTGGCCTGGCCGCGACTATATAAGTCGTGCTCCGATGATGCACGTGTTGGGGAACGTCGCATGGGAAACAAAATTTTCCTACGCACACGCAAACCTATCCATGGTGATGAGCATCTACGAGAGGGAGAGTGAATCTACGTACCCTTGTAGATCGCTAAGCGGAAAGCGTTAAGAAAACGCGGTTGGTGTAGTCGAACTTCTTCGCGATTCAAATTGCCGAGCGTCCCGCGATCTAATCACGAACCGTCCTGCGAACCAATCACGAACCGTCCCGCAATCTCGTCACGATCCGTCCCGCGATCCGATCACGAACGTCCCATGGCCTTGATCACGATCCTTCCGATCTAGTACCGAACGGACGGCACCTCCACGTTCAGCACACGTGCAGCTTGATGACGATCTCCACCGTCTTGATCCACTAAGAGGAGGCGGAGAGGAGGAAGAGTTCACCGACAGCATGACAGCGCTCCGGCGATGGTGGTGGAGTGGTTTCGGCAGGGCTTCGCCTATGCACTATAGAAAACCGATCTAGAGGAGTATCGGTGGAACGGGTAGCACGTGGCCGTAAACTGTGTCTAAACAGCCCCAATCCACCAGTATATATAGGAGGGAGGGAGAGGCAGCCCTTGGCGCAAGGCCAAGGGCCTCTAGGAGTCGGCCGGCTAGAGGTGGAGGAGTCCTACTCCTCCTCCACTCCTAGTAGGAGTAGGACTCTTCCTTTTTGCCTCTTTTCACCTTTTTCCTTTAGGATTTTTGCCTCCTGCGCCATGGGCCTTGTTGTGGCTGTTTCTCCAGCCCACTAAGGGCTGGTTATCACTCTCCACAGCCCATGGACGCTCTGGGGTCGAAATACCCCTCCCGGAGGTCTCCCGGTACACTACCGGCACTCCCGGTACACTACCGATGAGCCCGAAACTTTTCCGGCGACCAAACTGGGACTTCCTACATATGAATCTTTACCTCCAGACCATTCCGGAACTCCTCGTGATGTCCAGGATCTCATCCGGGACTCCGAACAACCTTCGGTCACCACCATACATGACTCTACACTATCGAAACGTCACCGAACCTTAAGTGTGCAGACCCTGCGGGTTCGAGAACTATGTAGACATGATCGAGACACCTCTACGGTCAATAACCAATAGTGGGACCTGGACGTCCACATTGGTTCCTACATATTCTACGAAGATCTTTATCGGTCGAACCTCTATGTCAAGGATTCAGTTAATCCCGTATAACGTTCCCTTTGTTCTTCGGTATGTTACTTGCCCGAGATTCGATCGTCGGTATCTCCATACCTAGTTCAACCTTGTTACCGGCAAGTCTCTTTACTCGTTCCGTAATACAAGATCCCGCAAATAACAATTAGTCACATTGCTTGCAAGGCTTATTTTGATGTTGTATTACCGAGTGGGCCCTGAGATACCTCTTCGTCACACGGAGTAACAAATCCCAGTCTCGATCCATGCCAACTCAACAGACACCATCGGAGATACCTGTAAAGCACCTTTATAGTCACCCAGTTACGTTGCGATGTTTGATACACACAAGGCACTCCTCCGATATCCATGAGTTGCATGATCTCATGGTCATAGGAACATATACTTGACATGCGGAAAACAGTAGCAATAAACTGACACGATCATATGCTACGTTTGTAGTTTGGGTCCTAATGATGAGATCCCGTTATCAAATGACATCACATGTCAATGGCTAGGAAACCCTAACCATCTTTGATCAACGAGCTAGTTCACTAGAGGCATACTAGGGACACAGTGTTGTCTATTTACCCACACATGCAATGTGTTTCCAATCAATGCAATTATAGCATGGATAATAAATGATTATCATGAACAAGGAAATATAATAATAAACACTTTATATATTGCCTCTATGGCATATTTCCAACAGTCTTCCACTTGCACTAGAGTCAATAATCTGGTTCACATCACTATGTGATTTACATGGTAATGAATCGAACATCCATACAGTTCTGGTGTTGATCATGTTTAGCCCTTGGAAGAGGTTTAGTCACCGGGTCTGCAACATTCAGATCCGTGTGCACTTTGCAATTATTTATGTCCTTCTCCTCGATGTACAACTGGATGGAGTTGAAGCGTCGCTTTATGTGTCTGGTCCTCTTGTGAAACCTTGGTTCCTTGGCTAGAGCAATGGCACTAGTGTTGTCACAGAACAGGTTTATTGGATTCAATGCACTAGGCACTACTCCAAGATCTGTCATGAACTGCTTCATCCAGACACCTTCATTCGCTACCTCCGAGGCTGCGATGTACTCCGCTTCGCACGTAGAATCAGCTACCACGCTTTGCTTGGAACTACACCAGCTTACCGCTCCCCCGTTAAGAATAAACGAGAAACATTTCCTTAGTCCTTTTCAGGTACTTAAGGATATTCTTGACCACTGCCCTGTGCTCCATTCCAGGATCACTTTGAAACCTTCCGCCCATACTTATGGCAAGGCTGACATCGGGTCTTGTGCATAGCATTGCATACATGATAGAGCCTATGGCTGAAGCATAGGGGGTGACGCTCATCTTTTCTTTATCTTCTGCAGTCACTGGGCATTGAGTCTTAC
This sequence comes from Hordeum marinum, assembly GCA_022496015.1. NCBI lineage: Eukaryota > Viridiplantae > Streptophyta > Magnoliopsida > Poales > Poaceae > Hordeum > Hordeum marinum. The sequence goes on along the minus strand of CM039676.1, from coordinate 26,498,451 downwards.
TCAACTTCACACCTTATAACACAGGCAAGAACCCTTTCTTGGACTGCTCCATTTTGAACTTCTTCAAAACTTTATCAAGGTATGTGCTCTGTGAAAGTGCTATTAAACGTCTCGATCTATCTCTATAGATCTTAATGCCTAATATGAAAGCAGCTTCTCCTAGGTCCTTCATTGAAAAACTCTTATTCAAATATTCCTTCACACTTTCCAGCATATCTATATCGTCTTCAATCAGCAATATGTCATCCACATATAACACTAGAAACGCTATAGAGCTCCCACTCACTTTCTTGTAAATACAAGCTTCTCCATAAACTTGTATAAACCCAAACGCTTTGATCACCTCATCAAAGCGCTTATTCCAACTCCGAGATGCTTGCACCAGTCCATAAATGGATCGCTGGAGTTTGCAAACTTTGTTAGCATTCTCTGGATCGAAAAAACCTTCGGGTTGCATCATATTCAACTCTTCATCAAGGAAACCGTTGAGGAACGCCGTTTTGACATCCATCTGCCAAATTTCATAGTCGAAATAAGCAGCTATTGCCAACATGATTCTGACAGACTTAAGCATCGCTATAGGTGAGAAAGTCACACCGTAGTCAACTCCTTGAACTTGTGAAAAACCCTTTGCCACAAGTCGAGCTTTATAGACGGTGACATTACCGTCCGCGTCCGTCTTCTTCTTATAGATCCATTTGTTCTGAATGGCTTTTCGCCCTTCAGGTAGTACTTCCAAAGTCCATACTTTGTTTTCATACATGGATCCCATCTCGGATTTCATGGCCTCTAACCATTTCTCGGAATCCGGGCCCATCACTGCTCCTCCATAGCTCATAGGTTCATTGTTTTCTAACAACATGACCTCCAACACAGGGTTGCCGTACCACTCGGGAGTAGTACGCGTCCTTGTCGACCTACGAGGTTCAATAGCAGCTTGATCCGAAGCTTCATGATCATCATCATTAACTTCCTCTTCTACCGTCGTAGGTTCCACAGAAACATCTTTCTGCGCTGCGCTACTTTCTGGTTGAAGTAAAGGTTCAATAACCTCATCAAGCTCTATTTTCCTCCCGCTCAATTATTTCGAGAGAAACTCCTTCTCAAGAAATGTTCCGTTCTTAGCGACAAACACTTTACCTTCGGATCTGGGATAGAAGGTATACCCAACTGTCTCTTTCGGGTATCCTATGAAGACGCATTTCTCCGCTTTGGGTTCTAGCTTTTCAGGCTGAAGATTTTTGACATAAGCATCACATCCCCAAACTTTAAGAAACGACAACTTTGGCCTTTTGCCAAACCACAGTTCATATGGCGTCGTCTCAACGGATTTTGATGGTGCCCTATTTAAAGTGAATGCAGCTGTCTCAAATGCATAACCATAAAACGATAGTGGCAAATCGGCAAGAGACATCATAGAACGCACCATATCTAATAAGGTTCGATTACGACATTCAGACACACCATTATGCTGTGGTGTTCCGGGCGGTGTCAAGTGTGAAACAATTCCACATTGTCTTAAGTGACTGCCAAACTCATAACTCAGATATTCACCTCCTCGATCAGATCGCAGGAATTTCATCTTCTTGTTACGATGATTCTCAACTTCACTCTGAAATTGCTTGAACTTTTCAAACGTTTCAGACTTGTGCTTCATAGAGTAAATATACCCATATCTACTCAAGTCATCAGTGAAGGTGAGAAAGTAATGATATCCACCGCGCGCTGCAACATTCATTGGACCGCACACATCAGTATGTATGATTCCAATAAGTCACTTGCCCGTTCTATTGTTCCAGAGAACGGCGTTTTAGTCATCTTTCCCATGAGGCATGGTTCACATGTGTCAAGTGATTCAAAATCAAGTGACTCCAAAAGTCCATCAGTATGGAGCTTCCTCATGTGTTTTACACCAATGTGACCTAAACGGCAGTGCCACAAGAAAGTGGTACTATCATTATCAACTCTACATCTTTTGGCATCAATGTTATGAACATGTGTGTCATCACTATCAAGATTCAATATGAATAAACCCCTAAAATTGGGTGCATGACCATAAAAGATATCACTCATATAAATAAAACAACCTTTATTCTCTGATGTAAATGAGTAACCGTCTCGCAATAAACAAGATCTAGATATAATGTTCATGCTCAACGCAGACACTAAATAACAATTATCCAGGTTCACCACTAATCCTGATGGTAATCGAAGAGAGAGCATGCGGACGGCGATCACATCAACCTTGGAACCATTTCCCACGCGCATCGTCACTTCGTCCTTTGCCAGTCTTCATTTATTCCGTAGTTCCTGCTTTGAGTTGCAAATGTGAGCAACCAAACCGGTATCAAATACCCAGGCACTACTACGAGAACTAGTAAGGTACACATCAATAACATGTATATCATATATACCTTGTTTGTCGTTGGCTGCCTTCTTGTCAGCCAGGTACTTGGGGCAGTTCCGCTTCCAGTGACCAGTTCCTTTGCAATGAAAGCACTCAGTTTCTGGCTTAGGTCCATGCTTAGGCTTCTCTGTAGGAGTAGCAACTGCTTTGCCATCCTTCTTGGTTTTACCCTTCTTTCCTTTGTCCTTGCCATTTTTCTTGAAACTAGTGGTTTTATTGACCATCAACACTTGATGTTCTTTCTAGATTTCAAACTCAGCGACTTTCAGGATCACAAACAGCTCGGATGATGACTTGTTCATCCCGTGCATGTTATAGTTCCTCACAAAACTCTTGTAACTAGGTGGCAGTGATTGAAGAACTCTATCAATGATCGCCTTTTGCGGAAGGGCAATTCCCAACTCAGCTAGACGGTTTGAATATCCAGACATTTTGAGTATATGCTCACTGATAGACCCGTTCTCCTCCATCTTGCAAGCATAGAACTTATCGGAGGTCTCATACCTCTTGATCCGGGCATTCTTTTGAAAGATAAACTTCAACTCCTGGAACATCTCATATGCTCCATGACGTTCAAAACGTCTTTGAAGTCCCGGTTCTAAGTCATACAATATTGCACACTGAACTATTGAGTAGTCTCCAGCACGAGCCTCCCAAGCATTCTTAACGTCTTCGGAGGTCATGTCTTGTGGTTGGTCACCAAGCGGTGCATCAAGGACATATTGTTTCTAGGAAGCCATGAGGATAATCCTCAGATTACGGGCCCAATCAACAAAGTTACTTCCATCATCTTTCAACTTAGCTTTCTCTACGAACGCATTAAAATTCAGGGGTGCTACTGTGCGAGCCATTGATCTACATAAATATGCAAAGGTTACTTAGACTATTGTTCAAGATAATGAGTTTAGTTAATCAAATTACTAAAGCTCCCACTCAAATTGACATCCCTCAGGTCATCTGAGTGTCACATGATCAAAATTCACCAACTCAAGTCCGATCATCACGTGAGTTAAGCTGGTTTCAATGGTGAACATCATTATGTTGATCATATCTACTGTATGATTCATGTTCGACCTTTCAGTCTCTTGTGTTCCGAGGCCATGTCTGTACATGCTAGGCTCGTCAAGTTTAACCCGAGTGTTCTGCACGTGCAAATCTGGCTTGCACCCACTGTATGTGAACGTAGAGTCTATCACACCCGATCATCACGTGGTGTCTCGACACGATGAAATTTCGCAACGGTGCACACTCGAGGAGAACATAGTTTATCTTGAAATTCAAGTGAGGGATCACCTTATAATGCTACCGCCGTACTAAGCAAAACAAGGTGCATAAAAGGATTAACATCTCATGCAATTCATAAGTGACATGATATGGCCATGAACTTGTGTTTAAGATCTTCATCTTCGAAACACCGGCATGATCCCCATCGTCACCGGCACAACACCATGATCTTCATCATCTTGATCTCCATCAAAGTGCTGCCATTGGGGTTGTGGCGCCAGCCCTGCTTCTACTTCTATTGCTACTGTTTAGCGATAAAGTAAAGTATTACATAGCGCTTAATGATTGACACGCAGGTCATACAATAATTAAAGACAACCCTATGGCTCCAGCCGGTTGCCGCATTCATCGACGTGTAAGTCGTGAAATTCTATACATCACATGATCATCTCATACATCACATATATCTCATCATGTAATTGGCCATATCACATCACAACATACCCTGCAAAAACAAGTTAGACGTCCTCTAATTGTTGTTGCATGTTTTACGTGGCTGCTACGAGTATCTAGTAAGAACGATTCTCACCTACGCATAAACCATAATGGTGATACATAGATTGCTTTTCAACCTTCTCAAGGACCGCCTTTGTCGGATCCGATCCAACTAAAGTGAGAGAAACTACCACCCGCAAGCCATCTAAGCAACAAGTTGCGTCGAGGGAACCGGTCTCTCGTAAGCGTACGAGTAATGTTGGTCCGGGCCGCTTCATCTCACAATCCCGCTGAACCAAAATCCGACCAAGGGAGGAAGCAATCTAAGCATCAACGCCCACAAACCTTTTGTGTTGTACTCGAGATCTCATCGAACCATCAACCTAGCTCATGATGCCACTGTTGGGGAATGTCGCATGGGAAACAAAATTTTCCTACGCACACGCAAACCTATCCATGGTGATGAGCATCTACGAGAGGGAGAGTGGATCTACGTACCCTCGTAGATCGCTAGGCGGGAAGCGTTAAGAAACGCGGTTGGTGTAGTCAAACTTCTTCGCGATTCAAATCGCCGAGCGTCCTGCGATCTAATCACGAACCGTCCTGTGAACCAATCACGAACCGTCCCGCGATCTCGTCATGATCCATCCCGCGATCCAATCACGAACGTCCCGTGGCCTTAATCACGATCCTTCCAATCTAGTACCGAACGGACGGCACCTCCACGTTCAGCACACGTGCAACTTGATGACGATCTCCATCGTCTTGATCCAGCAAGAGGAGACGGAGAGGAGGAAGAGTTCACCGGCAGTGTGACGGCGCTCCGGCGATGGTGTTGGAGTGGTTCTGGCAGGGCTTCGCCTATGCATTGCAGAAAACCGATCTAGAGGAGTATCGGTGGAACGGGTAGCACGTGGCCGTAAACTGTGTCTAAACAGCCCCAATCCACCAGTATATATAGGAGGGAGGGAGAGGCAGCCCTTGGCGCAAGGCCAAGGGCCTCTAGGAGTCGGCCGGCTAGAGGTGGAGGAGTCCTACTCCTCCTCCACTCCTAGTAGGAGTAGGACTCTTCCTTTTTGCCTTTTTTTTCACCTTTTTCCTTTAGGATTTTTGCCTCCTGCGCCATGGGCCTTGTTGTGGCTGTTTCTCCAGCCCACTAAGGGCTGGTTATCACTCTCGACAGCCCATGGACCCTCTGGGGTCGAAATACCCCTCCCGGAGGTCTCTCGGTACACTACCGGCACTCCCGGTACACTACCGATGAGCCCGAAACTTTTCCGGGGACCAAACTGGGACTTCCTATATATGAATCTTTACCTCTGGACCATTCCGAAGCTCCTCGTGATGTCCAGGATCTCATCCGGGAATCCGAACAACCTTCGGTCACCACCATACATAACTCTACACTACCGAAACGTCACCGAACCTTAAGTGTGCAGACCCTGCGGGTTCGAAAACTATGTAGACATGACCGAGACACCTCTACGGTCAATAACCAATGGCGGGACGTGGACGTCCACATTGGTTCCTACATATTCTACGAAGATCTTTATCGGTCGAACCTCTATGTCAGGGATTCAGTTAATCCCGTATAACGTTCCCTTTGTTCTTCGGTATGTTACTTGCCCGAGATTCGATCGTCGGTATCTCCATACCTAGTTCAACCTCATTACCGGCAAGTCTCTTTACTTGTTCCGTAATACAAGATCCCGCAACTAACAATTAGTCACATTGCTTGCAAGGCTTATTGTGATGTTGTATTACCGAGTGGGCCGTGAGATACCTCTTCGTCACACGGAGTAACAAATCCCAGTCTCGATCCATGCCAACTCAACAGACACCATCGGAGATACCTATAGAGCACCTTTATAGTCACCCAGTTACGTTGCGACGTTTGATACACACAAGGCACTCCTCCGATATCCGTGAGTTGCATGATCTCATGGTCATAGGAACATATACTTGACATGCGGAAAACAGTAGCAATAAACTGACACGATCATATGCTACGTTTGTAGTTTGGGTCTTGTCCATCACATCATTCTCCTAATGATGTGATCCCGTTATCAAATGACATCACATGTCAATGGCTAGGAAACCCTAACCATCTTTGATCAACGAGATAGTTCACTAGAGGCATACTAGGGACACAATGTTGTCTATTTACCCACACATGCAATGTGTTTCCATTCAATGCAGTTATAGCATGGATAATAAACGATTATCATGAACAAGGAAATATAATAATAAACACTTTATATATTGCCTCTAGGGCATATTTTCAACAGCACGTCCAAACCTCCCCCTCTTCGAGCCCCTCCTTCTACAGTGGTGATGCCGAAGCTGTGGTGGTCCGCGCCGGCACGTGGTGATGGAGGGAGTTCAACCTCTAGTGCATCTTGGCGCTGGCGTTTGCGCTCTCTGGGCCCCTCTGTGTCCATAGCGGTCGGCCGACACTACAATTCCTTTCCTTTTATATTTGATCTGATCCCACTGCTTCCTTCATACACTGCCTGCTTTCTCGCTAATCTGCATGCTCTCTCCCGACACTACCGTGTCTGCTCTCTCGCCCTCACACTACACTACTCTGATGGTTTAGAGTCAGATTTTGAGATTTTGAAGATGTTGTAGTTGAAGAAATGAAAGATCAAGGTAAGAGCAGTCCATTTTCGTTGGTTGTGTTCGCATGCATGATATTTTTTTACTTTGTTTGATTAGTTTCTAACTATGTATTATCGATTATTTTAGGTAGCATTTTATCACTTTGTGGAGTAGTTTGGAGCTTCAGGAGTACGATTTGCCGTGTCAAGTGAAGTACGAAGTTGAAAATAAAGGTACGATTTGCCATGCGAGGGTGGGCTATTCGGACGCCGCGCGTCACCCTGTTGCTACGACCTGACACGCCGCCGCGCATCACGATTGTGCTCCGCTCTGGCCTGACGCACAGCCACGCGAGGGCGGGCTCTTCGGATGCCGCGTGTCATGAGCGTGCTCCACCCTAGCTTGCCGCGCCGCCGCATGAGGGCGAGCGGGACGGGCTCCTCTGACGCCGCGCCTCCTCCGCGTGCAGGGAGGCCGCTCGCCGGCCTAGGGACTCCTCCTGCTCCGCGTAGTTGATCCCCGTGTAGGGAGGCCGATGATCGGGCGGGCGTAGCGCGGGCAAGGTCGTTGGGTTTTTTGCCATCTGTGTCAGTTATACACAAGTTCGGGCGGTTGGTTCGTTGTTGGTTTTGAAGCCCCGCCTCCCGCACGCGTCTTAATACATTATTGCCTTGTTCATGACGACACCGCCTCAAGTTGCATCACCTCGTGCAAGCATGATTGTAAGTGTCCAGCCGGAGAAATATACGATGTTTTCATATTAAACAACTGTGTAGAGTTTTCTCTTTGGATTAGGGAAAACATGTATTGGACATTATCCTGCCTACCTTATGACTCATGGTGAGGAAGAAGAGTTGGCTGAGTACTTTAATACCAAACTTTAGTACTTGTTTGTAAGTTATTTAACTACAATCATAGTTAATTATTATGTCAATTTTAACTATATATTGTAATAATTTTTTAATACAATACATATCAACATATTTAATTAAATTTCATTTAAATGTAAAAAATCAAAAAATGACATGTTTCTTTGATTAATTTGTGAATCTTGCATTAACATAGTGAATATGTATGTGTGTATCATTAACTATCTTTGTAGAGGCTTCTAAAGGGTGTGATATAAATAAAATCTTGTTAATGGTAATTATGATTAAATAAATCGAAATAGAAATTTCTAGAACACATAAGATGTTTGGAGCTTGGTACCAAATCATTAGCACAATGATTTATTTATTTGTCAAGTCAAATGTGTCAAATGTATTATGGTTGGTTTAGTAATATGTTGATGATAAACTTGGTACTAAAGTAACATCGCATGTGCATGTTGCCAATGTTACCATGATTGTAAGTGTCCAACTGGAGAAATATACCATGTTTTTCATATTGAACATTTGTTTAGAGAGTTTTGTTCTTTGGATTAGTGAAAACATGTTTTGGACCTTATCGGCCCTACCTTATGGCCCCGCGAAGAAGAATTGGTTGAGAACTTTAACACTAAACTTTAGTACTTGTTTCTAAGTCATTTAACTACAATCATAGTTAATTACTATGTCAATTGTAACTATATTTTGTAAAAAAATAAATTTTAATGCAGTACATATTAAAACATATTTAATTAAATTCCATTTAAACGTAAAAAACAAGAAATGACATGTTTTCTTTGATTAATTTGCGAATCTTGCATCAATATAGTGCATATGTACGTGTGTATCATTAAGTATCTTTGTAGAGGCTTCTAAAGTGTGTGTTATAAATAAAAGCTTGGTAGTGGTAATTAGGATTAAATAAATCCAAATAGAAATTTCTAGAGGACATCAGATGTTTGGAGCTTGGTACCAAATCATTAGCACAATGATTTATTCATTTTCAAGTCAAATGTGTCTAACGTATTATGGTTGGTTTAGTAATATGTTGATGATAAACTTGGTACTAAAGTAACATCGCTTTATGTGAGATAACCTTTAGTACAACTTGTAAAGAGTTATATCCTAGTATAACTAAACTTGCTTTTATAGTGTGAACGTGCTATTGCAAACATTCTCTTGTATTTTGTCTAGATCTTTAACTATTTTTATATGCAACAAAATCCTTGAATGTAACAACAATTTACAAATACTATGATGGTTAATATACAAATTTAGTATGTGTGTATGTGCCTCCACCCTCAAGCCCGATGCCTTCACCCTATTTCCCGACCTATGGATGGGCTCTAATGTCAAGACAACTGAAAGGGCGCCGACAATGAGAAGCAGGAATGCATGGAGGAGCAAGTGCCTGAAACCATCAACTATATTATCGGTGACTTGGACTACCAGGTTGACGGATAAGAGTACCTACAAGCGTCACCGACAAGGTGTAAAGGTGAGCACTCACATGTGTGTTTGTACTTCATGCCTTGATATGTTTGGGTTTTTCATCAGCAACACTAATAAAATCTAGTATTGCCATTTCGGAATTGCATAGGGGCAATAGATGGTACTCATGCCATTACTAGAGTGTCGAGGTCTCAATCTGTAGCATACAGGCGGGAAGCACTACACATGCTAGAATATGCTTGCTGATGTTGACTTCGATCTGAAGTTCACATATGTGTTGGCTGGCTGGAAATGATCAAAACATGATGCTAACATACTGAGTGACAACATGAGATGTCATGATGGCATCAGCATCTCGTACTTCGATTGGAAGATCACATATATGTTGGCTGGCTGGAAAGAATCAACACATGATGCAGACACCATGAGATGTCCTGATGGCATCAACATTTCCGATTGGCGAGAGATTAGTGGTATACTTGAAGGACGTAATTAAGTTGATGCTAAATTAAAGGATGATTAGTGATTACTTGTTAATTAGGAATAGGATACAACATTTGTGTGGCAAGACAACCAGGTGATCAGTTGATTATTTTTCTCCGCCAGAAAAAAATACCATGAACGTAGCCTCTTTGATTCATAGGATTTTAAAAATGTAGGAATAGGGAAAAAAAGAGGGTTGGAGTGGCATGTCCATTTGAACCCTATAGGATTTGATGTGACAGGAAAAACAAAAGAATTATAAAAAGAGGTTCGAGCGGATGTTAGATTTCCTATGAAGGGCTCCTTTGATAAAGGAATTTCGTTGGATTTTTGGAGGATTTGGATCCTTAGGATTTTTTTTACGATGGTTGTTTGATTTGTAGGATTGAAATCCTTTGGAATTTTTCCATATGATTCATTTGTACTACATTTTGAAGGAAAATTTCCATCCAGTCAAACTTCTTTATAGAATTCTTTTGTTTTTTCCTGTGCTATCAAACACACTTCCAAATCATGTAGGGTAGAAACGGACATGGCACTCTATTCCTACGTTTTTCATGTTCCTGCATTTTAAGAATCATGCGAATCAAAGAGGCCCTAAATATAGTACAAAAGATTCCATAGAAAAAATTCCTTCGGGATCCAATCCTATGAATCAAAGGACCAATGTAGAAAAAATCCTAAGGATTTCAATCCTTCGAAAATCCTATAAAATTCCTTTGAATTAAAGAGCCCTGAACCTTTTAGGAACGGCAGCATACGAACTGATTTGATACTTCTCATGTGTGTTGTTTTATGTTATTGTTCTCAATATTTTTCTCCCGAAAATTAGTAGGGGCTCACACAGTCACACTTGCTTGGTCCTGCTTGACCATTCCTTTGTGTCGTGATTCATGCGCTTGTTTACACTTGCTTGGCCCTGCTTGACCATCCGGATGTGCAGCGTCGGATGTTGACGCTATCAACAATCTTGGCGAAAAGAACAGGGCGTCTGGCTCATCTATGTCCGCCGGAGTTGGTTCCAGAGGCGATGGACCTTGGATGAGTCCGAGGAGCTTGTCGAAGGATGTGCTACGCAAGCTATGGAAGTGGAGTGGTGTGAGGATCCTCTGACGTACGGTATCCTGCTGTTCTGTCACTGACATGTGGGCCCACGAGGACATTGGCCCATAGGTCAGTGACCCAACGACAGGTAGCGCACGACAGAGGAGCCGCTTCCAATGGAGTGAGGGTCTCGGGGGTGGCTGCTTGAGCGCAGGACGTGCACGACATGCGCGTCGTGGCCACAAGCCACGATCATGTGCGTCAGAGTTCTCGGTCTCCGCCGTTTGAGCGCGCACGAAAGAGAGCTGACAGGTGGGTCATGTGTGCGGTGAGAAAGAGAGAGCATGGGTGGTAGCAGGTGTTAGATCTCGAGCGGGTTGTCAGGATTAAATTTTTTTTCTTCAGTACCTTTACATTTTTTTATTTTTTCTTCTTCTGTTTTTTCCTTTTTAAACCCAGGAGTTGAATTGAATTGGAATTGGCCCAAATTCCTTCCATTTCAAATCCTTTGAACACAAAAGTTTCAAACAAAATCGTTTAGTCAGAACATTTCCAGCCATATGCATGTTTTCAAATTTTATTTTCATGCAAAGGATTTTATGTGGCTATTAAATACATCCTAAACTGATTTTGAGGTTTATAAAATATCCCAAAACATCCAAAATACACTGAAATCATGGTAGACATATGCTCTAGTGTCCGCACCCTAAATTTAGAAAATTGGGGTGTGACATTTCTCCTACCTCGTTGCACTACAAACATTTGATCAGGCACTAGATCATGCCCAAGGTCTCCGCCATGGCCTCTACAAAGACAAGAGAGTGCTTACGGTTTCACCATCCATGCCTTTCCAGATCCAGCCAATCCAGTCTTAATACCCTTCTTCTCCTTTCCCCACAGATTCAGATTCTTCAACAAAACCCTCTTCCTTCTCCATCTCTAACTCCTTCTCGTTCAAATGGGTCCGATCGCCAACAAGGGGAAGAATCGGTGGTCTACGAGCATGTGCCCTAGCACATGCAAAAGTTTTATGGTGGAGGGGTTTGCATGGAAAGAGGAGGTGCGGAGACGGGCAACCAACCAACAAAGAACACCCAACAATCAATGATGGGGAAACATGGGCGACAACAACTACACCTAGATGTCAGTCGCGGGAACCGTAGATCGCCTCCGAGTCGCCAAACCATAGACCGTCTATAGTAGCAACTTGGGGGTGTTTTCGATATGGAATCACATCTTTCGACATTTTATAGCCGGCCTCAGAATTGCGATGGATGGAGTCAGCCTATTCTTGATCCGGGGTTCGTCCATCAGGCCGTTCGCAAGGTGTTTGGTTAAGATGAACGTGAACGCCAGATGTGTCCTGTCCCGACACGTGTTGCCCTCATGTACCAATGTTTTATGCACCATGCCCACCCTAATATCACATACTCTCTTTTTGAACAAAATCACGAGACTTTTTTTGGAACGGGCGATCGGTGTACAATATTTTCTTTGCAGCTCCTTATCTCAGGCACAATATTTTCTTTGCAGTTTCCTATCCCGGGTACAATACGCGAATCGAATCGAAGAACAAGTGCAATGACGCATGAAAGAGCGTCAATCTATCACAAAGGTAAATGGGCTGAATAGTGGCGTGCAGCAAAAAAGAAGAAAGTATGAAGAAAAACATGTACTTTACTTGTAAGAAAAAGAATGAAACCTGCCTGAAAGGAGAAGTAATACAGGAAGAGAGAGAAGAAAATAGTACAATTCATCCAACAAAACAATAAAGAGACCGACGGAGCTACGGCGTTGGGGCGGCTGGGGGCGTGCCCCTGGACCGCTCCTCCTCACACAATGTGTAAGTTGCACTACTCGCTTGGGAGAGGAGATGAGATGAGATAATCCTCTGTGGTTTCTTTTAGCACAATTTTTTGGCCGTTAGCCCAAACCAAACAGCTAAAAATATGCCCCCATTTGTGTGTACGCACTTAGCAGAATTTTAGGCTCCGGGCAGCCTACTTCGTTCGACGGCATACGCGGCGGCGCTGATGCATGATCAGCTAGCCGGCCGGCTGTCGCATGCGGCAGTTTCTCATTTTTCTTCCTCTGTGTATGCTGTGTGGTCAGGTCGGAGTCGGACAGCTTGGATGAATAGAATTTCCCGCATAACTACGGTCACAAGCCACTAAAGATTCCCGTCTTCCTTGATTGTTATCTAGCCCATGTTTCTCTCTCCGTCAACAACATTTTTTAATTTTGTTTTCTTGACGCACACTGCCGAACCGAGATTCACTGTTTTCAAATAAACAAGCTTCCCTCGATTTCCTTGTGATGCTGCCTATTACAGTATCTCCAATGGAAAAAAGGCAGCCGTTGCTCAAAACACTACAATAAAATTTAAGGAACTCAGGGCATCGCCAACATGGACCCTCAAACCGCTCATATATGTTCGGGTCAAGCGGTCCGGGCCCCTAACGCCATCTAACACAAGTCTGCATCGGTCTGCTCGTTGGTCCAGAAGCACTTTTTTTCCCGCAAACCGGAGAAGGGGGGAGCACTGGACCGATGCCATGGCCGCTTCTAACCACACTGCCCCGCCCAGAAAAACCATCCGCCTCTCCGGTGCCTTCCATCGGACCCATGTGACTTTTGCCTCACCACATTTACGTGCCCAGAGCATGCGGTGACCGACATTGATGTCCCGCGATTTGATAGGACGATAGGGCCGCACTGACGAATGTGACCTCTCGGGCGATACTGACAGACGTGACCTCTCAAGCGTCGGTGCTTCAATGCGGATGCCGCATCTAGAGAAACCAACTCCAGCTGGTGCGATGCATTGAAGCAGGCTGACAGCCCCTTCGCCTGGCCTGGACGCGACTTTATAAGTCGTTCTCCGACGATGCACGTCCAAACATCCCCCTCTTCGAGCCCCTCCTCCTACAGTGGTGATGCTGAAGCTGTGGTGGTCCGCGCCGGTACGCGGTGACGGAGGGAGTTCAACCTCGAGTGCATCTTGGCACCGGCGTTTGCGCTCTCTAGGCCCCTCTGCGTCCATAGCGGTCGGCCGACACTACAATTCCTTTCCGTTTATGTTTGATCCAATCCCACTGCTTCCTGCATACACTGCCTGCTCTCTCCCGACACTACCATGTCTGCTCTCTCGCCCTCACACCACACTACTCTGAGGGTTTAGAGTCAGATTTTGAGATTTTGAAGATGTTGTAGTTGAAGAAACGAAAGATCAAGGTAAGAGCAGTCCATTTTTGTTGGTTGTGTTCGCATGCATGATGTTTTTTTACTTTGCTTGATTAGTTTCTAAGTATGTATTATCTGTTATTTTAGGTAGAATTTTATCACTTTGTGGAGTAATTTGGAGCTTTAGGAGTAAGATTTGCTGTGTGAAGTGAAGTACCAAGTTGAAAATCAAGATACGATTTGCCACGCGTCACGCTGTTGCTGCAGCCCGACGCGCCGCCGCGTGTCACAATTGTGCTCCGCTCTGGCCTGACGTGCCACCATGCGAGGGTGGGCTCTTCGGATGCCGCGCGTCATGAGCGTGCTCCGCCCTGGCTTGCCGCGTCGCCGTGTGAGGGCGGGCAGGACGGGCCCCTCCGACGTCGCGCCTCCTTTGCGTGCAGGGAGGCCGGTCGCCGGCCTGGGGACTCCTCCTGTTCCGCGCAGTTGATCCCCGTGTAGGGAGGCCGATGATCGGGCGGACGCAGCGCGGGCGAGGTCGTTGGGTTTTTTGCCGTATGTGTCAGTTGTACGCAAGTTTGGGCGATTGGTTCGTTGTTGGTTTTGAAGCCCCGCCTCCCGAGCACGTCTCAATACATTACAACCTTCTTTCCGACGACACAGCTTCAAGTTGCATCACCTCGTTGAAGCATGATTGTAAGTGTCCAGTCGGAGAAATATAAGATGCTTTTCATATTAAACAACCGTGTGAGAGTTTTCTCTTTCGATTAGTGAAAATATGTATTGGACCTTATCATGCCTACCTTATGACTCATGGTGAGGAAGAAGAGTTGGCTGAGTACTTTAATACCAAACCTTAATACTTATTTCTAAGTTATTTAACTACAATCATAGTTAATTATTATGTCAATTGTAACTACATTTTGTAATAATTTTTTAATACAATACATATTAAAACATATTTAGTTAAATTTCATTTAAATGTAAAAAAACAAGAAATGACATGTTTTCTTTGATTAATTTGGGAATCTTGCATCAACATAGTGCATATCTATGTGTGTATTATTAACTATCTTTGTAGAGGTAAATAAAATCTTGTTAATGGTAATTATGATTAAATAAATCAAAATAGAAATTTCTAGAGCACATAAGATGTTTGGAGCTTGGTACCAAATCACTAGCACAATGATTTATTCTGTTTTCAAGTCAAATGTGAACTTATTGTGGTTGGTTTAGTAATATGTTGATGATAAACTTGGTACTAAAGTAACACGCTTTATCCTGAGATAACCTCTAGTACAACTTGTAAAGCGTTATATACTAGTATAACTAAACTTGCTTTTATAGAGTGAACGTGCTACTGCAAACATAGTCTTGTATTGTGTCTAGATCTTTAACTATTTTTATATGCAACAAAATTCTTGAATGTAACAATATTTTACAAATACTATGATGGTTAATATACAAATTTAGTATGTGTGTATGTGCCTCCACCCTCAAGCCCGATGCCTTCACCCTATTTCCCGACCTATGGATGGGCTCTAATGTCAAGGCAACTGAAAGGGCACCGACAATGAGAAGCATGAATGCATGGAGGAGCAAGCGCCTGAAACCATCAACTATATTATCAGTGGCTTGGACTACCAGGTTGACGGATAAGAGTAGCTGCAAGCGTCACCCACAAGGTGTAAAGGTGAGCACTGACATGGGTGTATGTATTTCATGCAATGATATGTTTTGGTTTTTCATCAGCAGCATTAATAAAATCTAGTATTGCTATTTCAGAATTGCATAGGGGCAATAGATGGTACTCATGCGGAAAATGTAAATGGTGCCCGAGCTACAGGGAGCTCGTTATTTAAAAACCTGTGAAAATTCATATTTCAAAGTTTCAAAAAAATCGAAAAAAAATCCACGGTAACTTATATGGTTTCCGCACGAACGACTGTAAAAATCATTTGAATATTTTGTAATTTGTAGGCTGTACAAAATAAAAAAAAATTAGGCCCAACAAGAAATAATATCGGCCCATTTTAGAAATACGTTTTTGTCTTTTTTCTATACGCCACGTGTGAAAATATTTGGTTATGAATTTTTGCACACAGAGAATACACACGTGTGAGAATGTATAAAAAAATCAATTTTTTTGCGCTATGGAAATTCGTTTTTTGAAACGAGCTCCGTGGAGCTCGGCCTCCAAAAGCCCTCACTCGTACTCATGTCACTACTAGAGTGTCGAGGTCTCAATGTGCAACATACAGGCGGAAAGCACTATACAAGCTAGAATATGCTTGCTGCTGTTGATTTCGATCTAAAGTTCACATATGTGTTGGCTGGTGGGAAATGATCAAAATATGATGCTAACATACTCAGTGACAACATGAGACGTCATGATGGCATTAACATCTCCTACTTCGATCGGAAGTTCACATATATGTTGGCTGGCTGAAAAGGATCAATACATGATACCAACATACTCAATGACAGCATTAGATGTCCTGATGGCATCAACATCTCCGATTGGCGAGAGATTAGTGGTATACTTGAAGGACGTAATTAAGTTGATGCTAAATTAAAAGATGATTAGTGGTTACTTGTTAATTAGGAATAGGATCGAACATTCGTGTGGCAATACAACCAGGCGATCGGTTGATTGTTTTTCTCTGCCAGGAAAAATTAGCATGAACATTAAACCTTTTAGGTACGACGGTGTACGGACTGATTTGATACTTCTCCTGTTTGTCTTGTTTTCTGTTACTAGTAAGCGTGCACATGCAATGCAATGCACGTATAACTTGAGGAGGAAAGTTGATACATTGATCTTGCATGAAGACCCCTTGTGCTTTGAAGAACAAGCCTCTAAAATAGATTACTCAGGACATTCTCCCATCACTCTCTATCTCCATGCATATTTCCCTTCATTTTATACCAAACAAATATTTTAAGAAAAAATGTGACATGGTTGTTCACGTTGCCATTAACACGACTTGCATCTTCTTTGCTCTCCCGTGGTATACAGTAAGCGTTGTAGCTGTAGGAAAAAAGTTCGACACTTTTCTTGAATTCCCATGCATCAATGACATGTTATTGTGTATTATGCATGTATTACTGACAGGTTAGCGGAAATACATCTTTATGACATGTATGTCTTTTACTTCCAACCAAGAATAATTCCATCTCGTCGGTTAACGCAACTTATTAACAACTCCCCGTACGAGAAACCAAATGTCAAACTGAGTACGGAAGGTAGTTATAATATCATAACTGGCCATAGAGTTCAATACTCCGAGGTCCATAAGCTCAAATGTGATTAGATTTTTCTTTTGCGGTCAATATAAAAATTATATTCTGTACTATGGAAATATCTTGACTATCCTCTTGATATACATATAGTAACCACAAATGTTCATTAACAACAAAAAAGAAAAATATGATATGTTTATGTACTGCTAAATGTTGAGGCTCAAGCATAGGCTTTGCTTTCCCATGCTACTTGAAATCTACCAAAAGCACTAAATTTTCCCTTTCTACTAATATTGTAAAGCAGAAGAAAACGCATAGCATGTTCATCTACTACATTGCTGGCAAGACAAAATAAAATATTATATGTGAAAACAAATTTGGTACATGTTCCCAACACAAGGAATGAACCAGGTGTCAAAATTGCCACCAGTATCAGAAGCCTGAATAGTGGCATCCAAATCGAAATAATTAACCACTTAGCTAAATCAATCAAAATCATTACCACATGAAATATCTATGATAATGATGCTATTGTATATGTATCATACTCCTATGCAATTAGTATCACCTCTTCGCTCTCTTGTGAGACATAACATATCAGATGTAGCCATATACTACCTCTGTACCATAATATATGACGTTTTAGCAGCTCAAATGAACTGCTAAAACGTCATATATTATGGTACGGAGGGAGTAGGTAAGTGCATTGGTGTGTGCATGTTTCACATGTAGGACAAGCACCTAAGTTAGTTCAATAAAATCTGCAATCCCATGCTCAAAAGAACAGTGTGGCAGCATAATAGAATTATCACTAATGAGAGACTCACCATCTTCTCTACACATGGCATTTGAATGTTCAGATTAAAATACCTATAAGTTTGTCATGTTGCTTTGGGTGTAACATTGCTATATCCCCTCTCTAGCCCTCTTATGTCTCTATGTTGCTGCCCCTTTTGTTCGATTCGATTCAACTTATTCTCCCTTTTCTCTGGTGCGGTTTACTCAGGTGCACGAGAGTAGAAGGTGCCCAACATTACCAGCGACAACGAGTCAGTCAGTGTGAGGCATACTTCAACTGCAAAAGGTGCCCAATGGTGAGTGCCCTTCCATCGCACTCCCCTCCTCCGCTGTGTGTGTGTCTGCAACCTTTTTCTGAGAGGAAAAATGTTTTTTTGGCGGGGGAATGCATTTCAGGGGAAGTGGTTATACTAAAACATGGAGTAAACCATTACTCTGTTGTTTGCCATGACCAAGGTGCTCAAGGCGGACTCCGCCGCCAACCAAGACCAGGCCCTCCTTCTCCACAATCTCGTGCCACGAGCGGAGGAGGGGGCGGCCACTGCTTCTTCCGCCGTGTTTGCGACGCCTCAATAGACAACGGGTTGCTTGTTGTACATGTGAGAACCATTTCTCCTCTTTATTGACATTCTAGTGTTTACTAGAGTTAATTCTTTTTTGTGGGACCCTGATATTAGACTGCTCTAATCTAGCTGAGCTCAAGTAGTTAAAGCTTGCTGACTTGTGGAACAACTCTCTGAAATCAAGCTCAAATGAGTGAAATTGAGTTCATGCTACAGTTCATTTTTTGTCTTCCCTTTGTTTCCTCTGTTTTCCTGTAACCTCATAATCATCCCTTTTTGGTATATAGAATAGAAAATCAAAGTTAAATCATGGTGAATGATGCTATTTTCTATGGTTGCTAGTCTCTTATATTTTTCACACCGATTTATGGGGCATACCCATGACATAGCACCCGGTAGTGGGTCATAACATTCTTAATGAGTCATTACATTATAATAATCCCATTTGTGATGCGGCATAAATTGTTGTGCAATTTGTGATGCAGACAATCCCCTTTGCTAAATGCCTGTGATTATTATAGACAAGATCACCATCTTTTGGCTGGGATGGGATGACAAGTTTATGTCAATTTGTTTAATGCAATGTTGATGAATGCACCCATGCTTACACAAAATGCCATTTCTTATCTGACACCTGGTATTTTTTGTTGATTCTGTGTCTCAAAACATGGCAGACAATGAGGTGGAACAAAACTAATGAGTATCTAGTTACTTTATAGCCGTTCATATTTCTTAGTTTGTGAGGGTTTATTATTGGGTTTGGTCTTCTGGATACAACCCTATTTAGTTGCCTCTCCAGTCCATTGAAATACTCACAAGCCATTGGTTTCTGTGTAAATCATGTGTTATCCATTATGCCTCAGTTTAAGTAGCACAAATTGTATTATGTAGATGCCAAGTGTCTCTTTTTTTTTTGAAAAGGAGGATCGCCCCCGGCCTCTGCATCATGACGATGCATGCAGCCACCAACCATCTCATTGGCCGGGAGATATACTGATTCTACCGTCCATACTGATATTAAGTTGGGTCCCTTCAAGGTGTGTGCTCTAAAAATTGGTCCTTACTTGTTGAATCCCACGGGATGAGTAATTTTCTTGAAAATGTCGAGTAACCTAGTATTCATTTGAACATGATTCCCTTTGCATGCAAATCGTATCATTTTATAGTTCAGAAATAGCATTACCACTTCAATATGGTTTTTAAAGTTCAGAATATGAAGCAAAATCGTATGCACCATCCCCTGCATCATTATCGACCAAGCTTGCCCATTTGTGGGACCTTGAAATTGGATTACACTAATCCATCTTAGCACTAGCTGCTAAAGCTTGCTGACTCGTGGAATGATTGACAGACATATGGAACCATGCTCAAATGAGTGAAATTGAGTTCATCCTGCAGTTCATTGTCTTTTATTTCCTTCTATGTTTCATGTCACCTTGTGATCATCCGGTTTTGGTTTCATAGAATAGAAAGTTCAAATCAAATCATGGCAACTGATGCTACTTCCTATGGTTTCTAGTCTCTTATGTTTCTCACATAAGTTTAGGACGCATAGCCATGGCATGTGTCCCCTGGTAGTGGGTCGTTACATGAAGAGCGAGTCATTACATTATAATATTCAGCCAGTTGTATTTTTCAATCCATGCCAACTTGCCAATTATTTTGAATACAACACAGTAATGTGTTATGCACCCTTGAATGATGCTATTTTGACAAATTGAACCTATTTGTGGGCCCAACTTCACTTTTTTTCTTATTACAATGGATGGAGCATGGCTGGGTCATCAAATCCCAGGCTTAGATTCTAATGCGAGTATTAGTTCTAGTGGGTCTCAATGATCATAGACATTTCCGTGTTAATCACTGTTAACAAACATGGTTTTACCTTTTCCATTGTAGTATACAACTTCTAACCTACTGAGGGAGATGAATTTCCGTCTTTATGATCACTTTGTGTGTGTTTCGTTCAAGACTGCATTCTGCGTGCTGGCCATCAAGTCTATTCCATATTCGACGTTGATTAACGGAGTATGGTGCCATGCTTAATTACTCGTCTTGGCATGCTCCTTGGTCATGCCTGTGATATCCTAATGCGCCCAAGCTCAAAAACGACGAACTCAACTCTTTTGTTGAGGGCACCATATCATTTCCCTGCTGGTCAATTGTGTTCTTGAGCAGGTTTCCTTCTTCGTTTTCCTGTCACCATGTGATCATCCGGCTTTGGTTTCATACAAGTTGGAAGTTAAAATCAGATCATGGTGACAAATGCTACTTAGGGCCAGTTCTTTTGGTGGCTTTTTTGAACTTCTAGAATAAGCTGCCCCCTACCCAGCTTATTCTAGAAGCCCAACCAAAAATATTTTTCTAGAAGAAGTCTTAATTAGTAGGCTTCTAAAACATAATTTTAGTTGGGCTTCTAGAAAAAGCTGGGTAGTGGGCAGCTTATTCCAGCTTATTCTAGAAGCTAGCAAAAGAACTGGCCCTTACTATCTTGCTAGTGTACCTCTTATTATTGTTTCCAACATGATATTATGAGGCATACCCATGGCACTGCATTGGCCTATATTACAGGGTTGTGGGTCTTAACATTCTGAGTGAGTCATTACGTTATAATATTCATGTTAGTCAGCTAGTCGTAATTTGCAATCCTTGCTGACTTGCCAATAAATCTGAATACAGTATTTATGCAATTTAGAATGCTGCCAACCTATCAAATTGTATAACCCCGAAGATGGCAGTCAGGCTGGGTAACGAGAGGCACTGGAAGTCGATGGTCAAATATCTTTATTTTCTAGGTGCCCCCATAATGCCTAGTTGAAAATTGTACATGGTTTGCGTCTTGAATCGATATCTACAGATTTGTAACCTCTCTCCGTCCTGCTTGATATCTATTTGATGAACTGTCTAGCTATCTGATGTAACCACACCACGAGCATAATGTGCAGTTAAAAACATATCATAGTGACTGATGCGACTTCCTATGGCTGCTAGTCTCTCATGTTTTTCACACGAATTTATCACCATATAATTGGTCGTAACATCCTAAGCAAGTCATTACACTATTATATTCATGTGTAGTCAGCCAGTCCGAACTTTCAATCCGTCCAATTTGCCAATAAATATTAATAAAGTACCATAATGTGTTATGAACTATAGAATGCTGCCATGCTGTCAAATTGTATAACCTCCAAGAATGTAATCAAGCTGGATAAGGATAGGCACCGGAACCCTATGGTCAAATATTATTATTTTTACTTGCCCCCCATAATGCGCAGTTCAAAACTGTACATGGTTTGCATCTTGAATCGATATATACAGATTTGTAACTTGTTTTTGTCATGCAGAGCTACCATCTTGAGCCGAGATGGCCAACAAGAAGGTCCAGGACCGACTGCTATTTGATGTCACTCTTTCTTGGTCTGGAGATAGCCGGGTCTGTGACGACATTCTTGATCCCAAGGAACACCACCATCCCCACCAAATTGGATGCATGTATGTTGGCGACGTTGACCAAAGATGACCTGTCGTCTTGCCATATGCACACGCCTAGCTGATCTAGCGAGGAATAGATATGTACATGCCAAGCACCATATCTTTCTGTATATAGTACAATGCATGGTCTCCAATTTTTTGTGTCCTCTGATTAATCCTTTTTTAGGCATTACACACAAGAGACACAATAAGTGACATAATATGAAGAGACCATCCAGTAGTACTTACATGGCAAGATGATCTGAGTTCTCCATGTTGGGCTATTCCGGCTCCAACTATTTAGTTGAGTACCTCTTATCTCCTTCCTCCTATGGTTTCGCATCTCTGGGACCTAGCGTCTGAGCTATGGCTGCTGTTTGTGCTGGCCATTGTGCCAAAATAGATGTTTGTCATGATTTTGTTCAGTGGTGATGTCCTGGTCGTGCTCTTGCTTGGCTGGGGTGTTTATGAAATCCTGGTGTTTGGGCTTCTTGATTATTCCTATGCCATGGTAATTTTAGGGTTATTGGTAAGCACTCCAGTAGTTTAGTTGATTTCATCTGAGTATATCGTCATGATTTTATCTGGAAATGAAGTTCCATATTGCCAGTTTGGTTCTTGGGGACGGAAGAGGGGATTTCGGCCTTGTGGTGCTCTTCTAGTGCAATGTCTGGTTTCATTGTTGTACATCACAGCAAGAATAAATATGATCTGGAGAGGATCTTTGGTTGGTATTGTGAATATGGAAAATGGCAAGATGAAGATGATTCATTTGATGGTTACCTGATTTATTTTTGCTTTCTTGGCTGAGCGATGAAGGTCGAGGGGATTTGAGATTTTGGTGGTGTCATTGTTTTACAGCAGAATGAGTAAATGGCGAGATGGCTAGATGAAGAAAAGTTATTTGGTTGCTTGGGAAATGTAGTCATATATTTAAGTCTCCTTTTTCTTGGCGTAGTCATGGGTTTGTCGCTCTGAACTCTCTCTTACTCCTATGGAAACTTCCTTGTGTTGAATGACATATCGAATTCAGACTTTTTTTTGTTGTGTGCATTTGCTCTGTCGCACATATGTTTGGTGGATGGGCCAAGTTTCAACATGAGAAACAACAACTGTATGTTTCAATTGGTACCCATTTCATGTGGTGTTTTTTATTTTTTGTATCCTTCTTATTGTTTTTTATGTTGCTTCCATTGTAATGCTGATATTTATAGCCAAGGTTAAGTTCCATGGGTCGCAGTGTGGACTAGATGGCGGTGCGAAGTGGTGCAGGGCTTGGTGCCAAACAAACTGATCCAGGAGACATGGTTGAACGCGAAGCGGCGGACGGGCACAAAGACAAGCGGATAGCACAAAGAATGAACTGACTTGTATGTATGGTACCTAGAACAAAGCCAAGAACAGTTCAATAGAATCTGATTATTCTATTTGATTTGTATTTCTGTCAATCTGGTTAATCGATCAGTGGAATATCGTAGTTAGATCCAATATAAAGTGGCATGCCTATCTATACTACAAACAAACCATGCATGGAGCCAACTCATTATTAATGTTTATGCCGCACTTGTGGATGGACACTATTGGGGCCAATTCTATCTTGATACGGATGGATGACTTAGTCATTGTGAAAGCAATTCAATAGAATACTGGTCATTCATTCAAAGATCGACGCTCCTATTATGGATGTCGGACGTACACTTATTCATGATTTCAGAAAGGTCTTCATTATTAGAGCGTAGTAACGGTGAATCCAACATGATATGTCATGCGCTAGCTCATAATAGTCGTATTGATCCATTATTACAAGTACTTATGATTGGGCTCACCTCCCGGTTTTATTTTTGGTCTTTTGGCGGACAATGTAAACGATGTTTCTCTCTCTCTCAAGAAAAGAAAAGAAAAGATGAAACTAGACATGTAGCCAAACAAATTGGTCTAGGAGAAGCGAACAGAAGTCGGATAAATAGCCAACTGGAAGGCATGCATGTAGGGTAATTAATTATGGACATGATGTTGTTCTTGCGCCGGATTGCATGCAGCCTCATCCGGTTTACATGGGGTGGTTGTTGGCTGCATGCAACAGTTATTACGGAGAAGACGGAGAAGATGCCCTTCCGAATCCTAGTATTCTGGAATTACGAATCCGAAGTGAATGCACACGTATGGGGATGCCCATCAGCTAGCAAGCAAGGAAGGGTCTGGATTGTGCCACCTCGCTGATCCGCGGCACGGCCTTGCTTCTGCAGGCCTTTTTGTTCTCTAGTCTCCGCCATGCCGCCATGTCTATACATACGAGGAATGGTTATCCATCTGCGTGCTGGGTGCGTGTGCGACTAGAGACTTTTTTTGTGTGACTTGAGGCCCTGTTTGTTTAAAAAGTCCTAGGACATTTTTTAGTCCCAAGTAAAAAGTCTCTTGTCCCTACCCGTTTGTTTCTAGGGACCAAACAGGGACTAGAGATAATAAATGACATGCTAAAAGACCATGCTGCCCCTAATAATGAACTAGTACAGATTACATAAATGATAACAAACGAAAAAACACTTGTTCATAACAACAAAAGTATTCGTGCCAACACTTGTTCGTAACAACAGAAATAAGAGAGATTACAGAAACGAATAACAATTGTTCATAACAACGAAAGCAACACTTATTCTTGCCAACACTCGTTCGTAACAACCGAAATAAGAGAGATTACAGAAGCGAAGAACACTTGTTCATAACAACCGACATAATGTATCATTGTTGTTTCAAGCTCCACAACCCATCAGCGACCCAATTTCTGAATTGATTCGTAGTAGCACTATCCATCTCATTAGTTGAATCATTTGCTGGAGTAGTCAATGGCACAGACAATGGTACATAATTTTCATCTTGATCACACTTGTCGAAATCTATATCAGCAAGTTGACTTTCTCTAATAAAATTGTGCAGTGCAATGCAAGCCACAATGATTTTGCTTTGTTTCTGTTGTGGGTAACTAGGTAAGTGAAACAAAATCCTCCATTTGTTCTTCAAGACTCCAAAACACCTCTCGATGACATTTCTAAGTGAAGAATGGGTGAAATTGAAGTGTTCCTTTTCCCCTCTAGGCATTGTGCCATCACGGTACTCCTAGAAATGATAGGTTAAACCCTTGTATGGTGCAAGATAACCAGGTCTATTTGGGTATCCTGAGTCCACAAGATAGAACTTTTCATGTGGTGGTTTTGGAAACTTGTCACCAAATCTGGATCGGGCATCATTAAAGACCCTCATGTCATGCACTGATCCTGGCCAACCGGCTAGGACAAATGTGAATCTCATATTAAAGTCACACACACACATCGCATTCTGACTCTTCTCCTTATGTCTATTCCTATGCTGGACAGCAGTGGCAACTGGTACCACTACTTGTATGTGTGTCCCATCTATTGCTCCAATACAATTGTCCATAAATGGTGCATACGTTCTAGATCTTACTTTTGAATGCACAATTTTGAATTGAGGATCTGTTGGCTTGATGATGTCTTTTGCTAGCTTGATCAGGCAGGCCAAAACCTTATCAAACTTTCTTACAATTGTGTCCAATGACCTAACAAATCTGTTTTCTGCTTGCCTTAAAGATTGTGGGGAACCAACTATCCACAGAAACAGGCCTAGAGACTCAACTGATGACATTCTTTTGGTGGACCTCTTCAACTAGCGCACATTTGTACACCCAAACATTATGAAACACACAAACATGCAATGATCATTTAACAAGTTTACACACTACAAGTCCATTACATAGTTATATTGGAAAAAGAACACTAGTAGCAAAAGAACACTAGTACAACTTCTTCATCGTGCACCACCTCTTCAACCAAGTCAGTCTAGCCTCATTACTTGTAATGTTCTCAAATATGACTCTGTTTGCCTCTTCTACAAACAGTTGAGTTGCCATGAAGTACTCCACACTTGTTTCTTCTACACCACATTGAACCGCCAACAGTTGACAATGAGTAATGGATTCTTTAGTGCTCTTTGATTTCTTCTCTTTTGCCTTGTCCTTTGCTTCCTGCCTTTTGTTTGCATATTCAGTAATCATGTCAGAAGTGTCTCACTATTGATACTGTTGATCAACCCTGTCATAAGTTTCACCATTGGGCTCTTGTGTTTCTTGCCTGGGCTAGATACTGACTGTTCATCGCCGCTGCTTCCCCTCTTCCTACTTGTGGTGCTCATTGGACTCTGCTCATGACCATCATCGGCAACATCATATTCTTCTTCGTCTTCATCTATAGGCACATAAGCTGATGATCCATCAACTGCCACACCTTGGAATAGCTCTATAAGCATATCCAAATACTTAGGGTTGCCAGCCTTGAATTTTCTAATATCTGGTCTCTCCTGCACCATTAATTATGTAATTAGGACAAGGCTAAATAATGTAATCAAGTGTGAGCAATTCAACTGTAATGTGCTGAATAATATACCTTAATTTTCTTTCTCCACCACTCACTTGATGCGGTTATAGCCCTGTCTCCAGTTCGGCCACAACAAGTTTGTTGCCCCAACCACACCCAAGCGCTATAGAAGCTCTTGAGTTTAGTTAAACAATTTTTGAATTGCTTGGTAGTGTGGAGGAGTGTTGGGGAACATCGCATGGGAAACAAAAAATTTCCTACGCACACCCAAACCTATCCATGGTGATGAGCATCTACGAGAGGGAGAGTGGATCTATGTACCCTTGTAGATCGCTAAGCGGGAAGCATTAAGAAACGCGGTTGGTGTAGTCGAACATCTTCGCGATCCAAATCGCCGAGCGTCCCGTGATCTCATCACGAGCCGTCCCGCGATCCAATCACGATCCGTCCCGTGAACTCATCACGATCCGTCCCGCGATCTCGTCACGATCCGTCCCGCGATCTCATCATGATCCGTCACGCGATCTCATCACGATCTGTCACGCGATCTCATCACGAATCGTCTCGTGGCCTTGATCACGATCCTTCCGATCTAGTACCGGACGGACGGGACCTCCGCGTTCAGCACACGTGCAGCTTGATGACGATCTCCACCGTCTTGATCCAGAAAGAGGAGGTGTAGAGGAGAGAGAGTTCACCGGCAGCGTGACGGTGCTCCGGTGATGGTGGTGGAGCAATTCCGGCAGGGCTTCGCCTAAGCACTGCGGAAAACCAATCTAGAGGAGCACCGGTGGAACGGGTAGCACGTGGCTGCAATTGTTAGCCAAACCCTAGCTATTCCACTAGTATATATAGGAGGAGAGGAGAGGAGAGGCAGCCAAGGCCTTTGGTTGAGCCGAAATAGGAGGTGGGAAGCAATCCTACTTCACCTCCAATCCTAGTTGGAGTAGGATTGCCTCCTATTGGCTGATTTTTCACCTTTTCCTTAGCCTTTTTCTCTCCTTGAGCCATGGGCCTTTTGTGGATGATTTACCAGCCCACTAAGGGCTGGTTAATACTCTCCCACTGCCTATGGTCCCTCTAGGGTCGAAACACCCCTCCCGGAGGCCTCCCGGTACACTACCGGCACTCTCGGTACACTACCGATGAGCCCGAAACCTTTCCGGAAACCAAACTGGGACTTCCTATATATGAATCTTTACCTCCGGACCATTCCGGAGCTCCTCGTGATGTCCGGGATCTCATACGGGACTCCGAACAACCTTCGGTCACCACCATACATAACCCTACACTACCGAAACATCACCGAACCTTAAGTGTGCAAACCCTGCGGGTTCGAGAACTATGTAGACATGACCGAGACACCTCTATGGTCAATAACCAATGGCGGGACCTGGACGTCCACATTGGTTCCTACATATTCTACGAAGATCTTTATCGGTCGAACCTCTATGTCAAGGATTCAGTTAATCCCGTATAACGTTCCCTTTGTTCTTCGGTATGTTACTTGCCCGAGATTCGATCGTTGGTATCTCCATACCTAGTTCAACCTTGTTACCGGCAAGTCTCTTTACTCGTTCCGTAATACAAGATCCCGTGACTAACACTTAGCCACATTGCTTGCAAGGCTTGTTGTGATGTTGTATTACCGAGTGGGCCCCGAGATACCTCTCCGTCACACGGAGTAACAAATCCCAGTCTCGATCCATGCCAACTCAACAGACACCATCGGAGATACCTGTAGAGCACCTTTATAGTCACCTAGTTACGTTGCGACGTTTGATACACACAAGGCACTCCTCCGATATCCGTGAGTTGCATGATCTCATGGTCATAGGAACATATACTTGACATGCAGAAAACAGTAGCAATAAACTGACACGATCATATGCTACGTTTGTAGTTTGGGTCTTATCCATCACGTCATTCTCCTAATGATGTGATCCCGTTATCAAATGACATCTCATGTCCATGGCTAGGAAACCTTAACCATCTTTTGATCAACGAGTTAGTCTATTAGAGGCATACTAGGGACATGGTTTTGTCTATGTATCCACACATGTATCTAAGTCTCCGATCAATACAATTGTAGCATGGATAATAAAGAATTATCATGAACAAGGAAATATGATAATAACTAATTTATTATTGCCTCTAGGGCATATTTCCAACAGTCTCCCACTTGCACTAGAGTCAATAATCTAGTTCATATCACCATGTGATTCACATTGTTAACATCACCATGTGAATCTAACACCCAATGAGTTCTGGGGCTCGATCATGCTTTGCATGTGAGAGAGGTCTTATAGTCAATGGGTCTGTAACATTCAGATCCGTGTGTACTTTGCAAATCTCTATGTCAAACCGTAAACACTGCTACCACACTCCACTTGGTACCTTTCCAAATGGCTGCTCCACTATACGTATCCAGATTGCTACTACGAGTCATCCGGATTAGTGTTAAAGCTTGCATCGACGTAAGTCCTTACGACGAACCCTTTATCACCTCCATAATCGAGAAACATCTCCTTAGTCTTTCAGTTACTAAGGATAATCTTGACGCTGTCCAGTGATCCACTCCTGGATCTCTTTTGTACCCCTTGACAGACTCATGGCAAGGCACACACAGGTGCGGTACACAGCATGACATACTATACAGAGCCTATGGCTAAGGCATAGGGGACGACGTTCGCCCTTTCTCTTTCTCCTGCCGTGGTCGAGCTTTGAGTCTCACTCAACTTCACACCTTACAAATCAGGCGAGAACTCTTTCTCTTCCTGATCCATTTTGAACTCTTTCAAAATCTTTGTTAAGGTATGTACTCATTGAAAGTCTCATCAAGTCATCTTTGATCTATCTCTATAGATCTTGATGCTCAACAATTAGGTAGTTTTATCCAGGTTTTACTTTGAAAATCACTTTCCAAATAACTGTTATGCTTTCCAGAAATTC
Source organism: Hordeum marinum (assembly GCA_022496015.1). Taxonomy (NCBI): domain Eukaryota; kingdom Viridiplantae; phylum Streptophyta; class Magnoliopsida; order Poales; family Poaceae; genus Hordeum; species Hordeum marinum. The sequence continues at coordinate 26,469,281 of CM039676.1, read as the reverse complement.
TACATCATTTCCGATAAACAATATGTTATCCACATATACTTATCAGAAATTCTATAGTGCTCCCACTCACTTTATTGCAAATACAAGTTTCTCGTAAACTTTGTATAAACTCAACAACTTTGATCAACTCATCAAAGCGTATATTCCAACTCCGAGATGCTTGCTTCAGTCCATAGAAGGATCACAGAAGCTTGCTCACCTTTTAGCATCCTTAGGACTGACAAAACCTTCTGGTTGTATCACATACAACCGTTCCTCAAGTAAACTGTTAAGGAAACGATGTTTTGACATCCATCTGCCAGATTTCATAATTGAAAAATGCAGCAACTACTAACATAATTCCAACAGACTTTTAGCTTCGCTACGAGTCAGAAAGTCTCATCGCAGTCAACTCCTTGAACTTGTCACAAACATCTTTGCAACAAGTCGAGCTTTACAAATGGTGACAATTATCATCAGCGTCTGTCTTCATTTTAAAGATCCATTTGTACTCAACGACCTGCCGTCCAACGTGCAAGTCTACCAAAGTCTATACTTGGTTTTCATACATGGATTCTATCTCGGATTTCATGGCCTCCAACCATTTGTCGGAATCCGGGCCCATCATCGCTTCTCCATAGCTCGTAGGTTCATCGTTGTCCAACAACATGACCTCCAAGACAGGGTTGTCGTACCACTTAGGAGCAGTACACATCCTTGTCGACCTACGATGTTCGATAGTAACTTGATCCTGAAGCTTCATGATCATCATCATTAACTTCCTCTTCAACTAACGTAGGCTTCACAGAAACATCTTTCTGCGCCGCGCTACTCTCTGGTTGAACAAACGTTTAACAACCTCATCAAGTTCTATCTTCCTCCTACTCAATTCTTTCGAGAGAAACATTTCCTCGAGAAAGGATCCGTTTAAGCAACAAACACTTTGCACTAGGATCTGAGATAGAAGGTTCACCCAACTGATCTTAGGGTATTCTATGAAGATGCATTTGTCCGCCTTGGGTTCGACCTCATTAGGCGAAAACATTTTCCACACAAGTGTCGCAACCCCAAATATTAAGAAATGACAGCTTAGGTTTCTATCAAACCATAATTCACACGGTGTCATCTCAACGGATTTAGATGATGCCCTATTTAAAGTGAATGTAGTTGTCTCTAATGCATAACCCCAAAATTACAGTAGTAAAACGATAAGAGACATCACAGTATGCACCATATCCAATAGAGCATGACTATGATGTTCGGACACACCATCACACTATGGTGTTCCAGGTGGCGTTTAGTTGTGAAACAAATTTCACATTGTCTTAAGTTGTATGCCAAACTCGTAACTCAGATATTCACCTCCATGATCATATCGTAGTCATTTTTATCTTCTTGTCACGATGATTTTAAACTTCACTCTGAATTTGCTTGAACCTTTCAAACGATTCAGACTTGTGTTTCATTAAGTAAATATACACTATATCTACTCAAATCATCAGTGAAGGTAAGAAAATAACGATATCCACTGCATGCTACAAGACTCACTAGATTGCATACATCAACATGTATCATTTCCAATGAATCACTTGCTCGCTCCATCGAACGGGGTCCTTTAGTCATTTTGCCCAAGAGGCATGGTTCGCATGTCTCAACCAATTCGAAATCGAATGAGTCCAAAGATCCATCAACATGGAGTTTCTTCATGCGCTTTATACCAATATGACATTGTGCGGCAGTGCCACAAATATGTGGTACTATCATTATTAACTTTGTATCTTTTGACATCAATGTTATGAACATGTGTATTACTACGCTCAAGATTTCAACAAACCATTCTCACTGGGTGCATGACCATTGAAGGTATTATTCATGTAAACAGAATAACCATTATTCTCTAGCTTTATATGAATAACCGTATTGCAACAAACATGATCTAATTATGTCCATGCTCAACGCAAAACACCAAATAACATTTATTCAGGTTCGTCACTAATCCTGAAGGTAAAGAGAGCGTGCGATGTTGATCACATCAACCTTGGAAACATTTTCAACACATATCGTCACCTCACCCTTAGCAAGTTCGCCGTTTATCCCGTAGCTTTTATTTCGAGTTACTAACATTTAGCAACCGAACCGGTATCCAATACACATGTGCTACTAGGAGTACTAGCAAGGTACACATCAATAACTCGTATATCAAATATACTTCTGTCGATGTTGCCAGCCTTCTTTTCTACCAAGTATCTAGGGTTGTTCCGCTTCAGCGACCGCTCACCTCATAACAGAAGCACTTAGTCTCGGGTTTGAGTTCAACTTTGGGTTGCTTCACTGGAGCAGCAACTGAGTTGCTATCCATGAAGTTTCCCTCCTTGCTCTTGCCCTTCTCGAAACTAGTGGTTTTGATTAACCATCAACACTTGACGCTCCTTATTGATTTCTACCTTCGCGGTGTCAAACATCGCGAACAGCTCAGGAATCATTATTTCTATCCCTGGCAATTTATAGTTCATCACCAAGTTCTAGTAGCTTAGTGATAGTGACTTGGAGAACTATATCAATCACTATCTTATCTAGAAGATCAACTCCCACTTGATCCAAGCGATTGTCGTACCCAGACAATCTGAGTACATGCTCAACGATTGAGATATTCTCCTTCATCTTACAGGCAAAGAATCTTGTTGGAGATCTCATATCTCGCAACACGGGCACAAGCCTGAGATCACAATCTCAACTCCTAGAACATCTCATATGTTCCGTGACGTTGAAAACGTTTTGGAGCCTCAATTCTAAGACGTAACGCATGACACACTAAACTATCAAGTAGTCATCAGAACGTACCTGTCAGATGTTCACAACATCTACAGACGACGCTAGAGGGGTTGGCGCACCGAGCGGTGCATTAAGGACATAAGCCTTCTGTGCAACAATGAGGACAATCCTCATATCACGGACCCAGTCCGCAATATTACTACCATCATCTTTCAATTCTATTTCTCTAGGAACATATAAAAATACAAGGGAGCTACAGCGTGAGCTAATAATCTACAACACAATTTGCAAAGACACTTTGACTATGTTCATGATAATAAGTTCAATTAATCATATTACTTAAGAACTCTCACTCAAATTAACATCCCTCAGATCATTCGAGTGATACATGATCCAAATTCACCAACTCAAGGCCGATCATCATGTGAGTTGAGGTGGCTGCAATGGTGAACATCATCATGTTGATCATATCTACTATATGACTCATGTTTGACCTTTCGGTATTTTGTGTTCCGAGGCCATGTCTGTACATGCTAGGCTCGTCAAGTTTAACCCGAGTGTTCTGCACGTGCAAATCTGGCTTGCACCCGTTGTATGTGAACGTAGAGTCTATCACACCTGATCATCACGTGGTGTCTCAACACGACGAACTTTCGCAACGGTGCACACTCGGGGAGAACATAATTTATCTTGAAATTAAGTGAGGGATCACCTTATAATGCTACCGTTGTCCTAAGCAAAACAAGGTGCATAAAAGGATTAACATCACATGCAAATCATAAGTGACATGATATGGCCATGATCTTGTGCTTTTGATCTCCATCATGAAGGCACCGGCATGATCTCCATCGTCACCGGCATGACACCATGATCTCCATCAACGTGTCGCCATCGGGGTTGTCACGCCCTGCATGCTTCTACTACTATTGCTACCGTAGCAATAAAGTAAAGCATTACATAGCGCTTAATGATTGACACGCAGGTCATACAATAATTAAAGACAACCCTATGGCTCCTGCCGGTTGCCGTATTCATCGACATGCAAGTCGTGATAATCTATACATCATATGATCATCTCATACATCACATATATCACATCATGTAATTGGCCATATCATATCACAACATACCCTGCAAAAACAAGTTAGACGTCCTCTAATTGTTGTTGCATGTTTTACGTGGCTGCTACGGGTATCTAGCAAGAACAATTCTCACCTACTCATAAACCACAACGGTGATACACTAGATTGCTTTTCAACCTTCTCAAGGACCGCCTTTGTCGAATCCGATCCAACTAAAGTGAGAGAAACTGTCACCCGCAAGCCATCTAGGCAACAAGTTGCGTCGAGGGAACCGGTCTCTCGTAAGCGTACGAGTAATGTTGGTCCGGGCCGCTTCATCTCACAATCCCGCAGAACCAAAATATGACCAAGGGAGGAAGCAATATAAGCATCAACACCCACAAACCTTTTGTGTTCTACTCGAGATCTCATTGAACCATCAACCTAGCTCATGATGTCACTGTTGGAAACGTTGCATGGGAAAAAAATATTTCCTACGCACACGCAAACCTATCCATGGTGATGAGCATCTACGAGAGGGAGAGTGGATCTACGTACCCTTGTAGATCGCTAAGCGGGAAGCGTTAAGAAACACGGTTGGTGTAGTCGAACATCTTCGCGATCCAAATCACCGAGCGTCCCGCGATCTCATCACGAGTTGTCTCGTGATCCAATCACGAGCCGTCCCGCGATCCAATCACGATCCGTCCCGTGAACTCATCAAGATCCGTCCCGCGATCTTGTCACGATCTGTCCCGCGATCTCATCACGATCCGTCACGCGATCTCATCACGAATCGTCTCGTGGCCTTGATCACGATCCTTCCGATCTAGTACCGAACGGACGGCACCTCCGCGTTCAGCACACGTGCAGCTTGATGACGATCTCCACTGTCTTGATCCAGCAAGAGGAGGTTGAGAGGAGAGAGAGTTCACCGGCAGCGTGACGGTGCTCTGGTGATGGTGGTGGAGCAATTTCGGCAGGGCTTCGCCTAAGCACTACGGAAAACCAATCTAGAGGAGCACCGGTGGAACGGGTAGGACGTGGCTGCAATTGTTAGCCAAACCCTAGGTATTCCACTACTATATATAGGAGGAGAGGAGAGGATAGGCAGCCAAGGCCTTTGGTTCAACCGAAATAGGAGGTGGGAAGCAATCCTACTTCACCTCCAATCCTAGTTGGAGTAGGATTGCCTCCTATTGGCTGATTTTTCACCTTTTCCTTAGCCTTTTTCTCTCCCTGCGCCATGGGCCTTTTGTGGCTGATTTACCAGCCCACTAAGGTCTGGTTAATACTCTCCCACAGCCCATGGTCCCTCTAGGGTCGAAACACCCCTCCCGGAGGCCTCCCGGTACACTACCGGCACTCCCGGTACACTACCGATGAGCCCGAAACCTTTCCGGAAACCAAACTGGGACTTCCTATATATGAATGTTTACCTCCGGACCATTCCGGAGATCCTCATGATGTCCGAGATCTCATCCGGGACTCCGAACAACCTTCGGTCACCATCATACATAACTCTACACTACCGAAACGTCACCGAACCTTAAGTGTGCAGACCCTGCGGGTTCGAGAACTATGTAGACATGACCGAGACACCTCTATGGTCAATAACCAATGGCGGGACCTGGACGTCCACATTGGTTCCTACATATTCTACGAAGATCTTTATCGGTCGAACCTCTATGTCAAGGATTCAGTTAATCCCGTATAATGTTCCCTTTGTTCTTCGATATGTTATTTGCCCGAGATTCGATCGTCGGTATCTCCATACCTAGTTCAACCTCGTTACCGGCAAGTCTCTTTACTCGTTCCATAATACAAGATCCCGTGACTAACACTTAGCCACATTGCTTGCAAGGCTTGTTGTGATGTTGTATTACCGAGTGGGCCCCGAGATACCTCTCCGTCACACGGAGTAACAAATCCCAGTCTCGATCCATGCCAACTCAACAGACACCATCGGAGATACCTGTAGAGCACCTTTATAGTCACCTAGTTTGGTCGCCGGAAAAGTTTCGGGCTCATCGGTAGTGTACCGGGAGTATCGGTAGTGTACCGGGAGTGCCGGGAGTGTACCGGGGGACCTCCGGGAGGGGTATTTCGACCCCAAGAGGTCCATGGGATGTGGGATAATAATAACCAGCCCTTAGTGGGCTGGGAAAACAGCCACAAAGGCCCATGGCGCAGGAGAGAAAGTCCTAAAGCAAAAAGTGGAAAATCAGCCAATAGGAGGCAATCCTACTCCAACTAGGATTGGAGGTGAAGTAGGATTGCTCCCACCTCCTATTTCGGCCGACCCAAAGGCCTTGGCTGCCTCTCCTCTCCTCTCCTCCTATATATACTAGTGGATTGGGTGGTTTTTGGACAGAATTTCCGGCCACGTGCTACCCGTTCCAGCGGTGCATAGTTTCTCCTCTAGATCGTAGTTCCGCAGCGCTTAGGCGAAGCCCTGCCGGAATTGCTCCACCACCATCACCGGAGCGCCGTCACGCTGCCGGTGAACTCTCTCTACTCCCCATCTCCTCTTGCTGGATCAAGACGGTGGAGATCGTCATCAAGCTGCACGTGTGCTGAACGCGGAGGTGCCGTCCATTCGGCGCTAGATCGGAAGGACCGTGATCGAGATCGCGAGACGGTTCGTGATGTGATCACGAAACGGATCGTGATGAGTTCACGGGATAGATCGTGATCAAGATCGTGAGACGGATTGTGATGAGTTCACGCGACGGATCATGATGTGTTCGCGGGACGGTTCGTTATTGGATCGCGGGACGCTCGGCGATTTGGATCGCGAAGAAGTTCGACTACACCAACCGCGTTTCTTAACGCTTCCCGCTTAGCGGTCTACAATGGTATGTAGATCCACTCTCCCTCTCGTAGATGCTCATCACCATGGATAGGTTTGCGTGTGCATAGGAAAATTTTTGTTTCCCATGCGACGTTCCCCAACAGTGGTATCAGAGCTAGGTTGATGGTTCGATGAGATCTCGAGTAGAACACAAAAGGTTTGTGGGCGTTGATGCTTAGATTGCGTCCTCCCTTGGTCGTATTTTGGTTCAGCGGGATTGTGAGATGAAGCGGCCCGGACCAACATTACTCGTACGCTTACGAGAGACCAGTTCCGTCGACGCAACTTGTTGCCTAGATGGCTTGCGGGTGACAGTTTCTCTCACTTTAGTTGGATTGGATTCGACAAAGGCGGTCCTTGAGAAGGTTTAAAAGCAATCTATGTATCATCGTTGTGGTTTATGCATAGGTGAGAATCGTTCTTGCTAGATACCCGTAGCAGCCACGTAAAACATGCAACAACAATTAGAGGACGTCTAACTTGTTTTTGTCGGGTATGTTGTGATGTGATACTGGCCAATTACATGATGAGATATATGTGATGTATGAGATGATCATGTGATGTATAGAATTTCACGACTTGCATGTCGTTGAATACGGCAACCGGCAGGAACCATAGGGTTGTCTTTAATTATTGTATGACGTGCGTGTCAATCATTAAGCGCTATGTAATGCTTTACTTTATCGCTACGGTAGCAATAGTAGTAGAAGCATATAGGGCGTGACAACCCCGATGGCGACACGTTGATGGAGATCAAGATGATGGAGATCATGGTGTCGTGTCGGTGACGATGGAGATCATGCCGGTGCTTTCTAGACGGAGATCAAAAGCACAAGTTCATGGCCATATCATGTCACTTATGATTTGCATGTGATGTTAATCCTTTTTATGCACCTTATTTTGCTTAGGACGACGGTAGCATTATAAGGTGATCCCTCACTTAATTTCAAGCTAAATTGTGTTCTCCCCGAGTGTGCACCGTTGCGAAAGTTCGTCGTGTTGAGACACCACGTGATGATCGGGTGTGATAGACTCTACGTTCACATACAAAGGGTGCAAGCCAGTGTTGCACATGCAGAACACTCGGGTTAAACTTGACGAGCCTAGCATGTACAGACATGGCCTCGAAACACAAGAGACCAAAAGGTCGAACATGAGTCATATAGTAGATATGATCAACATGATGATGTTCACCATTGCAGCCACCTCAACTCACGTGATGATCGCACTTGAGTTGGTAAATTTGGATCATGTATCACTCGAATGATCGGAGGGATGTCAATTTGAGTGGGAGTTCTTAAGTAATATGATTAATTGAACTCATTATCATGAACATAGTCAAAGTGTCTTTGCAAATTATGTTGTAGATTACTAGCTCGTGCTGTAGCTCCCTTGTATTTTATATGTTCCTAGAGAAATAGAATTGAAAGATGTTGGTAGCAAAATTGCGGACTGGGTCCGTGATCTGAGGATTGTCCTCATTGCTGCACAGAAGGCTTATGTCCTTAATGCATCGTTCGGTGCGCCACCCCATCTAGCGTCGTGTGTAGATGTTGTGAACATCTGACAGCCACGTTTCGATGACTACTTGATAGTTTAGTGCGTCATGCATTACGGCTTAGAATTGAGGCTCCGAAACGTTTTGAACGTCACGGAACATATGAGATGTTCTAAGAGCTGAGATTGTGATCTCAGGCTCGTGCCCGAGTTGCGAGATATAAGATCTCCAATGAGATTCTTTGCCTGCAAGATGAAAGAGAATAGCTCAATCGTTGAGCATGTGCTCAGACTGTCTGGGTACTACAATCGCTTGAATCGAGTGGGAGTTGATCTTCCAGATAAGATAGTGATTGATGTAGTTGTCCAAGTCACTGTCACTGAGCTACTAGAACTTGGTGATTAACTATAAAATGCCAGGGAAAGAAATGTTGATCCCTGAGCTGTTCGCGATGTTTGACACGGCAAAGGTAGAAATCAAGAAGGAGCGTCAAGTGTTGATGGTTAAACAAACCACTAGTTTCGAGAAGGGCAAGAGCAAGGAGGGAAACTTCATGGATAGCAAGCCAGTTGCTGCTCCAGTGAAGCAACCCAAAGTTGAACTCAAACTCGAGACTAAGTGCTTCTGTTATGAGGTGAGCGGTCGCTGAACCGGAACAACCCTAGATACTTGGTAGATAAGAAGGCTGGCAACATTAATAGAAGTATATTTGATATACGAGTTATTAATGTGTACCTTGCTAGTACTCTTAGTAACACCTGGGTATTGGATACCGGTTCGGTTGCTAAATGTTAGTAACTCGAAATAAAAGCTACGGAATAAATGGAGAACTAGCTAAGGGTGAGGTGACGATATGTGTTGGAAGTGTTTCCAAGGTTGATGTGATCAACATCGCACGCTCTCTCTACCTTCAGGATTAGTGACGAACCTAAATAAATGTTATTTGGTGTTTTGCGTTGAGCTTGAACATGATTAGATCATGTTTATTGCAATACGGTTATTCATTTAAGTTAGAGAATAATGGTTATTCTGTTTACATGAATAATACCTTCGATGGTCATGCACCCAGTGAGAATGGTTTGTTGAAATCTTGATCGTAGTAGTACACATGTTCATAACATTGATGTCAAAATATACAAAGTTAATAATGATAGTACCACATACTTGTGGCACTGCCGCTAAATGTCATATTGGTATAAAGCGCATGTAGAAACTCCATGCTGATGGATATTTGGACTCATTCGATTTCGAATCGGTTGAGACATGCGAACCATGCCTCTTGGGCAAGATGACTACAGGACCCCGTTGGATGGAGCGGGCAAGTGATTCATTGGAAATGATACATGTTGATGTATGCAATCTAGTGAGTCTTGTAGCGTGCAGTGGATATCGTTATTTTCTTACCTTCACTATTGATTTGAGTAGATATAGTGTATATTTACTTAATGAAACACAAGTCTGAATCGTTTGAAAGGTTCAAGCAAATTCAGAGTGAAGTTTAAAGATCATCGTGACAAGAAGATAAAAATGACCACGATATGATCGTGGAGGTGAATATCTGAGTTACGAGTTTGGCATACAACTTAAGACAATGTGAAATTTGTTTCACAACTAACGCTACCTGGAACACCATGGTGTGATGGTGTGTCCGAACATCATAGTCATGCTCTATTGATATAGTACATACTGTGATGTCTGTTATCGTTTTACTACTATAATTTTTGGGGTTATGCATTAGAGACAACTACATTCACTTTAAATAGGGCATCATCTAAATCCGTTGAGATGACACCGTGTGAATTATGGTTTGATAGAAACCTAACCTGTCATTTCTTAATATTTGGGGCTATGACACTTGTGTGGAAAATGTTTTCACCTAATGAGGTCGAACCCAAGGCGGACAAATGCATCTTCATAGAATACCCTGAGATCAGTTGGGTGAACCTTCAATCTCAGATCCTAGTGCATAGTGTTTGTTGCTTAAACGGATCCTTTCTCGAGGAAATGTTTCTCTCGAAAGAATTGAGTGGGAGGAAGATAGAACTTGATGAGGTTGTTAAACCTTTGTTCAACCAGAGAGTAGCGCAGCGCAGAAAGATGTTTCTGTGAAGCCTACGTTAGTTGAAGAGGAAGTTAATGATGATGATCATGAAGCTTCAGGATCAAGTTACTATCGAACTTCGTGGGTCGACAATGATGTGTACTGCTCCTAAGTGGTACGACAACTCTGTCTTGGAGATCATGTTGTTGGACAACGATGAACCTACGAGCTATGGAGAAGCGATGATGGGCCCGGATTCCGACGAATGGTTAGAGGCCATGAAATCCGAGATAGGATCGATGTATGAAAACCAAGTATAGACTTTGGTAGACTTGCTCGTTAGACGGCAGGTCATTGAGTACAAATGGACCTTTAGAATGAAGACAGACACTGATGGTGAATGTCACCATTTGTAAAGCTCGACTTGTTGCAAAGTTGTTTGTGACAAGTTCAAGGAGTTGACTGCGATGAGGCTTTCTCACTCGTAGCGATGCTAAAAGTCTGTTAGAATTATGTTAGCAGTTGCTGCATTTTCAATTATGAAATCTGGCAGATGGATGTCAAAACATCGTTTCCTTAACGGTTTACTTAAGGAAAGGTTGTATGTGATATAACTAGAAGGTTTTGTCAGTCCTAAGGATGCTAAAAGATGAGCAAGCTTTAGTGATCCTTCTATGGACTGAAGCAAGCATTTTGGAGTTGGAATATACACTTTGATGAGGTGATCAAAGTTTCTGTAGTTTATACAAAGTTTACGAGAAACTTGTATTTGCAATAAAGTGAGTGGGAGCACTGTAGAGTTTCTGATAAGTATATGTGGTTGACATATTGTTGATCAGAAATAATGTAGAATTTCTGGAAGGCATAAAAGGTTGTTTGAAAAGTGTTTTTCAAAGGAAGACCTGGATAAAGGTACCTAATTGTTGAGCATCAAAATCTATAGAGATAGATCAAGATGCTTGATGAGACTTTCAATGAGTGCATACCTTGACAAGATTTTGAAAGAGTTCAAAATGGATCAGCCAGAGAAATAGTTCTCGTCTGATTTGTAAGGTATGAAGTTGAGTGAGACTCAAAGATCGACAACGGCAGAAGAAAGAGAAAGGACGAACGTCTTCCCCTATGCCTTAGCCATAGGCTCTATATTATGCCATGCTGTGTACCGCACCTATGTGTGCCTTGCCATGAGTCTGTCAAGGGGTACAAGAGTGGTCCAGGAGTGGATCACTGGACATCGGTCGGAATTATCCTTAGTAACCAGAGGACTAAGGAAATGTTTCTTGATTATGGAGGTGATAAAGAGTTCATCGTAAAGAGTTACGTCGATGCAAGCTTTAACACCTATCCGGATGACTAGTAGTAGCAATCTGGATACGTATAGTGGAGCAGCCATTTGGAAATAGTACCAAGTGGAGTGTGGTAGCAGTGTTTATAGTTTGACATAGAGATTTGCAAAGTACACACGGATCTGAATATCGCAGACCCATTGACTATAAGACCTCTCTCACATGCAAAGCATGATCGAGCCCCAAAACTCATTGGGTGTTAGATTCATAACAATGCGAATCACATGGTGATGTGAACTAGATTATTGACTCTAGTGCAAGTGGGAGACTGTTGGAAATATGCCCTAGAGGCAATAATAAATTAGTTATTATCATATTTCCTTGTTCATGATAATCGTTTATTATCCATGCTATAATTGTATTGATCGGAGACTAAAATGCATGTGTGGATACATAGACAAAACCATGTCCCTAGTATGCCTCTAATGTACTAGCTCGTTGATCAAAGGATGGTTAAGGTTTCCTATCCATGGACATGAGATGTCATTTGATAACGGGATCACATCATTAGGAGAATGATGTGATGGATAAGACCCAAACTACAAACATAGCATATTATCGTGTCAGTTTATTGCTACTGTTTTCTGCATGTCAAGTATATGTTCCTATGACCTTGAGATCATGCAACTCACGGATATCAGACGAGTGCCTTGTGTGTATCAAACGTCGCAACGTAACTGGGTGACTATAAAGGTGCTCTACAGGTATCTCCGATGGTGTTTGTTGAGTTGGCATGGATCGAGACTGGGATTTGTTACTCTGTGTGACGGAGAGGTATCTCAGGGCCCACTCGGTAATACAACATCACAACAAGCCTTGCAAGCAATGTGGCTAAGTGTTAGTCATGGGATCTTGTATTACGGAACGAGTAAAGAGACTTGCCAGTAACGAGGTTGAACTAGGTATGGAGATACCGACGATCGAATCTCGGGCAAGTAACATACCAAAGAACAAAGGGAACGTTATACGGGATTAACTGAATCCTTGACATAGAGGTTAAACCGATAAAGATCTTCGTAGAATATGTAGGAACCAATGTGGACGTCCAGGTCCCGCCATTGGTTATTGACCGTAGAGGTGTCTCGGTCATGTCTACATAGTTCTCGAACCCGCAGGGTCTGCACACTTAAGGTTCGGTGACGTTTCAGGTAGTGTAGAGTTATGTATGGTGGTGACCGAAGGTTGTTCGGAGTCCCGGATGAGATCCCGGACGTCATGAGGAGCTCCGGAATGGTCCAGAGGTAAAGATTCATATATAGGATGTCCCAGTTTGGTCGCCGGAAAAGTTTCGGGCTCATCGGTAGTGTACCGGGAGTATCGATAGTGTACCGGGAGTGCCGGTAGTGTACCGGGAGGCCTCCGGGAGGGGTAATTCGACCCCAAGAGGTCCATGGGCTGTGGGAGAATAATAACCAGCCCTTAGTGGGCTGGGAAAACAGCCACAAAGGCCCATGGCGTAGGAGAGAAAGTCCTAAAGCAAAAAGTGGAAAATCAGCCAATAGGAGATAATCCTACTCCAACTAGGATTGGAGGTGAAGTAGGATTGCTTCCCACCTCCTATTTCGGCCGACCAAAAGGCCTTGGCTGCCTCTCCTCTCCTCTCCTTCTATATATACTAGTGGATTGGGTGGTTTTTGGACAGAATTTCCCGCCACGTGCTACCCGTTACACCGGTGCATAGTTTCTCCTCTAGATCGGTTTTCTGCAGCGCTTAGGCGAAGCCCTGCCAGAATTGCTCTACCACCATCACCGGAGCGCCGTCACGCTGCTGGTGAACTCTCTCTCCTCTCCACCTCCTCTCGCTGGATCAAGACGGTGGAGATCGTCATCAAGCTGCACGTGTACTGAACGCGGAGGTGACGTCCGTTCGGCGCTAGATCGGAAGGACCGTGATCGAGATCGCGAGACGGTTCGTGATGTGATCACGGAACGAATCGTGATGAGTTCGTGGGACAGATCGTGATCAAGATCGTGAGACGGATCGTGATGAGTTCGCGGAACGGATCATGATGTGTTCGCGGGACGGTTCGTGATTGGATCGCGGGACGCTCGGCGATTTGGATCGCGAAGAAGTTCGACTACACCAACCGCGTTTCTTAACGCTTCCCGCTTAGCGATCTACAAGGGTACGTAGATCCACTCTCCCTCTCATAGATGCTCATCACCATGGATAGGTTTGTGTGTGCGTAGAATTTTTTTGTTTCCCATGCGACGTTCCCCAACAGGGGCGACGGCCGGAGTCGCGGGGTAGCGGTGGCTGGAGGCAGAGCGGCGGCTGGAGGCGGGGCGGGGCGGCGGCCGGAGTCGCGGGGTAGCGGCGGCTGGAGGCGGGGTGGGGCGGCGGCGGCGGCGGCTGGAGGCGGGACGGGGCGGCGGCGGCTGGAGGCGGGGGGAGGGGAGGCGGCGGCGGACGGCTGGAGGCGGGGCGAGGCGGCGGCTGGAGGCGGGGCGACGGCGGCTGAAGGGGCGGCGCGGCGGCTGCAGTCGAGGGCGGGGCGGGCCGGCTGCGTCAGCGATGCGATGCGAGGGTGGGGAGAGGGCAGGCCAGGAAAAGTCCCAAAAAGACTCTCTACTAGAGTCTTCTTTTTGTAGTCCCAAAAGCCTAGTTTAGTCCCTAAAAGTCCCTCCCGTTTGGTAAAAAAGTCTCTAAGAGGGACTTTTTTTAGTCCCTACATCAAAAAGTCCCTGGAAACAAACAGGCCCTAGACTTTTTTCTGTGTGACTTGAGACTTTTTTTTACGTGCATCTTGAAAAAAAATTTGTGTTTCCTGTTTTTTTCTTATCTCTACTCCTAAAGGGGGAGTTGGTAGCTCCTTTGTCGGTTTATTTTCGGTCATCCCGTTGGTTTTTTTTTGTCCGGTTTTTTCCGTCCCTTCTCCCCATCCTCCCATATGGTTTTCCTAACGTAAACCATAGCCAAATCAACACTTACCTTCTATAGATGGATATGACAAATCAGCGAACGACTAGATCAAAACTTTCCACATATATAACACCAATCAGCCATACAACACAAATCAAGAAATACCAGCGATACAATCTTTCCATATTGAATCAAAACTTTCTCCTGGACGCCTAATTATCAATCTTTCCATATCAGCGAGGAAATCTTTCCATATGGTACGTCAGTACATCGTTCGTTGGTTTGGTTTGGTTTCGTTTATTTCGTTCCACCGGAATGAAGGATCACGATCGATATTTTCCAAAGATAGTCCATCTCTCACTTTTAGTCTTTCCTACCGATTTCCTTCCAAAACGAACGCCCGTAAAATCAGCGCCCACCCCACCCGTTCCTCCTCCCATTTCGTGCGAGCCCCATGCACGGTCTGTTTGGAAAATGAAACACATGTGATCGATGCCGCCGCCGTCCAGTCCTCCTCTCCCTCATCCTTCCTCCTGATGGCAGCGGCAGCCGGGAGAGCCACGCGAACCAGCAATGGGACAACGGCGGCAAGCAGCATGTGGCTGGATGGAAGCCGACGCGTTCACCGCGGAGGACCTCGAGTCGCCGCTTCTCCTGCCGTCTGACGGCGTCGACGCGGGCGCCTACCCGAATGCCGCCGCGGCGCCGCCCCTGCTCCCGTCCCCACCCGCCTCCGCCAACAGCGCGTCGCCGCCGCCGCCGAGAGATGTCTCGATTTCCTCACCGGCCGCGACTGCGGCCGCGGTGGCGGGCCAGGCGCAGCCGGACGACTCGGAGGTGTTCTCCGACATCGTGCTGGGCTACATCAACCGCATGCTCATGGCCGAGGACATCGACAAGAAGTTCGACCACTACCCGGCCCGGCGCTGCTCGCCGCCGAGAAGCCCTTCCTCGAGATCATTCAGGTGCTGCACATGGCAAAGGGTCTGGCCATGGCAAGAAAAAAGTCAAACAATCCAAGAAGGAGGTGGTCGACTTGGAGACTCTCCTCATTCATTGTGCTCAGGCCGTTTCCATTGATGACCGGCGGAGTGCAACTGATCTCCTGAAGCAAATCAGGCAGCATGCATCTGCCAATGGTGATGGTGACCAGCGTTTGGCGCACTGTTTTCCCAATGGCCTTGAGGCGAGGCTTGCTGGTATTGGAAGTCAGATTTACATGTTACGTGCGATATCACGGTTTGCATGCACTGATGTGTTGAAAGCCTACCAACTGTACTTGGCGGCTTGCCCATTCAAGAAGATCTCTCATTACTTTGCCAATCAAACCATTCTGAATGCTGTGGAGAAAGCCAAGAAAGTTCACATTGTCGACTTCGGGGTATACTTTACTATGGCTTTCAGTGGCCATGTCTCATTCAACGGCTTAGTAAAAGGCCTGGAGGCCCCCCAGAACTTCGGATCACAGCAATAGACACACCTCAGCCTGGTTTTTGACCAGCAGAGCGCATCGACGAGAAAATGCCTCCGTCCAGAGGTTTTCCAACCAGATACAAACAGGTTAACTATGTGGCTGGAATTAATTAAGAGTTGTGAGCCATTCTACATCTCACGTCCAGATTCTCAACGATAATTTTGTCATCAAATATCTAAATAACACAAAATTAGGTTAATACAATATCGTCCACAAATATGTTGCCCCTTGGGAGTGAGCGGAATGAGCTCTCCATTTTTCAATATGAAATCGCTCCATCGGGACATGTTGGGTTAGAGGTTTTCTGTCCTGAGACCAATGAGTCTCAAGGAATATGAATTGAGTTGTGAGGGAATTCAACAACGCACTCAAAATAAAGTAACCCGACTGGAATTCTGATATATCGAGATGGCAACACTTATTTTCGCCAGTTATTCCAATGGGCATGCACTGGTAAATTTATATATTTCATTATCATAACATTGAAAATATAAACATTTATTTTCCTTATCACTATATTCAGCATATTTTAATTTATAAAATTGTAGGGGTATGTCTGGCTATTTTGTTGAGCAATTTATGCTCTCATGGAATGGTAAAGAATTGGTTCGTCCTGTTTGCACGATGGGTATTGTTCGTTACACATTTTTGAGACCTTCAACATTAAATATTCGTGTTAACTACATATATTGCTTGGACACGATGGGTATGAGTTGATGAAGAAGTTTCTATTGTACTTACTCAAATATCGTTCGAATGAAGCTAAAAACAACATACCTGATATTGTGCGACAATTTCTTAAACGTCAAGTAGACCTTAATTTGTTACAGATTTTCAGTTGGATAATCGATCTAGATGTATACATTATCAAATTGCCTTATTGTTATTAGTTTACAATTTTAAGTGAAATGGACTTCAATTATTAACCAATTGTGCACGTGTTATCTTTTTTCTACATATAAAATTTAACATACATTATGCTTATTCAACTCCAGCAAAATATTTTAAAAGCCCGTGGCAATGCACGGGCGCTCTCCTAGTTTTGGTAGAAATACGATTTTGTTTTTGCGAGAGGCACTGATTTTCTTCTGTGAGAGACACAGACGTGCCTTTCGAAAACGAAAAAAAAAAATTCTTCGACGAGAGGCACGGTTTACTTTCGTGAGATGCACAGTTTTGCTTTCGCAAGAGGCATGGTTTTGCTTCCTTGACAGGCATAGATTTTCTTTCGCAACCATGCCTCTCGAAAAAGGCAATAACGTGTTTTTGGTTTGTCGTGACAGGCACGGTTTTTTGTTCCGCTTTTTTCATGATTGTTTTTGTTAGAACCTATCAACATGAAATCTAATTTTGAAGATCTCGATGCGAAGAATCCAACGATGAAAACGGTTCGAGATTTGGACGCACAGTTTAAAAGATAAAATGACTTGAAGTAACGAATCTATAAAATAAAGAAGAAATCTTAGATTGCGATAAGTAACGTACATGTAACGTGTCATTTGTTATGATCCAAGAAAAATGAGAGTGACATTTAAAAAGAGTATTTCTCAATTAATAATTTCGTGTATTGAAGCGGACGCATTGACTAAAGGACTTGGTGAAATGTTTACATGTGTACAAACTACTTTCTACCAGGAGGGAAGGACGAACGGATCTAATAATGTAGAAGAAAAGAAAAGAAAAGGCTTAAACTACGGCAGAAATATTGACAGGAGACTGTGACGTATTCTTCAGGGTTTTGAAGCAGATATATTGCATTGCGAAGGAGAAGCAGAACTAAGAGTATGAACTATTGGTGGGAATTCGATGACAAGCTGGGCTCGCATCCAATATCTCGTTTGATTTCCAGTGATGCTCTGACGAAATTTTAAGAACACAGGAAAGACCAAATGGCGGGGATAGTGCTTACCGGATCCGAAGTCAGGAGGACTCTCGAGAATCTTGTTCCCGATGAAGACCGTGTTCGATGCAGGAGATCACCAGCAACAACGGCGGCAAAGACGGCTCTGATCGCGAGGAAGAACTACGACGAGCTTGGATAGAGCTTCGGGGGCGAGAGGAAGGAGAAGAGGTAAAAGGTGAATCTGGGATGCCTCGGGTCTATTTATAATGAGACGGGAGCCCGAAGCGACGCTGTGGAAATGCGAAATGGCCGTAGTAAATTATGGCTGAGAAGAGGCCTCAATTCCTGCGCCTGACCGGATTTGACACTATTCAAAAAAAATCGCCATGATGACATTTAGGCGTCAGCTGTCAGTAAAGTGACTTCATGATGGCAATGGTCGAGAAGAAGCTAAGTCTTGGATGTCCCGGCAGAATGTTAACCCAGAAGAAATGTTCAATGATAAACGCTTGAAGATGTTGAAAGTGTTGGCTTAAAGATAGGCTCAGACTTTAACCTCCACATTTCAATTTATCCGCTTCAGGATAGAGTTTGGCATGGATAAATCTAAGTCAAACTAGGGGCTAATATTAGGGATACTAGACGATGTCTCGCCCCTTGGGGCGGGAACCTTGTTAAAAAATGTATAAGTAGTACAAGACTAAAATTAATGCTAATACAAATATAAAACTTTCTTACATGATTTAATACACTGGAAAAATTAATACATGAGGTGGTATGTTTTGCATGAAAAGATTAATAAAAAAGTAATTTATGACTCCATGCATGACTTGATGATGTGGCATTGTTGCATGGAAAGAAAAATTAGCTAGTGGGGTCTAGCTATTTAAAAATAAAAGATACCCCACTGGGTGACCTCAAGAAGAGATATGACTCGACCGTCAAGAAGACGGCTCATAAATGTGGTCACAACAGAAGTCATGAAGCGCTGAAGCTGGAGGCCTAGGAGGCGGCTTGTGCATGCCAGAAGGCCGGCTCATGGGCCAGGATTGGTAAGACGGTTTAAAGATGGAATCATACAGAATATCTTTTATTTGATAGACAAGATATGCATGGATAGATCAGGTTACGGGTCATAGTACGACCCGGATTTTATTTTACCCACGGGGCCTTAACCTTTATATATAAAGGTGAGCCTCTGGGAAGAGGATCAAGTAAAAAAAGATCCTCAATAACTAGGTTAGCGATTCTGTATCCTTATAATCGAGATAATCATCAATAACACAAAAAGAAGGATGTAGGTTTTTACCTTTATTGAAGGGGTCGAACCTGGATAAATCTTGTCTTTCGTTTCCGATCAACTCCGTTCAAATCGCCACCTAGTTGCGATGGCGTCACACCTAAGCTCTCACCTGAGGACATCTGCCATAACAAAACCACGACAGAGAGCATCGTGGCGTCTCCCCACCAATTGTAACATCCCAAAATTCTAAATTTTGGAATGTTATATTAAATAAATAAGTAGAATTGTTTGCTTGAATGTTGTGTGATTTATTGTGTGAAATTAAGTGGAATTTTGAAACTTTTGAAATTTTAATGAGAGGAAATAAAATGACTTTCCCAAAATTTTCTATTTCGAATCCCCATTCAATTTTGAGTTCAAATATTTTCAAAACTCTTTTATAAAATCAAATGAGAGGAGGTAAATGACATTAAAAAAATCAGATACAATGTTTTGACTCAAATTTTAAAATAAAAACTATTTGCCATTTATTTGAAATTCTAGTTTCTTTTCATTTTGGAGTTATTGTAAAAAAATACTTTTTTAAAGTATTTTATTCGGCCTTAAACAAATGTTCATGTTTTAGGAAATATTTTTCTGAAATTTTTTATATATAATATGCCTATATAAAATGTTTGTCTATTTTTTTTATTTTTTTTCCTGCTTTTTTAAAAGAAAAACAAGAAACACTGTTCATTTCGGACACTGTTCATCCGAAATTAAGAAAAAATTGGGCTGAGCCCATGTGCATGGCCGGCTGATAAGCCCATGTGGCCCTCTTCTTTTCTCTTTTCTTTGTCTATGATTTTAGTCCCACCTCGTTTAGCTTGGGACGTTTGCACCTTCCTTCCATCTATAAATATAGACCCATAGGTGCACCCAAAAGTCATTCACTTCGGGTTGAATCTAATCGTTTCGGTTTGACTAGCTTTATAAAAAAAATATTTTCTTCTTTCCGGCGGGATTTCTGGAAGTCGTCTCCTCTTTGGATTTATATCTTCTCTGCATTCTAAAGGTATTCTCTTCGTATTTTCTTTTATACTCCTCTAGTTTAATATCCCTAGACTAGTATTTCTATAGTAGTATACGGTAGAGTAATTAGATTATTAATTAGTCTCCGTATTTACTCATTAGTCCTAGAATTATTTTAGACGTAGCATTTTTCCTCCTAAAAACATCTTGGCCCAGATTTTTCAAATAGCCATAACTTTTTACTCGTTAATCAGAATTAGATGAAACCAACGCCTAGATTTTCGTCTTGACTTCACCTATCCAATCAACCTATCACGTCAACTTTTTCAAAATTTCAAATTTCGAAATTTATTCAGATTTATATTCAAACTTCTTTTGATCATATCTTTTTATCCGTAGCTTCGTTTCCGATGAATCCAATTGCGTCGGATCCGTACCAAAGTAATCTTTCCGTTCACATCATTAGTGTTATCATATCAACATATAATTTTGATCTTGCTCATACTTCTTTATTAGTCCCCAAAATGTGTTCACACACTGTACTAAGCTAATTCAATGCCATATTGAATTGCTTATAACTTTTGATCCGTCATTTTGAACCTAGTAATTCTTTTTTCTACACGTTCATATTGACTTCCCATATATAGTAACATCATTAGTTGCAATCTTTGAATCTTTCAAATTGGAGCGATTCAATTTGAATCGAACCTTCATTTGATCATATCTTGCAAACTGTAACACCTTTTTAATTGATTCCTTTTCCCCCTAAATACCCATGTCATATATTTTTATTCATAACCATCGTACGTCAGTTCAACTTCTTTTGACTTTTTCAATTAAATTCTTTCTACAAATAAATTCTTATGCCTTATACTATTTGTCAAACAACGTTCATGTTGTTCTCCCATACTTTGGATCGTCTTTCGTAGTCTGTCCAACCTAAGCATATATATCAATAGTTCATCATTCATTAACTCTTTTGAAGTTGATTCCTCCACTTTCATTTTACATCACAATTAGAACCTATCTTTTCTTATTTAACCTTAGTATGTTGTTATTTTCGCACCAAGACATGTTTTGTTCTTGCGTTTTTCAGTTCTTTGTTTTGGCATGAATGTTTATTGAATGTTATTTGCTTACGATAGATTTTCATCGGAGAGTGACGAATAGTTCTATCAAGTTATTTCTGAGAGCGATATCTTATCTTCATCAACAGTACAGGCAAGTTCACTTTGACCATCTTTTCATACCTATGTTTTATTGCATGTAGTGACATCATTCAACAGATCCCTCCCGTAGTGTTATTGAAACTCTTGTAGTTGAGTAGAATGCATGAGGTAGGAACCCACCACTTGTTACTAAAGCCCTGGGAACGCTAGTTAGTGCAATGCTATGCTAAAGTAGACGGGGTCTGGTATGAGTGTTCGTGAGTGGTGTGAAGAAGGACTCCACGTCAAAACGACGACTTCATGAAGACATCTTCAAGACCTCAAGACTTCGAGACTCGAGAAGCAAGTTTTCAATACACACTACTGGGTGAGGGATGGAATTGATGGGCACCCTGGAGAAACCAGTGAGTGGCCGGGATGCATGGGGAAGTGCCATGACATCTTGCGGAAAGCCTCACCGAGACTCAAAGAGAAGGATGAATACTTCATGCCCGGAAGCTTACCTGTGTAGCCACAAGTCATTATGGGCTCTAGCTTGGTTGATCTTTATTGTGACTCTGCTGGGCAGTGCTACGAGATGTAGTCGACGTTAGGATTGGATGGGCACTGTCGGACAGTCAGGGAAACACTTTGAAAGACCATGTTTCGTTCATCCTGTTCTCAAACACCAGGCAGTGCGAGGACTTATCAGGAGGGAACGAATCTTGTGGGTAAAGTACACAACACTCTGCAGAGTTAAACCTAATCGATTAGCCGTGTCCCCGGTTACGGACAATTTGAGCTTCTAGACTTGGATCTATCTCTGAACTCTCAACACTGGACTGATAACTAATTGTGGGCAACTTATGATACTTATGGGCATTGAGACATTGGTTGGCGGAACCATGTCATGATAGGTAACTCTATAGTGAAATTCTTGATATTCCTTTGTTGTAGGAAAATAAAATCAGCTTTTACGCAAAAACTCAGACATAGAGCCACAAAGCCTTTGCATATAGAATAGTCTTTATTTTTCTGTTCTACTATGGTGATCTTGCTAGTACATTCAATGTACTGACCTACACGGCTGCAACGTCTTATGTTGCAGATACTCTTCTACGACGGGTAAGAGTACGATTCAGGGTTACGGTCCGCACTCAACTTGCTGTTGGTGTTATTGGGACTCCACTCCCGTTGACTGTATTCGCTGCTATTTTAAGGTATATATCAGTTTTACGTTATTTACATGTGATTGCACTTTGATATATACATTGATGTACTGTGTGTGCCAGCATACTGATCCAGGGATGGCACAGAAAACATAGAGGCTTGACTCATTTTGAGTCGGGTCGTTACACCAATGCAGATGTGGAAGGAGGGATTGACATTCTGAAGATGACCAAAAATTAACCTTCTTCCATGGGGGGCGTTCGGATAGGAGTGAAGGGCGCGTCGAGAAGAACGCTTTTTTCGACATCCTTGAAATGAACCCTGGCTTTTTTAATAGACTAGTATCATCATAAAAAGCATGGATGCCAAGTTTCGTATCGTTTTGACACCATATGCATTTTATACGGTTTTTTCGATGAACAAACCCTAAAACAGCTCCCACACGTGACGCGACGTGCATGTTGGTGTCAGAACTCTATCAAATCTTGCATCCAGTATTGGATTGGGCATGCCAACCCACCTACAAGATATTAGGTCATTTAGAAGATGACCAAAAATTAACCTTGTTCCACGGGGGTCGTTCGGGTAGGAGCGAAGGGCGCGTCGAGAAGGACGTTTTTTTTTGACATCCTTGAAATGAACCCAATTTTTTATAGACAAGTATCATCATGAAAAGCATGCATGCTAAGTTTCATATCGTTTTGACACCATATGCATTTTATACGGTTTTTCTCATGACAAACCCTAAAACAGCTCCCGAAAGTGACGTGACGTGCGTTTTGGTGTCAGAACTCTATCAAATCTTGCATCCAGTATTGGCTTGGGAAAGCCAACCCACCTACAAAATATTAGGTCATTTTGAAGATGACCAAAAATTAACCTTGTTCCACGGGGTCGTTCGGGTAGCAGCGAAGGGTGCGTCGAGAATGACGATTTTTTTTCGACATCCTCGAAATGAACCCATTTTTTTTGACACACTAGTATCATCATGGAAATGCATGCATGCCAAGTTTCGTATCTTTATTTTCATCATTGATTTTTGATACATGAAAACATATCACCAAATTTTGACTACAATAGCAAGACCAAAGAAAACAAGAATCACAAGAGTTTAAAATAAATCCAACTTCCATAATTGCTCCCGTAAGTTGGACGACTGTTTTCTCGATGCATTCATTGTTGATCTGTGGAGGCTCGATGTTGCTTGCTTCTATATATCTTCTTCGAGTCTAAAGAAGTTGACGTTGCTTCCTCGCATTTACTTTCATCTCTAGCATCTATTGTAGCAACAAGTGCACTAGTCTTTTTTGTAGCCTCTATTATATCTAAATGTGCAAGCACGTTTACTAATATGCGCTCTATCAAAATATCGATGTATTTTTCTTTCCAATATCAAAAGTTGCATCCATTCTACACAACAAAAAACTTAAGTTAGCACAACTAATCAAATCCGAGAGCACAACCGACGCTAAAGTAGCACATACCTCCCAATCATTTGGACACTCGATGAACATCCATCCGAGGTGTTCCGGCGTTTTAGACACGCGGTGCAAGACCTTCCTTGGACAGTCATCGCATTTAATAAGTGGCACCGATGCGTCGACGATCCTTTGTGCCATCATCGAGCCCGGCCTCTGGCCGTTCATGTATATGCGTTGTATATCCGAACGGCAAGAGGAAGAGTTAGTTATTGCATGCGGCATTGCGTCCCTTCCGGGACCTCCCGGCCCGGTGGCCGGCCAGTCCTTGGCATGGCATGGCCTCCCCGGAGCCGCCGTAGCCCTAGTCCAGCCGGATCCATTCCGAAACAAACCGTCGAGAGCGCGAATCTGATGGCCGTGGTTGGGTAGCGATGGCTACGACAAGGGCTGGGGGAGCGCGTGGTCGAGCTACGCTGTTGGAAATATGCCCTAGAGGCAATAATAAATTAGTTATTATCATATTTCCTTGTTCATGATAATCTTTTATTATCCATGCTATAATTGTATTGATCAGAGACTTAGATGCATGTGTGGATACATAGACAAAACCATGTCCCTAGTATGCCTCTAATAGACTAGCTCGTTGATCAAGGATGGTTAAGGTTTCCTAGCCATGGACATGAGATGTCATTTGATAATGGGGTCAAATCATTAGCAGAAATGGTGTGATGGACAAGACCCAAACTAAAAACATAGCATATGATCGTGTCAGTTCATTGCTACTGTTTTTTGCATGTCAAGTATCTGCTCCTATGACCATGAGATCATGCTACTCACTGACACCGGAGGAGTACCTTGTGTGTATCAAACGTCGCAACGTAACTGGGTGACTATAAAGGTTCTCTACAGGTATCTCCGAGGGTGTCTGTTGGGTTGGCATGGATCAAAACTGGGATTTGTTACTCCGTGTGACAAAGAGGTATCTCAGGGCCCACTCGGTAATACAACATCACAATAAGCCTTGCAAGCAATGTGACTAAGTGTTAGTCACGGGATCTTGTATTACGGAACGAGTAAAGGGACTTGCCGGTAACGAGGTTGAACTAGGTATGGAGATACCGACGATCGAATCTCGGGCAAGTAACATACCGAAGAACAAAGGGAACATCATACGGGATTAACTGAATCCTTGACATAGAGGTTCGACCGATAAAGATCTTCGTAGAATATGTAGGAACCAATATGGGCATCCAGGTCCCGCTATTGGCTATTGACCGTAGAGGTGTCTCGGTCATGTCTACATAGTTCTCGAACCCGCGGGGTCTGCACACTTAAGGTTCGGTGACGTTTCAATAGTATAGAGTTATGTATGGTGGTGACCGAAGGTTGTTAGGAGTCCCGGATGAGATCTTGGACGTCACGAGGAGCTCCGGAATGGTCTGGAGGTAAAGATTGATATATAAGAAGTCATGTTTTGGTCGTCGGAAATGTTTTGGGCTCATCGGTAGTGTACCGAGAGTGCCAGTAGTGTACCGGGGGGACCATAGGGAGAGGTATTTCGACCCAAAAGGCTACATGGGCCATGGGAGGAGGTAAACCAGCCCCTGGTGGGCTGTCCGAAGCCTCCTCTAAGGGCCCATACGGCTGGAGTGGTTTGAGAAGGAAAAAATCCAAAGGTGGAGAGGTGGAAAGAGTTTCCAAGTGGAAAGGAGGAATCCTACTCCTAATAGGATTGGAGTAGGACTCCAACACCTCCAATTTCGACCAAACCTTGAGGGTTTGAGGCTGCCTCCTCCCCTCACTCCCTCCTATATATATTAGAGGATTTAGAGGAAAAAGCTAACCCTAATAGCCACGTGCTACCTCTCCTCTAGATTGCAGTTTCTCCTCTAGATCAGTTTTTAGCGGTGCTTAGGCGAAGCCCTACTGGAATAGCTCCACCACCATCGCCGCAACGCCGTCGCGCTGCCGGAGAACTCATCTACCTCTCTGCTCCCTCTTGCTGGATCAAGAAGGCGGAGATCGTCATCAAGCTGTACGTGTGCTAAACGCGGAGGTGCCGTCTGTTCGGTGCTAGATCAAAAGGACCGTGATCAAGATCGCGAGACGGATGATGATGAGATCGCAGGACGGATCGTGATGAGTTGATGGGACGGATCGTGATTGGATCGCGGGACGGATCGTGATGAGATCGCGGGATGCTCGACGATTTGGATCGCGAAGATGTTTGACTACACCAACCGCGTTTCTTAACGCTTCCCGCTTAGCGATCTACAAGGGTATGTAGATCCACTCTCCTTTTCGTAGATGCTCATCACCATGGATAGATCTTGCATGTGCGTAGGAAATTTTTTGTTTCCCATGCAACGTTCTCCAACAGTGGCATCATGAGCTAGGTCTATGTGTAGATGAGATCTCGAGTAGAATACAAAGAGTTTGTGGGTGTTGATGCTTAGATTGCTTCCTCCCTTGGTCGTGTTTTGGTTCAGCAATATTGTGGGATGAAGCGTCCCGGACCAACCTTACTCGTACGCTTACGAGATACCGGTTCCATCGACTGACGTGTAACTTCGTTGCACAAAGATGGCTAGCGGGTGTCTATTTCTCCAGTTTAGTTGGATCAGATTCGACTAAGGCGGTCCTTGAGAAGGTTGAAAAGCAACTTATGTATCACCGTTTTGGTTTATGCGTTGGTGAGAATTGTTCTTGCTAGATACCCGTAGTAGCCATGTAAAACATGCAACAACAATTAGAGGACATCTAACTTGTTTTTGCAGGGTATGTTGTGATGTGAGATGGCCAATTACATTATGTGATATATGTGATGTATGATATGATCATGTGATGTATAGAATATCATGACTTGCATGTCGATTAGTACGGCAACCGGCAGGAGCCATAGGGTTGTCTTTAATTATTGTATGACATGTGTGTCAATCATTAAGCACTATGTAATGCTCTACTTTATCGCTAAAATGGTAGCAATAGTGGTAGAAGCATGATGGGCGCGACAACCCCGATGGCGACACGTTGATGGAGATCAAGATGATGGAGATCATGGTGTCTTGCCGGTGACGATGGAGATCATGCCGGTGCTTTGAAGATGGAGATCAAAAGCACAAGTTCTTGGCTGTATCATGTCACTTATGATTTGCATGTGATGTTAATCCTTTTATGCACCTTGTTTTGCTTAGGAAGACAGTAGCATTATAAGGTGATCCCTCACTTAATTTGAAGATAAATTGTGTTTCTCCCCGAGTGCACCGTTGCGAAAGTTCGTCGTGTCGAGACACCATGTGATGATCGGGTGTGATAGACTCTACGTTCACATAGAACGGGTGCAAGCCAGTGTTGCACATGCGGAGCACTCGGGTTAAACTTGGCGATCCTAGCGTGTACAGACATGGCCTCGGAACACAAGAGACTGAAAGGTCGAACATGAGTGATATAGTAGATATGATCAACATGATGATGTTCACCATTGAAACCACCTCAACTCACGTGATGATCGGACTTGAGTTGGTGAATTTGGATCATGTATCACTCGAATGACCAGAGGATGTCAATTTGAGTGGGAGTTCTTAAGTAATATGATTGATTGAACTCATTATCATGAACATAGTCACTTGTGTCTTTGCAAATTATGTTGTAGATTACTAGCTCATGCTGTAGCTCCCTTATGTTTTATATGCTCCTGGAGAAATAGAGTTGAAATATGATGGTAGCAATATTGCGGACTCGGTCCGTGATCTAAGGATTGTCCTCATTGCTGCATAGAAGGCTTATGTCCTTAATGCACCGCTCGGTGCGCCAACCCCTCTAGCGTCGTGTGTAGATGTTGAGAACATCTGACAGGCACATTCTGATGACTACTTGATAGTTTAGTGCATCATGCATTACGGCTTAGAATTGAGGCTCGGAAACATTTTGAACATCACGGAACATATGAGATGTTCTAAGAGATGAAATTAGGATCTCAGGCCCGTGCCCGTGTTGTGAGATATGAGATCTCCAACAAGATTCTTTGCCTGTAAGATGAAAGAGAATAGCTCAATCGTTGAGCATGTGCTCGGATTGTCTGGGTGCTACAATCGCTTGAATCGGGTGGGAGTTGACCTTTCAGATAAGATAGTGATTGGTATAGTTCTCCAAGTCAGTGTCACTAAGCTACTAGAACTTGGTGATGAACTATGAAATGCCAGGGATAGAGATGATGATCCTTGAGTTGTTCACGATGTTTGACACCACGAAGGTAGAAATCTAGAAGGAGCGTCAAGTGTTGATGGTTAGTAAAGCCACTAGTTTCGATAAGGGCAAGGGCAAGGAGGGAAACTTCATGGATGGCAAGTCAGCTGCTGCTCCAGTGAAGCAACCCAAAGTTGAACCAAAATCCGAGACTAAGTGCTTCGATTATGAGGAGAGCCGTCGCTGAAGCGGAACAACCCTAGATACTTGGTAGATAAGAAGGCTGGCAACATCGACAGAAGTATATTTGATATACGTGTTATTAATGTGTACATTGCTAGTACTCCTAGTAGCACCTGGGTATTGGATACCGGTTCGGTTGCTAAATGTTAGTAACTCGAAATAAAAGCTACGGAATAAACGGAGAACTAGCTAAGGGTGAGGTGACGATGTGTGTTGCAAATGTTTCCAAGGTTGATGTGATCAACATCGCATGCTCTCTCTACCTTCGGTATTAGTGACAAACCTAAATAAATGTTATTTGGTGTTTTGCGTTGAGCATGAACGTGATTAGATCGTGTTTATTGCAACACGGTTATTCATTTAAGTTAGAGAATAATGGTTATTTTATTTACATGAATAATACCTTCAATGGTCATGCACCCTGTGAGAATGGTTTGTTGAATCTTGATCATAGTAATACACATGTTCATAACATTGATGCCAAAAGAAACAAAGTTAATAATGATAGTACCACATACTTGTGGCATTGTCGCTAAATGTCATGTTGGTAGAAAGTGCATGAAGAAACTATTGGGGAATGTCGCATGGGAAACAAAAAAATTTCCTACGCACACGCAAACCTATCCATGGTGATGAGCATCTACGAGAGGGAGAGTGGATCTACGTACCCTTGTAGATCGCTAAGCGGGAAGCGTTAAGAAACGCGGTTGGTATAGTCGTACTTCTTCGCGATCCAAATCGCCGAGCGTCCCGCGATCTAATCACGACCCGTCCCGTGAACCAATCACGAACCGTCCCGCGATCTCGTCTCGATCCGTCCCGCGATCCGATCACGAACGTCCCGTGGCCTTGATCACGATCCTTCCGATCTAGTACCGAACGGACGGCACCTCCGCCTTCAGCACACGTGCAGCTTGATGACGATATCCACCGTCTTGATCCAGCAAGAGGAGGTGGAGAGGAGAGAGAGTTCACGGGCAGCATGACGGCGCTCCGGTGATGGTGGTGGTGGAGCAATTTCGGCAGGGCTTCGCCTAAGCGCTGCGGAAAACCAATCTAGAGGAGCACCGGTGGAACGGGTAGCACGTGGCCGTAATTTCTGCCAAAACCCTAGCTATTCCACCAGTATATATAGGAGGAGAGGAGAGGAGAGGCAGCCAAAGCCTCTTTGGTTCGGCCGACTAGGGAGGGGTGGAATTCTATTCCACCTCCAATCCTACTTGGAGTAGGATTGCTCCCTATTGGCTGATTTTTCCACCTTTTCCTTTAGGATTTTCATCTCCTGCGCCATGGGCCTTTCTAGGCTGATTTACCAGCCCACTAAGGGCTGGTTAATACTCTCCCACAGCCCATGGTCTCTCTAGGGTCGAAAACCCCCTCCCGGAGGCCTCCCGGTACACTACCAGCACTCCCGGTACACTACCGATGAGCCCGAAACTTTTCCGGCGACCAAACTGGGACTTCCTACATATGAATATTTACCTCCGGACCATTCCGGAGCTCCTCGTGACGTCCGGGATATCATCCGGGACTCCGAACAACCTTCGGTCACCACCATACATAACTCTACACTACCGAAACGTCACCAAACCTTAAGTGTGCAGACCCTGCGGGTTCTAGAACTATGTAGACATGACCAAGACACCTCTACGGTCAATAACCAATGGCGGGACCTGGACGTCCACATTGGTTCCTACATATTCGACGAAGATCTTCATCGGTCGAACCTCTATGTCAAGGATTCAGTTAATCCCGTATAACGTTCCCTTTGTTCTTCGGTATGTTACTTGCCTGAGATTCGAGAACTATCACTATGAAGATTCAACATGAATAAACCCCTAACATTGGGTGCATGACCATAAAAGATATTACTCATATAAATAGAACAACCTTTATTCTCTGATTTAAATGAGTAACCGTCTCGCAATAAACAAGATCCAGATATAATGTTCATGCTTAACGCATGCACTAATTACAATTATTCAGGTTCATCACTAATCCTGATGGAAATCAAAGAGAAAGCGTGCCGACGGCGATCACATCAACCTTGGAACCATTTCCCACGCGCATCGTCACTTCGTCCTTTGTCAGTCTTCGTTTATTCCGTAGTTCCTACTTTGAGTTGCAAATGTGAGCAACCGAACCGGTATCAAATACCCAGGCACTACTACGAGAACTAGTAAGGTACACATCAATAACATGTATATCGTATATACCTTGTTTGTCGTTGGCCGCCTTCTTGTCAGCGAGGTACTTGGGGCAGTTCCGCTTCCAGTGACCAGTTCCCTTGCAATGAAACCACTCAGTTTCTGGCTTAGGTCCATGCTTAGGCTTCTTTGTAGGAGTAGCAACTGCTTTGCCATCCTTATTGGTTTTACCATTCTTGCCTTTGCCCTTCCCATTTTTCTTGAAACTAGTGATTTTATTGACCATAAACACTTGATGTTCTTTCTGGATTTCAGACTCAGCGATTTTCAGCATCGCAAACAGCTCGGATGATGACTTGTTCATCCCGTGCATGTTATAGTTCATCACAAAACTCTTGTAACAAGGCGGCAGTGATTGAAGAACTCTATCAATGATCGCCTCTTGCGGAATGACAATTCCCAACTCAGCTAGACGGTTTGAATATCCAGACATTCTGAGTATATGCTCACTGATAGACCCGTTCTCCTCCATCTTGCAAGCATACAACTTATGGAGGTCTCATACCTCTCGATCCGGGCATTCTTCTGAAAGATAAACTTCAACTCCTGGAACATCTCATATTCTCCATGACGTTCAAAACATCTTTGAAGTCCCGGTTCTAAGCTATACAATATTGCACACTGAACTATTGAGTAGTCTCTAGCACGAGCCTCCCAAGCGTTCTTAACGTCTTCGGAGGTCATGTCTTCTGGTTGGTCACCAAGCGGTGCATCAAGGACATATTGTTTCTGGGAAGCCATAAGGATAATCCTCAGATTACGGGCCCAATCAACGAAGTTACTTCCGTCATCTTTCAACTTAGCTTTCTCTAGGAACACGTTAAAATTCAGGGGTGCTACTGCGCGAGCCATTGATCTACAACATAAATATGCAAAGTTTACTTAGACTATTGTTCATGATGATGAGTTTAGTTAATCAAATTACTAAAGCTCCCACTCAAATTGACATCCCTCAGGTCATCTGAGTGTCACATGATCCAAATTCACCAACTCAAGTCCGGTCATCACGTGAGTTAAGCTGGTTTCAATGGTGAACATCATTATGTTGATCATATCTACTATATGACTCATGTTCGACCTTTCGGTCTCTTGTGTTCCGAGGCCATGTCTGTACATGCTAGGCTCGTCAAGTTTAACCCGAGTGTTCTGCACGTGCAAATCTGGCTTGCACCCATTGTATGTGAACGTAGAGTCTATCACACCCGATCATCACGTGGTGTCTCGACACGACGAACTTTCGCAACGGTGCACACTCGGGGAGAACACAGTTCATCTTGAAATTTAAGTGAGGGATCACCTTATAATGCTACCGCCGTACTAAGCAAAACAAGGTGCATAAAAGGATTAACATCTCATGCAATTCATAAGTGACATGATATGGCCATGAACTTGTGTTTAAGATCTCCATCTTCGAAACACCGGCATGATCTCCATCGTCACCGGCACAACACCATGATCTCCATCATCTTGATCTCCATCAATGTGTTTCCATTGGGGTTGTGGCGCCAGCCCTGCTTCTACTTCTATTGCTACCGCTTAGCGATAAAGTAAAGCATTACATAGCGCTTAATGATTTACACGCAGGTCATACAATAATTAAAGACAACCCTATGGCTCCTGCCGGTTGCCGTATTCACCGACGTGCAAGTCGTGAAAAATCTATACATCACATGATCATCTCATACATCACATATATCTCATCATGTAATTGGCCATATCACATCACAACATACCATGCAAAAACAAGTTAGACGTCCTCTAATTGTTGTTGCATGTTTTACGTGGCTGCTACAGGTATCTAGATAGAACGATTCTCACCTACGCATAAACCACAACGGTGATACATAGATTGTTTTTCAACCTTCTCAAGGACCGCCTTTGTCGGATCCGATCCAACTAAAGTGAGACAAACTGTCGCCCGCAAGCCATCTAAGCAACAAGTTGCGTCGAGGGAACCGGTCTCTCGTAAGCGTACGAGTAATGTTGGTCTGTGCCGTTTTATCTCACAATCCCGCTGAACCAAAATCCGACCAAGGGAGGAAGCAATCTAAGCATCAACATCCACAAACCTTTTGTGTTCTACTCGAGATCTCAGTCGAACCATCAACCTAGCTCATGGTGCCACTGTTGGGGAACGTCGCATGGGAAACAAAAAATTTCCTACGCACACGCAAACCTATCCATGGTGATGAGCATCTATGAGAGGGAGAGTGGATCTACGTACCCTTGTAGATCGCTAAGCGGGAAGCGTTAAGAAACACGGTTGGTGTAGTCGTACTTCTTCGCGATCCAAATCGCAGAGCGTCCCGCGATCTAATCGCAAACCGTCCTGCGAACCAATCGCGAACTGTCCCGCGATCTCGTCACGATCCGTCCCGCGATCCGATCACGAACGTCCCGTGGCCTTGATCACGATCCTTCCGATCTAGTAATGAACAGACGGCACCTCCGTGTTCAGCACACGTGCAGCTTGATGACGATCTCCACCGTCTTGATCCAGCAAGAGGAGGTGGAGAGGAGAGAGAGTTCACTGGCAGCGTGACGGCGCTCCGGTGATGGTGGTGGTGGAGCAATTCCAGCAGGGCTTCGCCTAAGCGCTGCGGAAAACAAATCTAGAGGAGCACCGGTGGAACGGGTAGCACGTGGCCGTAATTTTTGCCAAAACCCTAGCTATTCCACCAGTATATATAGGAGGAGAGGAGAGGAGAGGCAGCCAAAGCCTCTTTGGTTCGGCCGGCTAGGGAGGGGTGGAATCCTATTCCACCTCCAATCCTACTTGGAGTAGGATTGCTCCCTATTGGCTGATTTTTCCACCTTTTCCTTTAGGATTTTCATCTCCTACGCCATGGGCCTTTCTAGGCAGATTTACCAGCCCACTAAGGGCTGGTTAATACTCTCCCACAGCCCATGGTCTCTCTAGGTTCGAAATACCCCTCCCGGAGGCCTCCCGGTACACTACCGATGAGCCCGAAACTTTTCCGGACGACCAAACTGGGACTTCCTATATATGAATCTTTACCTCCGGACCATTCCGGAGCTCCTCGTGACGTCCGGGATCTCATCCAGGACTCCAAATAACCTTCGGTCACCATCATACATAACTCTACACTACCGAAACGTCACTAAACCTTAAGTGTGCAGACCCTGCGGGTTCGACAACTATGTAGACATGACCGAGACACCTCTACGGTCAATAACCAATGGCGGGACCTTGTACGTCCACATTGGTTCCTACATATTCTACGAAGATCTTCATTGGTCGAACCTCAATGTCAAGGATTCAGTTAATCCCGTATAACGTTCCCTTTGTTCTTCGGTATGTTACTTGCCCGAGATTCGATCATCGGTATCTCCATACCTAGTTCAATCTCGTTACCGGCAAGTCTCTTTACTCGTTCCGTAATACAAGATCCCACAACTAACAATTAGTCATATTGCTTGCAAGGCTCATTGTGATGTTGCATTACCGAGTGGGCCCTGAGATACCTCTCTGTCACACGGAGTAAAAAATCCCAGTCTCGATCCATGCCAACTCAACAGACACCATCGAAGATACCTGTAGAGCACCTTTATAGTCACCCAGTTACGTTGCGACGTTTGATACACACAAGGCACTCCTCCGATATCCGTGAGTTGCATGATCTCATGGTCATAGGAACATATAAATTGACATGCAGAAAATAGTAGCAATAAACTGACACGATCATATTGTTGGGGAACGTCGCATGGGAAACAAACTTTTTCCTACGCACATGCAAACCTATCCATGGTGATGAGCATCTAAGAGAGGGAGAGTGGATATACGTACCCTTGTAGATCGCTAAGCGGGAAGCGATAAGAAACGTGGTTGGTGTAGTCGAACTTCTTCGCGATCCAAATCGCCGAGCGTCCCGTGATCCAATCACGAACCGTCCCGCGAACACATCATGATCCGTTCCGCGAACTCATCACGATCCGTCTCACGATCTTGATCACGATCTGTTCCACGAACTCATCACGATTCGTTCCGTGATCACATCATGAACCGTCTCGCGATCTCGATCACGGTCCTTCCGATCTAGCGCCGAACGGACGGCACCTCCGCGTTCAGTACACATGCAGCTTGATGATGATCTCCACCGTCTTGATCCAGCGAGAGGAGGTGGAGAGGAGAGAGAGTTCACCAGCAGCAAGTCTACCAAAGTCTACACTTGGTTTTCATACATGGATCCTATCTCGGATTTCATGGCCTCTAACCATTTGTCAGAATCTTGGCCCATCATCGCTTCTCCATAGCTCGTAGGTTCATCATTGTCCAACAACATGATCTCCAAGACAGAGTTGTCGTACCACTTAGGAGCAGTACACATCCTTGTCGACCTATGAAGTTTGATAGTAACTTGATCCTGAAGCTTCATGATCATCATCATTAACTTCCTCTTCAACTAACGTAGGCTACACTTAAACATCTTTCTGCGCTGCGCTACTCTCTGGTTGAACAAAGGTTTAACAACCTCATCAATTTCTATCTTCCTCCCACTCAATTCTTTCGAGAGAAACGTTTCCTCGAGAAAGGATCCGTTTAAGCAACAAACACTTCGCACTAGGATCTGAGATTCAAGGTTCACCCAACTGATCTTAGGGTATTCTATGAAGATGCAATTTGTCCGCCTTGGGTTCGACCTCATTAGGTGAAAACATTTTCCACACAAGTGTCACATCCCCAAATTTTAAGAAATGACAACTTAGATTTCTATCAAACCATAATTCACATGGTGTCATCTCAACGGATTTAGATGGTGCCCTATTTAAAGTGAACGTAGTTGTCTCTAATGCATAACCCCAAAATTATAGTGGTAAAACGACAAGAGACATCATGGCACGCACCATGTCCAATAGAGCATAACTATGATGTTCGGACACACCATCACACTATGGTTTTCCAGGTGGCGTTTAGTTGTGAAACAACTTTCACATTGTCTTAAGTTGTATGCCAAACTCGTGACTCAGATATTCACCTCCATGATCATATCGCAGTCATTTTTATCTTCTTGTCACGATAATCTTTAAACTTCACTCTGAATTTGCTTGAACCTTTCAAACGATTCAGACTTGTGTTTCATTAAGTAAATATACACTATATCTACTCAAATCAACAGTGAAGGTAAGAAAATAACGATATCCACTGCACGCTACAAGACTCACTTGATTGCATACATCAACATGTATCATTTTCAATGAATCACTTGCCCGCTCCATCCAACGGGGTCCTTTAGTCATCTTGCCCAAGAGGAATGGTTCGCATGTCTCAACCGATTCGAAATCGAATGAGTCCAAATATCCATCAGCATGGAGTTTCTACATGCGCTTTATACCATTATGACATTTAGCGGCAGTGCCACAAGTATGTGGTACTATCATTATTAACTTTGTATCTTTTGACATCAATTTTATGAACATGTGTAATACTACGATCAAGATTTCAACAAACCATTCTCACTGGGTGCATGACCATTGAAGGTATTATTCATGTAAACAGAATAACCATTATTCTCTAACTTAAATGAATAACCGTATTGCAATAAACATGATCTAATCATGTTCATGCTCAACGCAAAACACCAAATAACATTTATTTAGGTTCGTCACTAATCCTGAAGGTAGAGAGAGCGTGCGATGTTGATCACATCAACCTTGGAAACACTTCCAACACATATCGTCACCTCACCCTTAGCTAGTTCTCCGTTTATTCCGTAGCTTTTATTTCGAGTTACTAACATTTAGCAACCGAACCGGTATCCAATACCCAGGTGCTACTAGGAGTACTAGCAAGGTACACATCAATAACTCGTATATCAAATATACTTCTGTCGATGTTGTCAGCCTTCTTATCTACCAAGTATCTAGGGTTGTTCCGCTTCAGCGACCTCTCACCTCATAATAGAAGCACTTAGTCTCGGGTTTGAGTTCAACTTTGGGTTGCTTCACTGGAGCAGCAACCGACTTGCTATCCATGAAGTTTCCCTCCTTGCTCTTGCCCTTTTCGAAACTAGTGGTTTGATTAACCATCAACACTTGATGCTCCTTCTTGATTTCTACCTTCGCGGTGTCAAACATCGCGAACAACTCAGGGATCAATACTTCTATCCCTGGTGTATTATAGTTCATCACTAAGTTCTAGTAGCTTTAGTGACAGTGACTTGGAGAACTATATCAATCACTATCTTATCTAGAAGATCAACTCCCACTTGATTCAAGCGATTGTAGTACCCAAACAATCTGAGTACATGCTCAACGATTGAGCTATTCTCCTTCATCTTATAGGCAAAGAATCTTGTTGGAGATCTCATATCTCGCAACACAGGCACGAGCCTGAGATCACAATC
Source organism: Hordeum marinum (assembly GCA_022496015.1). NCBI lineage: Eukaryota > Viridiplantae > Streptophyta > Magnoliopsida > Poales > Poaceae > Hordeum > Hordeum marinum. The sequence goes on along the minus strand of CM039676.1, from coordinate 26,432,557 downwards.
TCTGCTCCTAGAACATCTCATATGACGTTCAAAACGTTTCGGAGCCTCAATTCTAAGTCGTAATGCATGACGCACTAAACTATCAAGTAGTCATCGAAACGTGCCTGTTAGATGTTCACAACATCTATAGACGATGCTAGAGGGGGTGGCGCACCGAGCGGTGCATTAAGGACATAAGCCTTCTGTGCAGCAATGAGGACAATCCTCAGATCACGAACCCAGTCTGCAATATTCCTACCAACATCTTTCAACTCTATTTCTCTAGGAACATATAAAAATTTAAGGGAGCTACAGCGCGAGCTAGTAATCTACAACATAATTTGCAAAGACACTTTGACTATGTTCATGATAATGAGTTCAATTAATCATATTCCTTAAGAACTCCCAATCAAATTGACATCCCTCGGGTCATTCGAGTGATACATGATCCAAATTCACCAACTCAAGTCCGATCATCACGTGAGTTAAGGTGGCTTCAATGGTGAACATCATTATGTTGATCATATCCACTATATGACTCATGCTCGACCTTTCGGTCTCTTGTGTTCCGAGGCCATGTCTGTACATGCTAGGCTCGTCAAGTTTAACCCGAGTGTTCTGCACGTGCAAATCTGGCTTGCACCCGTTGTATGTGAACGTAGAGTATCACACCCGATCATCACGTGGTGTCTCAACACGACGAACTTTCGCAACGGTGCACACTCGGGGAGAACACAATTTATCTTGAAATTAAGTGAGGGATCACCTTATAATGCTACCGTGGTCCTAAGCAAAACAAGGTGCATAAAAGGATTAACATCACATGCAAATCATAAGTGAGATGATATGGCCATGATCTTGTGCTTTTGATCTCCATCATGAAAGCACCGAAATGATCTCCATCGTCACCGGCATGACATCATGATCTCCATCAACGTGTCGCCATCGGGGTTGTCATGCCCTGCATGCTTCTACTACTATTGCTACCGTAGCGATAAAGTAAAGCATTACATAGCGCTTAATGATTGACACGCAGGTCATACAATAATTAAAGACAACCCTATGGCTCCTGCCGGTTGCCGTATTCATCGACATGCAAGTCGTGATAATCTATACATCACATTATCATCTCATACATCACATATATCACATCATGTAATTGGCCATATCATATCACAACATACCCTGCAAAAACAAGTTAGACGTCCTCTAATTGTTGTTGCTTGTTTTACGTGGCTGCTATGGGTATCTAGCAAGAACGATTCTCACCTATGCATAAACCACAACGGTGATACATAGATTGATTTTCAACCTTCTCAAGGACCGCCTTTGTCGGATCTGATCCAACTAAAGTGAGAGAAACTGTCACCCGCAAGCCATCTAAGCAACAAGTTGCGTCGAGGGAACCGGTCTCTCGTAAGCGTACGAGTAATGTTGGTCCGGGCCGCTTCATCTCACAATCCCGCTGAACCAAAATCCGACCAAGGGAGGAAGCAATCTAAGCATCAACGCCCACAAACCTTTTGTGTTCTACTCGAGATCTCATCGAACCATCAACCTAGCTCTGATACCACTGTTGGGGAACGTCGCATGGGAAACAAAAAAATTTCTACGCATACGCAAACCTATCCATGGTGATGAGCATCTACGAGAGGGAGAGTGGATCTACGTACCCTTGTAGATTGCTAAGCGGGAAGCGTTAAGAAACGCGGTTGGTGTAGTCAAACTTCTTCGCGATCCAAATCGCCGAGCGTCCCGCGATCCAATCACGAACCGTCCCGCGAACACATCATAATCCATTACGCGAACTCATCATGATCCGTCTCACGATCTTGATCACGATCTGTCCCATGAACTCATCACGATTCGTTCCGTGATCACATCACGAACCGTCTGGCGATCTCGATCACGGTCCTTCCGATCTAGCGCCGAACGGACGACACCTCCGCGTTCAGTACATGTGCAGCTTGATGACGATCTCCACCGTCTCGATACAGCGAGAGGAGGTGGAGAGGAGAGAGAGTTCACCAGCAGCGTGACGTCGCTCCGGTGATGGTGGTAGAGCAATTCCGGCAGGGCTTCGCCTAAGCGCTGCAGAAAACCGATCTAGAGGAGAAACTATGCACCGGTGTAACGGGTAGCACGTGGCGGGAAATTCTGTCCAAAAACCACCCAATCCACTAGTATATATAGGAGGAGAGGAGATGAGAGGCAGCCAAGGCCTTTGGATCGGCCGAAATAGGAGGTGGGAAGCAATCCTACTTCACCTCCAATCCTAGTTGGAGTAGGATTGCCTCCTATTGGCTGATTTTCCACTTTTTGCTTTAGGACTTTCTCTCCTGTGCCATGGGCCTTTGTGGCTGTTTTCCCAGCCCACTAAGGGCTGGTTATTATTCTCCCACAGCCCATGGACCTCTTGGGGTCGAAATACCCCTCCCGGAGGCCTCCCGGTACACTCCCGGCACTCCCGGTACACTACCGATACTCCCGGTACACTACCGATGAGCCCGAAACTTTTCCGGCGACCAAACTGGGACATCCTATATATGAATCTTTACCTCCAGACCATTCCAGAGCTCCTCGTGACGTCCGGGATCTCATTCGGGACTCCGAACAACCTTCGTTCACCACCATACATAACTCTACACTACCGAAACGTCACCGAACCTTAAGTGTGCAGACCCTGCGGGTTCGAGAACTATGTAGACATGACCGAGACACCTCTACGGTCAATAACCAATGGCGGGACCTGGACGTCCACATTGTTTCCTACATATTCTACGAAGATCTTTATCGGTGGAACCTCTATGTCAAGGATTCAGTTAATCTCGTATAACGTTCCCTTTGTTCTTCCGTATGTTACTTGCCCGAGATTCGATCGTCGGTATCTCCATACCTAGTTCAACCTCGTTACCGGCAAGTCTCTTTACTCGTTTTGTAATACAAGATCCCGCAACTAACAATTAGTCACATTGCTTGCAAGGCTTATTGTGATGTTGCATTACCGAGTGGGCCCCGAGATACCTCTCCGTCACACGGAGTAACAAATCCCAGGCTCGATCCATGCCAACTCAGCAGACACCATCGGAGATACCTGTAGAGCACCTTTATAGTCACCCAGTTACGTTGCGACGTTTGATACACACAAGGAATTCCTCCGATATCCGTGAGTCGCATGATCTCATGGTCATAGGAACATATACATTGACATGCAGAAAATAGTGGCAATAAACTGACACGATCATATGCTATGTTTGTAGTTTGGGTCTTATCCATCACATCATTCTCCTAATGATGTGATTCCGTTATCAAATGACATCTCATGTCCATGACTAGGAAACCTTAATCATCCTTTGATCAACGAGCTAGTCCATTAGAGGCATACTAGGGACATGGTTTTGTCTATGTATCCACACATGCATTTAAGTCTCCGATCAATACAATTATAGCATGGATAATAAACGATTATCATGAACAAGGAAATATGATAATAACTAATTTATTATTGCCTCTAGGGTATATTTCCAATACATATGCTACGTTTATAGTTTTGGTCTTGTCCATCACATCATTCTCCCAATGATGTGATCCCGTTATCAAATGACATCACATGTCAATGGCTAGGAAACCCTGACCATCTTTGATCAACGAGCTAGTTCACTAGAGGCATACTAGGGACACAGTGTTGTCTATTTACCCAGACATGCAATGTGTTTCCAATCAATGCAATTATAGCATGGACAATAAACGATTATCATGAACAAGGAAATATAATAATAAACACTTTATAAATTGCCTCTAGGGCATATTTCCAACAAAAACTCCATGTTGATGGATCTTTGAAATCATTTGATTTTGAATCGGTTGAGACATGCGAACCATGTCTCTTGGGCAAGATGACTAAGGACCCCGTTTTTCGGTTTAATGGAGCGGGCAACTGATTGATTGGAAATGATACATGTTGATGTATGCAATCCAATGAGTCTTGTAGCATGTAGTGGATATCGTTATTTTCTTACATTCACTGATGATTTGAGTAGATATAGTGTATATTTACTTAATGAAACACAAGTCTGAATCGTTTCAAAAGTTCAAGCAAATTCAGAATGAAGTTTAAGATCATCGTGACAAGAAGATAAAAATGTCTGCGACATGATCGTGGAGGTGAATATCGGAGTTATGAGTTTGGCATACAACTTTAGACAATGTGAAAGTTGTTTCACAGCTCACGCCACCTGGAACAACATAGTGTGATGGTGTGTCCGAACGTCATAGTCATGCTCTATTGGATATGGTGCGTGCTATGATATCTCTTATCGTTTTGCTACTATAGTTTTGGGGTTATGCATTAGAGACAACTACATTCACTTTACATAGGGCACCATGAGATGACACCGTGTGAATTATGGTTTGATAGAAACCTAAGCTGTCATTTCTTGATGTTTGGGGCTGCGATGCTTGTATGAAAAATGTTTTCACCTAATGAGCTCGAACCCAAACTGGACAAATGCATCCTCATAGAATACCCTAAGAACAGTTGGGTGAACCTTCTATCTCTAGATCCAAGCATAAAGTGTTTGTTGCTAAAACTGGATCCTTTCTCGAGAAAAAGTTTCTCTCGAAAGAATTGAGTGGGAGGAAGATGAAACTTGATGAGGTTGTTGAACCTTTGCTTCAACCAGAGAGTAGCGCAGCGCAGAAAGATGTTTCTGTGGAGCTTACGTCAGTTAAAGAGGAAGTTAATTATGATGATCATGAATCTTCGGATCAAGTTACTGTCGAACCTCGTCGGTCGACAAGGACGCGTACTGCTCCTAAGTGGTACGACAACTCTGTCTTGGAGATCATGTTGTTGGACAACAATGAACCTACGAGCTATGAAGAAGCGATGATGGGCCCGGATTCCGACAAATGGTTAGAGGCCATGAAATCCGAGAAAGGATCCATGTATGAAAACCAAGTATAGACTTTGGTAGACTTGCTCGTTGGACAGCAAGTCGTCGAGTACAAATGGACTTTTGATATGAAGACAGACGTTGATGGTAAATGTCACCATTTATAGAGCTCGACTTGTTGCAAAGAAATTTTCGACAAGTTCAAGGAGTTGACTACGATGAGACTTTCTCACTCGTAGTGATGCTAAAGTCTGTTGGAATTATATTAGCAGTTGCTGAATTTTTCAATTATGAAATCTGGCAGATGGATGTCAAAACATCGTTTCCTTAACGGTTTACTTGAGGAAAGGTTTTATGTGATACAACCAGAAGGTTTTGCCAGTCCTAAGGATGCTAAAAGGTGTGCGAGCTTCAGTGATCCTTCTGTGGACTGAGGCAAGCATCTCGGAGTAGGAATATACACTTCGATGAGGTGATCAAAGTTTTAGAGTCTATACAAAGTTTATGAGAAACTTGTATTTACAATAAAGTGAGTGGGAGCACAATAGAGTTTTTGAGAAGCACATGTGGTTGACATATTGTTGATCGGAAATGATATAGAATTTCTGGAAAGCATAAAGGGTTGTTTGAAAAGAGTTTTTCAAAGGAAGACCTGGATAAAGCTACCCAATTGTTGAGCATCAAGATATATAGAATTAGATCAAGATACTTGATGAGACTTTCAATGAGTACATACCTTGAAAAGTTTTTGAAAGAGTTCAAAATGGATCAGTCAGAGAAAGAGTTCTTGCCTGATTTGTAAGGTGTGAAGTTGAGTAAGACTCAAAGCTCGACCACGGTAGAAGAAAGAGAAAGGACGACTGTCGTCCCCTATGCCTTAGCCATAGGTTCTATATTATGCCATGCTGTGTATCGCACCTAGTGTGTGCCTTGCCATGAGTCTGTCAAGGGGTACAAGAGTGATCCAGGAGTGGATCACTCGAGAGCGGTCAAAATTATCCTAAGTAACCAGAGAGACTAAGGAGATGTTTCTCGATTATGGAGGTGATAAAGAGTTCGTCGTAAAGAGTTATGTCCATGAAAGCTTTAACACCAATCCGGGTGACTCGGAGTAGCAATCTGGATACGTATAGTGGAGCAGCCATTTGGAATAGTACCAAGTGAAGTGTAGTAGAAGTGTTTACAGTTTGACATAGAGATTTGCAAAGTACACACGGATCTGAATGTCGCAGACCCGTTGACTATAATACCTCTCTCACATGCAAAGCATGATCGAGCCCCAGAACTCATTGGGTGTTACATTCATAATGCGAATCACATGGTGATGTTGACTAGATTATTGACTCTAGTGCAAGTGGGAGACTGTTGGAAATATGCCCTAGAGGCAATAATAAATTAGTTATTATCATATTTCCTTGTTCATGATAATCGTTTATTATCCATGCTATAATTGTATTGATCGGAGACTTAGATGCATGTGTGGATACATAGACAAAACCATGTCCCTAGTATGCCTCTAATAGACTAGCTCGTTGATCAAAGATGGTTAAGATTTCTTAGCCATGGACATGAGATGTCATTTGATAACGGGGTCAAATTATTAGGAGAATGGTGTGATGGACAAGACCCAAACTACAAACGTAGCATATAATCGTGTTAGTTTATTGCTACTGTTTTCTACATGTCAAGTATCTTCTCCTATGACCATGAGATCATGCAACTCACTGACACCGTAGGAGTACCTTGTGTGTATCAAACGTCGCAACATAACTGGGTGACTATAAAGGTGCTCTACAGGTATCTCCGAGGGTGTCTGTTGGGTTAGCATGGATCAAGACTGGGATTTGTTACTCCATGTGACGGAGAGGTATCTCAGGGCCCACTCGGTAATACAACATCACAATAAGCCTTGCAAGCAATTTGACTAAGTGTTAGTCACGGGATCTTGTATTACGGAACAAGTAAAGAGACTTTCCGGTAATGAGGTTGAACTAGGTATGGAGATACCAACGATCGAATCTCGTGCAAGTAACATACCGAAGAACAAAGGGAACATCGTACGTGATTAATTGAATCCTTGACATAGAGGTTCGACCGATAAAGATCTTCGTAGAATATGTAGGAACCAATATGGGCATCCAAGTCCTTCTATTGGTTATTGACCGTAGAGGTGTCTCGGTCATGTCTACATAGTTCTCGCACCCGCAGGGTCTGCACACTTAAGGTTCGGTGATGTTTTGGTAGTATAGAGTTATGTATGATGGTGACCAAAGGTTGTTAGGATTCCCGGATGAGATCTCGGACGTCACGAGGAGATACGGAATGGTCCGGAGGTAAATATTGATATATAGGAAGTCTTCTTTTGGTCGCCGGAAAAGTTTCGGGCTCATCGGTAGTGTACCGGGAGTGCCGGTAGTGTACCGGGGGACCATTGGGAGAGGTATTTCGAACCAAAAAGCTACATGGGCTGTGGGAGGTGGTAAACCAGCCGCTGGTGGGCTGGCCGAAGCCTCCTCTGAGGGCCCATGCGGCTGGAGTGGTTTGAGAAGGAAGAAATCCAAAGGTAGAGAGGTGGAAAGAGTTTCCAAGTGGAAAGGAGGAATCCTACTCCTAATAGGATTGGAGTAGGACTCCTCCACCTCCAGTTTTGACCAAACCCTGAGGGTTTGAGGCTGCCTCCTCCCCTCCCTCCCTCCTATATATACTACAGGATTTAGAGAAAAAAGCTAACCCTATTAGCCACGTGCTACCTCTCCTCTAGATCGCAGTTTCTCCTCTAGATCGGTTTTTAGCGGTGCTTAGGCGAAGCCCTGCTAGAATAGCTCCATCACCATCGCCGCAACGCCGTCGCGCTGCCGGAGAACTCATCTATCTCTCCGCTCCCTCTTGTTGGATCAATAAGGCAGAGATCGTCATCGGGCTATACGTGTGCTGAACGCGGAGGTGCCCTCCTTTCGGCGCTAGATCGGAAGGACCGTGATCAAGATCGCGAGATGGATCATGATGAGATCGCGGGACGGATCGTGATGAGTTTGCGGGACGGATCGTGATTGGATCGCGGGACGGATCGTGATGAGATTGCGGGATGCTCGACGATTTGGATCGCGAAGATGTTCGACTACACCAATCGCGTTTCTCAATGCTTCCCGCTTAGCGATCTACAAGGGTATGTAGATCCACTCTCCTTTTCGTGGATGCTCATCACCATGGATAGATCTTGCGTGTGCGTAGGAATATTTTTGTTTCCCATACAACGTTCTCCAACATACGCATCGGCGACAGTCAGCGACAGACTAGAGTTGCGGGGGTGCGGTTGAAGTGAGGCGCGTGTGTGTAGAAAAAGAGGGTTGCGGGTGAGCGGTGTGCGACTGGAGGGGGGGGCAGGGTAGGCGCCACGCGGACATGGCTAGGCGCCACGCATCGTCCACGCGGACATGGGCAGGCACCACGCGCTATCCACGCGGAGTTGGGCAGGCGACACGCGGCACGCTCGTGTGCAACTAGTGCGACGCGTGGGCCGGCCCTTTAGAAGACGTTTTTTGGGCTGGCGCAAAACCTTGTGCTTAGGCCGACCTGTTACGATTTTTGGGTTGGTGCAAAAGCCCAGGGTTAGGCCGGCCTGTTACGTTTTTTTGGCTAGCGCAAAAGCCCGCGGTTAGGCCGGCCCGTTACATTTTTTTGGCTGGCGCAAAAGCCCGTGGTGTGGCCGGCCCGTTATGTTTTTTTGGCTGGCACAAAAGCCCGTGGTGGTTCGCGCCAAAAAAAAGAAAATATAAAAGATGATTAAAATATAATAATATTTTTTTCATATATAGGAGGCTGTCGAGCGTGCATTACATAATTTCGAAAACGAAATAACACTGGCATTTAAAAATATTACATATATATTAAAACGACTACGATAAACGACGCCGGCGGGGCCACTGGCACCCGATGGTCCAGCGCCGTCGTCGTCATCGTTGTCGCTGAAGTCCCAGTCATCGTCCGTCGCTGCCACAACCGCCTCCTCCGCGGATGAGCGGAGAGCCGCCTACAACCCAGGTATGTTTGCTGGGTTGCCTTCTTGTCGGAGGGCCCTTTGCACCGGCGACACCTCCACCTCCAGCGGGAGCTCATCTGCCGGAGGTGCAGGGGCGACGAAGGACCGAGTCGGGGCAATGGAGGAGCGAAGCGGGGCAGCGGAGGAGACAATGGGCACGTAGTCGTTGCCCATCTCAGGGCCAGTGAGGTCGGGGGTGATACGGCGCTCGGCAAGCCAGAACGCACCGACCACGGCGTCGAAACTCTTGCCCTGCCAAAACCTCCACCGGTTCTTGATGTTGTGCCAGCCTTCCACGTTGCAACCGACGGATAAGTCTCCACCGGTTACAGCGGCGAGGCCTTCCCGGTTGATATGGTACCCCTTCGGCAGTTTCGTCGACGGCGGGACGAAGAGGCAGAACCGGTGCAGATCGACGACCTGCACCTTTGTCAAGCTCGCTGGCCAGGAACCCGCCGGAACTGGGACGTCGCCTTCGGAATCGGAGCTTGACATGGTGCTGACGGCGGAGCGAGAGGAAGGAGAAGAAAGCAGAGGAGCGGGGTGGAGTGGGGCGGCGGTTCTGCCGGTGGCCATGGCTTTTATAGCCGGCCGGGGCCGGGAGGCTGCGTAAATGTGAGCGGGTGGGAGGCAAGATGGCGTGGTCGACGATGCGGGACAGCACGACAAGCGAGGGGAAGGCACGGAGGGCAAGGCGGGAAGACGTGGCAGCCGAGCGGGTGACGATGTAGGCGATGAGACGATGAGGCGGCATGCGAAGCAGGATAACACCACAGTCGAGGGGAAGGCACGAAGGGCGAGCCGAGAAGACGCTGCAGCCAAGCGGGCGGCGGTGCAGGCGATGAGACAATGCGGCGGCAGGCGAAGCGGGATGGCGTGACAGTCGAGGGGAAGACGCCCGTCGGCCCGTGGGATGTTCCGTTGACTGAGGCAGGTTTTTATGAGACGACGCAGCGGCAGGCGAAGTGGGATGGCGCGGAAGTCGAGGGGAAGACGCCCGTCGGCCCGCGGGATGTTCCATTGACTGCGGCAGGTTTTTTATTACTCATGAGCCCACGTCAGCCGTTTGGTTCACGCGGCTCGGCTCGGCTCGGCGCCTGTCGGCTCACCGTTCCTGGGAGGGCGGAATAGTGTTTTTTCAGTAAGACGATCCTGCCCCTAATAACGAAGAGGTATCAAGCAATTTCAGCCGTTGATGTCTTAAGGAGGGGTGTATCGAAGCAGAAGTGTAAAATTTAAGGAACACAGGGCATCGCCATCACAGACCCTAAAACCACGCATATATGTTCAGGCCATGCGGTCCGGATCCCTAATGCCATCCAACGCAAGTCTGCATCGGTCCTCTCGTTGGTCCAGAAACACTTTCCCCCCCGCAAACCGGAGAAAATGAGGGGGGGGGGGCGGGCCACCGGACCGATGCCACGTCCGCTTCTAACTAGGGCTGCAAACGAGTCGAGTTCGAGCGAGTTGAAGTTGGCTCAGCTCAACTCGTATTAAAAGTCAAGCAATCTTAGAGTGCGTGAAGCTCAAGGTCGAGCTATAGAATATGTCTTGTGCTCGGGTTGTAATGACCTCGAGTCAATCTCGGGCTAAATAAATTGTTAATTTTTTTTAATTCTAGGATGATTATTTCAACTAGATAAGCTCAACATGACATAAGAAAATACGAAAAAACATTATTTCAATGAAGACGATGATAATATAAATTTATTCAAAGTAGTTTGACTTTGGTATCAAAGTAATATAATGATTCACGACAAACATATAATCAGGAAAACAAATTATTGGCCAAAGACCATAATAAGGCCTAATTCTTCTACTAAGCTTCCATATTTGCTAGTAAATAAAATGGAGAAAATTATGGACAACATATACGATAATAATTATCTTATTTGAATTTAATATATGGCATGACCAGTGAAATTAATGATACTATGTCAAGCTATCGAGCTAAAATCGAGCGAGCTAGTATTAGCTCAAGATCGGTTTGTTTCTCGATAGCTGCACAAAGTCTTCAAACTCATCTCGTATATTTTCGAGTCGATATCTAGTCGAGCTAAACAACGAGCCGGTCTCGAATGACTCATGACCCTCGAGCTTTTCTTGCAGCCCTACTTCAAACTACACTACCATGCCTAGAAAAACCATCCGCCTCTCCGGCGCCTTCCATCGGACCCATGTGACGTTTGCCTCACCGCATTTACGTGCCCAGAGCATGCGGGGACCGACATTGATGCCCGCGATTTGACAGGATGATAGGGCCGCACTGACGAATGTGACCTCTCGGGCGACACTGACAAACGTGACCCCTCAAGCATCGGCGCTTCAATGTGGATGCCGCATCTAGAGAAACCAACTCCAGCTAGTGCGATGCATTGAAGAGGGCTGACACCCCCTTCACCTGGCCTGGCCGCGACTATATAAGCCGTGCTCCGACGATGCACGTCCAACCCCGCCTCCCCTCTTCGAGCCCCTCCTTCTACAGTGGTGATGCCGAAGCTGTGGTGGTCCGCGCCGACACGCGGTGACGGAGGGAGTTCAACCTCGAGTGCATCTTGGCGCTGGCGTTTGCGCTCTCTGGGCCCCTCTGCGTCCATAGCGGTCGGCTGGCACTACAATTCCTTTCCTTTTCTATTTGATCCAATCCCACTGCTTCCTGCATACACTGCCTGCTCTCTCACTAATCTGCATGCTCTCTCCTGACACTACCGTGTCTGCTCTCTCGCCCTCACACTACACTACTCTGATGGTTTAGAGTCAGATTTTGAGATTTTGAACATGTTGTAGTTGAAGAAACGAAAGATCAAGGTAAGAGCAGTCCATTTTTGTTGGTTGTGTTCGCATGCATGATATTTTTTTACTTTGTTTGATTAGATTCTAAGTATGTAATCTGTTATTTTAGGTAGCATTTTATCATTTTGTGGAGTAGTTTGGAGCTTTAGGAGTACGATTTGTCGTGTCAAGTGAAGTACCAAGTTGAAAATCAAGGTACGATTTGCGACGCGAGGGTGGGCTCCTCGGACGCCGCGCGTCACGCTATTGCTGCGGCCCAACACGCCGCCGCGCGTCATGATTGTGCTCCGCTCCGGCCTGACGCGCAGCCACGCGAGGGCGGGCTCTTCGGATGTCGCGTGTCATGAGCGTGCTCCACCCTGGCTTGCCGCGCCGCCGCATGAGGGCGGGTGGGACGGGCTCCTCCGACGCCGTGCCTCCTTCGCGTGCAGGGAGGCCGCTCGCCGGCCTAGGGACTCCTCCTGCTCCGCGTAGTTGATGCCCGTGCAGGGAGGCCGATGATTGGGCGGGCGTAGCACGGGCAAGGTCTTTGGGTTTTTTGCCGCCTGTGTCAGTTATACGCAAGTTCGGGCGGTTGGTTCGTTGTTGGTTTTGAAGCCCTGCCTCCCTCACGCGTCTTAATATATTACAACCTTCTTCCCGACGACACCGCCTCAAGTTGCATCACCTCGTGGAAGCATGATTGTAACTATCCAGCAGGAGAAATATACGATGCTTTTCATATGATTGTAACTGTCCAGCAGGAGAAATATACGATGCTTTTCATATTATACAACTGTGTAGAGAGTTTTCTCTTTGGGTTAGTGAAAACATGTATTGGACCTTATCGTGCCTACCTTATGGCTCATGATGAGGAAGAAGAGTTGGCTGAGTACTTCAATACCAAATTTAATACTTGTTTCTAAGTTATTTAACTACAATCATAGTAAATTATTATGTTAATTGTAACTACATTTTGTAATAATTTTTTAATATAATACATATTAAAACATATTTAATTAAATTTCATTTAAATGTAAAAAAACAAAAAATGACATGTTTTCTTTGATTAATTTGTGAATCTTGCATCAACATAGTGCATATGTATGTGTGTATCATTAACTATCTTTGTAGAGGCTTCTAAAGGGTGTGATATAAATAAAATCTTGTTAATGGTAATTATGATTAAATAAATCAAAATAGAAATTTCTAGAACACATAAGATGTTTGGAGCTTGGTACCAAATCATTACCACAATGATTTATTCATTTGTCAAGTCAAATGTGTCTAATGTATTATGGTTGGTTTAGTAATATGTTGATGATAAACTTGGTACTAAAGTAACACCGCCTGTGCGTGTTGTCAATGTTACCATGATTGTAAGTGTCCAACTCGAGAAATATACCATGCTTTTCATATTGAACATTTGTTTAGAGAGTTTTCTTCTTTGGATTAGTGAAAACATGTTTTCGACCTTATCGGCCCTACCTTATGGCCTCGCGAAGAAGAATTGGTTGAGAACTTTAATACTAAACTTTAATACTTGTTTCTAAGTCATTTAACTACAATCATAGTTAATTACTATGTCAATTGTAACTATATTTTGTAATAAAAATAAATTTTTAATGCAGTACATATTAAAAAATATTTAATTAAATTCCATTTAAACGTAAAAAACAAGAAATGACATGTTTTCTTCGATTAATTTGTGAATCTTGCATCAATATAGTGCATATGTATGTGTGTATCATTAACTATCTTTGTGGAGGCTTCTAAAGTGTGTGCTATAAATAAAAGCTTCGTAGTGGTAATTAGGATTAAATAAATCCAAATAGAAATTTCTAGAGGACATAAGATGTTTGGAGCTTGGTACCAAATCATTAGCACAATGATTTATTCATTTTCAAGTCAAATGTGTCTAACGTATTATGGTTGGTTTAGTAATATGTTAATGATAAACTTGGTACTAAAATAACATTGCTTTACGTGAGATAACCTTTAGTACAACTTTGTAAAGAGTTATATCCTAGTATAACTAAACTTGCTTTTATAGTGTGACCGTGCTATTGCAAACATGGTCTTGTATTTTGTCTATATCTTTAACTATTTTTAAATGCAACAAAATCCTTGAATGTAACAATAATTTACAAATACTATGATGGTTAATATACAAATTTAGTATGTGTGTATGTGCCTCCACCCTCAAGCCCGATGCCTTCACCCTATTTCCCGACCTATGGATGGGCTCTAATGTCAAGGCAACTGAAAGGGCGCCGACAATGAGAAGCAAGAATGCATGGAGGAGCAAGTGCCTGAAACCATCAACTATATTATCAGTGACTTGGACTACCAGGTTGACAGATAAGAGTAGCTGCAAGCGTCACCGACAAGGTGTAAAGGTGAGCACTGACATGTGTGTATGTACTTCATGCCTTGATATGTTTGGGTTTTTCATCAGCAACACTAATAAAATATAGTATTGCCATTTCAAAATTGCATAGGGGCAATAAATGGTACTCATGCCATTGCTAGAGTGTCGAGGTCTCAATCTGTAGCATACAGGCGGGAAGCACTACACAAGCTAGAATATGCTTGTTGATGTTGACTTCGATCTGAAGTTCGCGTATGTGTTGGCTGGTTGGAAATGATCAAAAGATGATGCTAACATACTAAGTGACAACATGAGACGACATGATGGCATCAACATCTCCTACTTGGATTGGAAGTTCACATATATGTTGGCTGGCCGGAAAGAATCAACACATGATGCCAACATACTCAGACACCATGAGATGTCCTGATGGCATCAACATTTCCAATTTGCGAGAGATTAGTGGTATACTTGAAGGACGTAATTAAGTTGATGCTAAATTAAAGGATGATTATTGATTACTTGTTAATTAGGAATAGGATAGAACATTCGTGTGGCAAGACAACCAGGTGATCAGTTGATTGTTTTTCTCCGCCAGAAAAAGTTACCATGAACGTAGCCTCTTTGATTCACGGGATTTTAAAAATGTAGGAATAGGGAAAAAAAGAGGGTTGGAGTGGCATGTCCATTTGAACCCTATAGGATTTGATGTGACATGAAAAACAAAAGAATTATAAAAAGAGGTTCGAGCAGATGTTAGATTTTCTATGAAGGGCTCCTTCGATACAAAGGAATTTCGTTGGATTTTTGGAGGATTTGGATCCTTAGATTTTTTTTCCTACGATGGTCGTTTGATTCGTAGGATTGAAATCCTTTGGAATTTTTCCATAGGATTCATTTGTACAACATTTTGAAAGAAAATTTCCATCCACTCAAACTTCTTTATAGAAATTCTTTGTTTTTTCCTGTGCTATCAAACACACTTCCAAATCATGTAGGGTAGAAAAGGACACGACACTCTATTCTTACGTTTTTCCTGTTCCTGCATTTTAAGAATCATGCGAATCAAAGAGGTCCTAAATGTAGTACAAAAGATTCTATAGAAAAAATTCCTTCGGGATCCAATCCTATGATTCAAAGGACCAATGTAGGAAAAATCCTAAGGATTTCAATCCTTCGAAAATCCTATAGAATTCCTTTGAATCAAAGAGCCCTAACCCTTTTAGAAACGGCAGCATACGAACTGATTTGATACTTCTCATGTGTGTTATTTTCTGTTATTGTTCTCCATATTTTTCTCCCGAAAATTAGTAGGGGCTCACACAGTCACACTTGCTTGGCCCTGCTTGACCATTCCTTTGTGTCGTGATTCATGCGCTTGTTTACACTTGCTTGGCCCTGCTTGACCATCCGGATGTGTAGCGTCCGATGTTGACGCTATCAACAATCTTGGCGAAAAGAACAGGGCGTCTGGCTCATCTATGTTCACCGGAGTTGGTTCCAGAGGCGATGGACCTTGGATGAGTCCGAGGAGCTTGTCGAAGGATGTGCTACGCAAGCTGGGGAAGTGGAGTGGCGTGAGGATCCTCCGACGTACGGTATTTTGCTGTTCTGTCACTGACATGTGAGCTCACGAGGACATTGGCCCATAGGTCCCTGACCCAACAATAGGTAGCGCACGGCAGAGGAGCCGCTTCCAATGGAGTGACGGTCTTGGGGGTGGCTGCTTGAGCGCGGGACGTGCGCGACATGCGCGTCGTGGCCACTGGCCACGATCATGTGCGTCAGAGTTCTCGGCCTCTGCCGTTTGAGCGCGCACGAAAGAGAGCTGGCAGGTTGGTCATGTGTGCGGTGAGAAAGAGAGAGCATGGGTGGTAGCAGGAGTTAGATCTCGAGCGGGTGGTCAGGATTAATATCCTTAAGTACCTTTACATTTTTTTCTTTTGTTTTTCCTTTTTAAACCCAGGAGTTGAATTGAATTGGAATTGGCCCAAATTCCTTCCATTTCAAATCCTTTGAACACAAAAGTTTCAAATAAAATCGTTTAGTCAAAACGTTTCCAGCCATATGCATGTTTTCAAAATTTATTTTCATGCAAAGGATTTTATGTGGCTATTAAATACATCCTAAATTGATTTTGATGTTTATAAAATATCCCTAAACATCCAAAATACACTGAAATCATGGTAGACATATGCTCTAGTGTCCGCACCCTAAATTTAGAAAATTGGGGTGTGACATTTCTCGTACCTCGTTGCACTCCAAACATTTGATCAGGCACTAGATCATGCCCAAGGTCTCCGCTATGGCCTCTACAAAGACAAGACAGTGCTTACGGTTTCACCATCCTTGCCTTTCCAGATCCAGCCAATCCAGTCTTAATACTCTTCTTCTCCTTTCCTCACAGATTCAGATTCTTCAACAAACCCCTCTTCCTTCTCCATCTCTAACTCCTTCTCGTTCAAATGGGTTTGATCGCCAACAAGGGGAAGAACCGATGGTCTACGAGCATGTGCCCTAGCACATGCAAAAGTTTTATGGTGGAGGGGTTTGCATGGAAAGAGGAGGTGTGGAGACGGGCAACCAACCAACAAAGAACACCCAACGATCAATGATGGGGAAACATGGGCGACAACAACTACACCTAGATGTCGGCCGCGGGAACCGTAGATCGCCTCCGAGTCGCCAAACCATAGACCGTCTATGATAACAACTTGGGGGTGTTTTCGATATGGAATCGCATCTTTTGGCATTTTATAGCCGGCCTCAGAATTGCGATGGATGGAGTCAGCCTATTCTCGATCCAGGGTTCGTCCATCAGGCCGTGCGTAAGGTGTTTGGTTAAGATGAACGTGAACGCCAGATGTGTCCTGTCCCGGCACGCGTTGCCCTCATGTACCAATTTTTTATGCACCATGCCCACCCTAATATCACATACTCTCTTTTTGAACTAAACTCACGAGACTTCTTTTGGAACGGGCGATCGGTGTACACTATTTTCTTTGCAGCTCCTTATCTCAGGTACAATATTTTCTTTGCAGTTTCCTATCCCGGGTACAATACGCGAATCGAATCGAAGAACAAATGCAATGACGCATGAAAGAGCGTCAATCTATCACAAAGGTAAATGGGCTGAATAGTGGCGTGCAGCAAAAAAAAGTATGAAGAAAAACATTTACTTTACTTGTAAGAAAAAGAATGAAACCTGCCTGAGATGAGACGTAATAGAGGAAGAGAGAGAAGAAAATAGTACAATTCATCCAACAAAACAATAAAGAGACCGACGGAGCTACGGCGTTGGGGCGGCTGGGGGCGTGCCCCTGGACCGCTCCTCCTCACACAATGCGTAAGTTGCACTACTCGCTTGGGAGATGAGATGAGATGAGATAATCCTCTTTGTTTCTTTTAGCACAATTTTTTGGCCGTTAGCCCAAAGAAATAGCTAAAAGTATGCTCCCATTTGTGTGCACGCACGTAGCAGAATTTTAGGCTCCGGGCAGCCTACTTCCATCGACGGCGTACGTAGTCTGTCTATCCATCTGCTAGTAGCAACCGCCCGGGGCGGCGCCGCTGATGCATCTACTACCCCTATAAAATCACGAGAGGGCAAATCTAACTAAATATATTAGCCGTCTGATTTGTAATCTAATGGTCTAAAATCGTCACTAACGAAACTAACGAAATGCTGCTAAGGCCGCTACTAATCCCTCCCGTCAAAAAATCCCCTACCGCTTCGTCTTTCCAGCACGTCCTTGGCGCCGCGCGTCCCACCAGCACGTCCTCTGCGCCGCCGCCAACCGCTCCGCTCTGCCGCTCGAAGCCAACCGCTCTTGCCCGCCACTCCCGCAGCTCGTCGCCAACAGATCTTGACCGCCGCCAATCCCACGGTCTCGTCGCACCCGCGCTCGGCCTGCTCAGCCCCGCCGAGCCATACCCTCACGAAGCCGGCAAAAGGGGGTTTCCGCCCTCCAATTTCCCGCTCGGCAGTGAGGCAGCAGCACGCCAGGCTGGGACTGCCGGCTGGAGTTCCTCGCATCTACGCCGATAGCTGCACTGCCCGCGCCGCCGGATACCAGACCAGATGTCCTCGTCGCCGGATGCCAAACCGGATGTCCTCGCCGCTTGCCAGTCTCGTCTAGAAGGATTAGTTCGTCGCTGACGAGAGGCGTGCGGGAGCTGCAGCCACCGCAGCCGGGGACGTGGACGCACGCTGGGCGGCCATTGGAAAACGAGGTCGTGCGTGAGCCCGCAGCGTGGTGGAGCGGAGCCCTCCTCCTCCAGCTTACTTCCGGTCAGTGCTTCTCCTACCCAAGTCTTCCTACTGAATTTCAAAACGCTTGTACAGTTTCTATATCAATGAACACGAACAGGCAGTAAATAGATTCCCCCCTGTTCCGAGTACAGTTTCTATACCAATGAAAAGACAACCATTTTCTTTCTTGTGGCACATGCTGTCCATATTCTACAACGATCTGATATAATTTACTCCTATGCATCACCCACTTCAGATTTTATTGGTTCACTGCAATCATTTCTGAGTGGGCACATCATCTGTTTGGTCACATGCATGCTATTCATATTAGTACAAATGATAATTTTTAAGGAATCTGGAGTGAACTAAGATAGCGAGAAGATGTTTTGTTCCCTACACGATTAATAGAAGAAACAGTAAGTGTGAAAGGATACCAATAGGCACACCTATGAGATAAAATAACATATTGCTCGATGATTCCGATGTTTTACTGTTTATAAGATCAAGTTGGAGTGATACATGCACTTTGTTGGATTCTGTTACTATGCCATGAACCTGTCAGTTTGTCCACGATTTGTTATATATGTTCGTATTGCACAATAGTTCTTCATAGGTATAAAATACCTGTAGCTTTCTGGGTATAAAGTAACTGTGGTTGGCATCAATTTTTCTTAATTGTGTTCAGTAAAGACTAATTTATCCACGTTGTAAACACATTATTGGCATAACTTGATGCACAACTTTATGACTGACTTCCTCCAGTTGAAAGCACTGCCCTAAATTACTTTGTTTTCTGCTAAACTTATGATTTTTAGTGCAGAAATAAATTACAAATTGTCAGTCCGAGGATAGATTAATTTCAGACTTCAGGTTTTGTTTAACTTACGAACTATTTTTTTTTGTCAGGAGGGGGAGAGGAAGTTTTTTACTTTAGGTTTGGGAGGGATACTAGATTTATTCCAAAATTTGTAGGAAATGCTGCAAGGAGTTGAGTGTATCTTCAAGCACTAGGGTAAAGTAAACTGGTTCTATGTCTTGAACCTTTTCCTAAGAGGCTTCAGAACCACATACAATCACATTCAAGTATTTTTGTTGTTGTTGATGGATATCATCTGAGAATACAAAAACTCATGACACTGACACTGCAGTAACCTTCTGTTATGTTCTAATCATGTTTGTAGTAGCAGGTCTCATCAGGCATTTATCAGGCATTTACATAATTATATATTGAGTAACGTGGCATTATCTATACGCATGTAGTACGTAAACTTTCATTGGATACACGTTAGTTTATTTTATTTTGTCAAAAAGTAGAATGCATGAATAATATAATAAAGATCTTTACCGTAACTTTTATATCTGGGCATATTATTACTGGTTGTGCTAGCACGGCATGCAGTATA
This sequence comes from Hordeum marinum, assembly GCA_022496015.1. Taxonomy (NCBI): domain Eukaryota; kingdom Viridiplantae; phylum Streptophyta; class Magnoliopsida; order Poales; family Poaceae; genus Hordeum; species Hordeum marinum. The sequence continues at coordinate 26,412,846 of CM039676.1, read as the reverse complement.
AGTGTGTGAGAGGCTATGAAGATGTGATCTAGGATGTGGAAGAACATGGCCTCTAAGGTCTTCGACCACTCTCAAAAGGTGAGATCCAACCAAAAGAAGAATTGGTACTTCAACACGGAATTTGTTGTGCTTCAAAAAGATTTTTTTAGCATATTTTCTTTTGTGTATATTTGATTATTTAATGAGTGATATTCTTTTCTTAAGAAATAATTAGTTCAATGTGAAGGTCCGCATTTACACCTGAGTATGTGAAAGTTAAGCAGAACATATCAGTGATCGATGGTCAGCAAGAAAGAAATGTAAGTCGACGATGCTACCAATGGGCGGGACTTCTCTTGGATCATCACTCAAGCACATTTTTTTTTGGCAACTAGAAAGATGATGTTCAGGGAAGTTTTGCAACTATCAAGGTATATTATGTTGACAACCTGTGATTGGCAACTTTCTTCCAAAGATGCATGCCTGTTGTAGTATCCTCTCAGACAATATAAAAGCTTTTGCTATGATATTTCTTTCTGCAGCTTCATGTAACATTCCAATATAAACGCGTAATTTTGTCAGCTGTTTCCATACTGAAACTTCTCCACCAGCCATATATCATAAAGAGAATAAGTTCGGTGGGAGAATCCGACTGACATTCAGTTAGAAGTTAAAAAGCACAGAAAATTTGGCACATCAAGGAGCCAGAATAAAAGCATCAGTGAACTGGATGTGGCCTAAGTCAAGCGATTGAGTAAGTTTCCAAGCAAGCTCTCTTCTTTTCCTTTCATATTTTATATCTACGTGTCACATGGACTGCTGAGTATCCATGCCTTTCTTGCTGGTTCCATATTGACATTTATATGCATCTGTTTCACCTTTCAGTATCAACATTGCCTTTTTCAAGTTCAGTGACCATTCCTATAAAAACAGTGGGCAATTGCATTTCCTTCTAGAATGTAATTATGCACCGTGTAGTACTAGCTTAATTATTACAGATGTATTGGTCATAGACCATAGTGAAAAGCGTTGCGAATTAAAATTTACAAGTGTGAGTTATTTCTTTTGAACAATTATCATCCATTACACATATTTCTACCCACCCTGTTATTCGGATAGTTCATTTTTCAGTGTCCAAAGTGCATATAATTTTATTTAGTACGCTCGTCCTAGATGCCACCACACAGTTACAACTTATAATTACTAGCTTTTTAGATTTGAAATGGAACTACATACTGATTTCAGCTTCTAAGCAATGTATTTATAATTTTATATGCCTGTTTGACAAATTCCTTGTCAATCTGAATCACAGGAAAGAGAGATTACCTACAGTCCATGGGAGAAATCTACATATCATGGTGTGAAAGCAGGAATGACGTACGGTATGGGATACCGAAGAGTGTAAATTGTAGTTATATTTTCTTTAATCAAATCTTTTTCTGGGATCAATTTATGTTGTATACTGAAGTCATGTTGTATTAAGAAGTATTATGATAGAATTAGCTTGTCCAATTAGTTGATATGTTTGACAATGGGCGTTTGGAGGATTAACCAGTAGATTTAATGTTCTTATTTTACAACATATCACATGACTGAATGGATGAAACAATATAGTATTCTCTTTATGCGGCAACATGATTCCACTCTGGTGTTCATTTTTAAAAATACATCATAAGTGACATCACAAACATTGTGTATCCACTTAAACTCTAAATATATTTTTAAATATATTATTTATTTTTCAACGTGCATTGCACGTGCAATCTTACTATTATTTAATTGCCTCTGAAGTACATAATTTTATTTTCTCTCTTTCTCATAATGCCTAGCTGTAGGACAAGAGACGGGTGAATGATCTATAGGATTTAATAGCCCGTGCTTCCTTTTTGTTCGCCTGCAACTCAAGCTCGCGCTCTACTAGAGCGAGGCTACAGTCATACGAGGACATCATCAAGAAGATCTTCTATAGGTGCAGCCGACTGATTGATGTTGTTGTTTGGATGGCTTGTAGGGTCGAGTCATTCTCGATTTTCTACTGCTATATCTCGCATCAAGAAGATCTTCGATGGGTTTCATAATTGTAAGATCAATTGTCATTATACAAATTGAGTGCTATGACCATGCATGTGAATGTTTTGTTTGAAGTAAGTCAAACTCTATTTGTCATGTGATGCTTCCACGTTCAATAAGGAGAAGTGCACATCTGATGTATATCTCGCATTAATGGTTTTAGAAATAATGAGTTGATTTTATGAACATCGATGGGCAAACGCTTTTTCTTTATTTGACGATCCAGAGAGAGGTTAACTTCCAATTTTACTGTCATTAACCTTTACCGCAATCCTGATAAGCACATGGTGAATCCTGTATATTTCTTGGATGTTATAAGCCCTCGGATCAATGTTGATGCTCGATTTTTCTTTATTTAATGATCCAGAGAGAGGTTAACTTCCAATTTTACCATCATTAACCTTTATTGCAATCCTGATAAGCACACGATAAATTATGTACTAAGTGTATAGTTCTTGCATGTTATGAGCTCTCGGATCAATGCTGATGCTCCTGCTTGTCCTTCTATTTCTCATATATTAGAAGTTGTTGGAAAGATTTGTAGTTTCCCTGGCATGTTTAGCATCTTTAGTTATTTCCCTTATTTAAATGCAGATGAAAAAGTAATTATCTAGATGCATCTATTCTCTGTTTAGACCAAGGGAGTGTTCCCTATTTGAATACCTAACGAACAAAACTTCAGAGAGGGGGTATTGGGGTATTGCTAACGGTGAAGTGCATTTATATTATCTGTAGGTTGTACCATCTTGAAGAAATATTTGGACTGGAAATATTTGTCTGTTATATGGGCCAGAGTCTCCATGGTTGACGCCACCTTCATTGTTGTACCTAGATGTGGGGCCAATCAAACCGTGTAATCATTTGTCATCCTGGAGGTCTCAAGACAAGGTCGTGCCCCAAAAGCTCTGGAGTCTGGATATAATGGTAATTATATGCCTTTTATTTAGAAACTCCAACGTCATTTTTGGATTAATAGTTATTATCTTCCAATGGTTTATATGCTTCTGTCACTTGCAGAATTGGATCAATACAATTGTTAAGTGCATCAGGCCACAAGCAGAAATAAGAACCTTCTCCATGGTACCTTAACTTTTTTATCAATTGCATTTTCATCTGCGGTGCTGGTAGTTCTAAGCTACCTCGTGTTTCTGGCTACATTGTTCTTTCTAATAGATATCTAGGTGTGGATCAGGTGATATGGGAGATTAGGTGCTCCCTTGATTCTTGCTCCCGCGAGCCATTGGATCTGAGATTAATAGGGATCGAAGGTAGTGAGTAATGGACGGTTTACTTCAAGCTGTACACGGAATATGGGGAAGCCACGCATGATATGCCTTTTTGGAAGCCAACTCTGGATATACCTTTAAAGATGATGAAGATGATCTGGCTGCGTCATGTAAAGTTTTGATACATCTGCTTCATATGTGCATTTCTTATTAATTTCTGCACGAAATAGTTTGCTGCAAAAGGTTGTATTTTGATGTGAACTTTGAATTTTGTTTTTGGTTCATGTTGTGGGCACGACTATGGATGGATGTAAATCCTTTGAAAATTTAGACAACAGTTATATATGAAGCATAACCATCTTATTGCAACTTGACATGTAAAACCTGTGTACAAGAAAGATCTTTTGAAACTCAGATCAGGCCACGGTTAGCTATGAAGCATATCCATCTTATTAAAACATGTTTAAGATGTACTCCTAATGTACTTGTCTAACATAAGTATAAACTCAAACTCATAACACAAGAACCTGAGTCAAACTCTTGTAAATCAACATCATATAGGAAAAGAAAGAAAAACTGGTTCGAACGAGCAGACCCGGTAGCTAACGACACTTGCAGGTATTTCCTTGGATAAAATTTCGATGCTTCATCAGGATACAAAGACACGTATGGCCTTGTACAATGTAAGGTGCTTAGGAGAGATGCTTAGAGAAATAAACCAGACTTTTCTTAAGCACCAGTACTTATTTGTACAGGATAGACGCTTAGTTAGGCGTCTCTTAGGTAAAAATAGGCACCGGTGCTTTAGCAAAACCCGGTTTATTTTTCTAAGCATCTCCCTAAACACCTAGCATTGTACAAGGCCTCGGCATGCACTAAGTACGTTATCTTTGCCAAGCCAGGCATGCATGACATCTTGCATTTTACTTTTGGGAGATAATGTCTGCCGGCTGTCGCATGCGGTTGATCCATCGGTTTCTTTCTTTTTTCTTTCTCGACGTGCATGTATGGTCAGGTCGTAGTCAGACAGCCCCTGTTTCTCTCTCCGCTAATAACATTTTTAATTTTGTTTTCTTGACGCACACTGTCGAACAGAGATTCACGTTTTCAAATAAACAAGTTTCACTCGATTTTCTTGTAATGCTGCTTATTACAGTGAAAGGCAGCCGTTGCCCAAAACACTACAATAAAATTTAATGAACTCAGGGCATCGCTAGCATGGACCCTCAAACCACTCATATTTGTTCGGGCCATGCGGTCCGGACCCCTAACACCATCCAACGCAAGTCTGCATCGGTCTGCCCGTTGGTCTAGAAGCATTTTTTTCCTACAAACCGGAGAAAAGGGGGGGGGGGTGCAGGCCACCGAACCGATGCCACATCCGCTTCTAACCGTACTGCCCTGCCCAGAAAAACCATCCGCCTCTCCGGCGCCATCCATAGGACCCATGTGACGTTTGCCTCACCGCATTTACGTGCCCAGAGCATGCGGTGACCGACATCGATGCCCGCGATTTGAAAGGACGATGGGGTAGTGTGCATTAGTGGGTTCGGGTCTTGGGGATAGTTGATTGGGCGCTGGACGTGCGCGACATGCGCGTCATGGCCACTGGCCACCGTCGTGTGCGTCGGACTTCTCAGCCTCGGCCATTTGAGCGCGCGCGAAAGAGAGCCCACGGTTGGGTCCTGTGTGCGGTGAGAGAGAGGGAGAGCATGGGTGGTAGCAGGCATTGGATCTCAAGCGGATGTCAGGATTAATATCCTGAAGTACCTTTGCATTTTTTTACTTCTAATTTTTCTTCTCCTGTTTTTCTTTTTAAACCCAGGAGTTGAATTGAATTGGAATTGGACCAAATTCCTTCCATTTCAAATCCTTTGAACACAAAAGTTTCGAACAAAATGCCGGTCTTATATAGCACACGCAAAAGGTTTGTGGTGGAAGGGGTTGCATGGAAAGAGGAGGCATGGAGACGGGCAACCAACCAACGAAGAGCACCCAACGATCAATGATGGGGAAACATGGGCGACAATGACTACACCTAGATGTCGGCCGCAGGAACCATAGATCGCCTCCGAGTCGCCAAACCATAGATCGTCTATAATAGCGACATGGGGGTGTTTTTGATATGGAATCGCATCTTTCAGCATTTTATAGCCGGCCCGACATGCGTTGCCCTCATGTAACATTATTTTTTATCTATCATGCCCACTCAAATATCACATACTCCCTTTCTGAACTAAAATCACGACACTTATTATGGGATGAACGATCAAAGTACAATATTTTCTTTGCAGCTTCTTATCCCGGGTACAATATTTTCGTTGCAATTTCTTATCCCAGGTGCAACACACAAATCGAATCGAAGAACAAGTGCAATGGTGCATGAGAGAGCGTCAATCTACCACAAAGGTAACCCCGCAAAAAAATCTATCACAAAGATAAAGGGGCTGAATAGAGGCGTGCAGCAAAAAAGAAGAAAACAAAATAGAAAAGAAAAACATTTACTTTACTTGTAAGAAAAAGAATGAAACCCCTGAGGCGTGACTTGATAGAGGGAGAGAGAAGGAAATACAATTCATCCAACAAAACAATGAAGAGATGGCCCGAGCTATGGCGTCGGGGCGGCAGGGGACCGCTCCTCCTCGGAGGTGGTCACCCGCGCGCTCTCCTCCGTGGTGGTCTGCCCGTGGCCGGCCCCGATCTCCTCAATCATCCTGACGACGTCCGGCGCGTCCGGGCGCGCGTCGGGCACGGTGGCCACGCACGCCATGGCCACCTGCAGCAGCGCCACCATCTCCTCCTCGGCGCTGGCGCCCAGGCGCACGAGCTCGACGTCGAACACCTCGGCGGTCCACTCCTCGCGCACCACCGACTGCACCCAGCGCGGCAGGTCCAGCGTGCCGGTGCCGTCGCCCTCTTGCAGGGAAGCATGCGTCGGGGACTTGCCGGTGAGGAGCTCCAACAGGAGCACACCCAGGGAGTAGACGTCCGCCTTGAGCGTGGGCCGCCGTGTGTCCACCACCTCCGGGGCGCGGTAGCCGCCGGAGCCGGCGCGGACGGACGCCGGTGCGTAGATCGGGTGGAGGCAGAAGTCGGAGAGCGCGGCGGCGTCATAGTCCGGTCGGAGGAGCAGGTTGGAGGACTTGACGTTGCCGTGCGGGAGCTTGTGCACCGAGTGCAGGTGCGCGAGCCCGCGGGCGGCCGACAGCCCCGAGCGCATGCGCGCGTCCCAGTCCATGGGTGTCCGGCCCGAGCCCCGGCTCCCTGCATTCGAGTATCATTCAAGTGAGAAATATCTTTCGCCGGTAAGGCAGAGCTCCTGCCGGTTGCTCGAAGAAAGAAAAAAAAGAGAATCTTTGACGACTAAGAGCCTGACATTAGCAAACTTGCGATGTAATGTACACTACATATGATAGCAGTAAAATGCAAGTATATATTATGACATGTATATGATAGTACTAAAATGGACGTGAGCTAATTAACAACTTGAATTAATGCTCAAATAGTCTGCTGCTAATCTATAGACATCCACGATCATGAAAGACTAAATAATCGAAATCAACTATCCTGATTGATCAGTTGGTCCACGATTAAAGAAGAGAGGTGAGCGATATTTTTAAGAAAAGAAATGCGGCAGCTCGTGCAGTAGTATGCAATGCAGTGGTCAAAAGAAAAGATGGAGGGAGGCTTGGATCGTAACCAGAGGGCAGTGCAGCACGTCATGCACAGTTGTAACAACCACCGAAGCAATCAATCACCTGCCGTGGTAGGTCAAGTAGGACCGAAACTATATAAGATACTCATTGAAAAACAGAGCAGATATATATCGGGCACTAAATGAGCGCATCTTAACTGGTGGGCATTCCAGACCTTCAAATGCGGACGGAACCCACGCACCCAATCTTGCATGCTTGCCGGATGCAGCAATGCAGCAGCAAGTAGGATGTGCCAGGCGTACGTAGATACTGCTAGCTACGCACGTACGTAGTTCGGTTGTGCTGCCAGGGTTATTGACTGTGGGCGGGCCTCAGCACTTGGGACCCGGCAGGCCGGCACATGGGCCATGCCATGCTGTAGATAGGCATGGCAGGACCCTCTTTACGCCCACCAGTGCACAAGCAAGTATATCCCTCTCCCAAGTGGCCCACGAGGATTATCTAACAAATGTGCTACAGTAGTAACAGCACGGTACGCATGTACGCCCATATGATAACGACGGATATGGCGCCAACCAAGAGCGCAGAAAACTGCACTCTCTCTCAGAGTAGATAAATAAATAAAAAAAGAAAACAATCCTCGACGAGGACGAGGGCCATCGTCGTGGCTTTACAGCCCAAAAACCCCGCGGCCAGCGCAGCGCAAGCACACCATCATCTGTCTGTCCCGCCAAAATCGTGTCGCCTGTCGCGTCGCCCCACCATGAGCATTTCCAGCGCCGAGCACATCATCTCCTTCATTCTTTCCTTGATCCCATGCACATATGCACATGCACATGCACATGCCACGATTTTCACCTCACTCGATCGGGCGTCCAAGGAAAGAAAAGAAAAGAAAAGAAAAGCCATGACCAAAGAGAAAAGGACCCACAAAACAATGATGGAACAAAAGAAAAGACACGGAGCAGAGGAGTGCAGGGCCAAAAGCGCGCCAGAAGAACCGCCGGACGGCCGACGACTCCTCCACATGCCGTCACGTCGGATCGTCCGAGCGGATTCCGGCGGCGGTGCAATGCGGAATGCGGTTTTGGTTTTTGGTTTCGGAAAAGATGAAGAGGAGGAGGAAGACGGCTGACCGTGGAGCATGGCGGAGAGGCTGCCGTTGGGGAGGTAGTCGTACACGAGCAGCTTCTCGTCCTTGGAGAAGTAGTAGGCGCGGACGGGGAGCAGGTTGGGGTGCTCCACGCCGCCGACCACCGTCTCCATGTGGGACTCGAACTCGCGCCGGGACACCGCCACCTCCTTGAGACGCTTCACCACCACCGTCGTCCCCTCCTCCAGCACCGCCTTGTACGACGTCCCCGCGCTCCCCTTCCCCAGCACCTCCGCCGACGCGCGCAGCAGGTCCTCCAGGTCGAAGCTGTACCCCGCGCCCTTCCCCACGAACACCAGCCGGCTCGCCTCCCCCGTCCCGGCCCCGGCAGCCACCGGCCCCGAGGTGCCCGCGTCGTCCTTTGGCGACGACGCCGTGCCCGTGCCGTCGCCGGACGACGCCGGCGCTCTTGTACCTGTCTGCCCCGCCGCAGCGGCCGTGCCCTTCGGTCCCTCCGCGTGCGCTCCTCCCCAGGACCTCTTGCAGCACAACAGGATGGCCAGAAGCAGCAGCAGCGCGACGACCACGGCGGCCACGATGATGCCCACGATCGCCGCGGTGGATAGCTTCTTGGTGTTGTTCCCACCGGTCGCGCCGTCGCTCGGGCTCATCCCTGGCGCCGGCGCCGGGGACGGGAAGAAGGGGCTGCAGGGGGGCAGCGGCGTGCCGCACAGCTGGAGGTTCCCGGCGAAGGCGTCGGCGGGGAACCGCGCGAGCGTCGGCGGGATGGACCCGTTGAGCCGGTTGTCGGAGACGTTGAACACCTTGAGTCCCGGGTTGGAGATGCTGGGGATCTTGCCCGACAGCCCGTTGCCGTCGAGTCTGAGCGCGCGGAGCGCCGCGAGGCTGCCGAGCGCGAAGGGGATAGGGCCCGACAGTTTGTTGTGCGAGAGCACGAGCCGCTCGAGCGCCGCGAGCCCGGAGACCCCCGGCGGGATGGCGCCGGAGATGGCGTTGTCCTGCAGGAAGACGGACCGGAGGGCTGAGAGGCGGAGCAGGTCGTCGGGGATGGCGCCCGAGACGCGGTTGGCGCGGAGGGACAGGACCTGAAGGTTCGTGAGCCGCCCGATGGTTCCCGGCGGGATGGGGCCGACGAGCCCGACACCCGGGAGGCGCAGCTTGATGATGGTGGAGTTGGCGGCGTCGCAGGTGACCCCGACCCAGGCGCAGGCCGGCGTGGAGGCGCTCCACCCGAGCTTCCGCTCGTGCGGCGTGGCCGCCAGGAACGCCAGAAGAGCCGACTGCTCGCTCTCCGGCGGTTCCGCGAGGGCCAGGCATGCCAGCGCGGCGACTGCGGCGGCCGCCAGCAGCAGCCCCGCCGCGGACGCCATTGCGAGTTGCGACGGACGGGCGGGTGCGTCGGCTACGCGCTAGGCGGCATTGCTGGGCCTAGAGCAGAGCTGGAGCTGGAGCCGGCAACACGGGCACAGGGAATTCCGGCGAGGAGGAAGTGGGAGCAGGGGATCTGACGGGAGAGTGAGGGAGGAGGAAGAGAAGGACAGCATGGACATGGTGGCTCTGGACAAGCGCGATTTTGGTGGGGAAGAGATTGGGGACGGCTGGGCCTCGTTTTTCCCCACTGGTTTGGGCCCACACCAGCCTATTGGTGATATGACGAGGTCTTAATAAAAAGCATCGTTTTTGTCTAAAAAAAAAGCATCGTTTCCCCTCAAATAAAAATAAAAATAAAAATAAAAAGCATCGTAGAAACAGAATTTTTAGGTAATGGAAGAATGTTGTCGACGGAAAAACAGTGGAGTGTCCAGCAGCTTAGCTAGCGACCAAAGGAGAAGGGAGGAATCTTGATGTGGCTTGGGGATGAGGTAAAGCGCGCTATTCGGAGAGCATCCGATCGACCCGACCTGACCACACACGCACACGCAGAGTGCTGCTAGCGGACACACGGTCGCGGCCGAGCCTTCTTCTTACGTGCGTACGCCGTCGCCGGTCGCCGTCCGTATCGCTCCAACAACCGGGAGCACGTTAACGACCAGCACACTGGCCCGGCACACCACACTCATGGTGGAGACTCCGCGTGTACACATAATTTGTTTGTTATCAAACCATTCTTTCTTTTTCTCCGAGAAAACAAAGTGCTTCTAGACCAACGAGCCGACCGATGCATACTTGCGTTGGATGGCGCTAGGGGTCCGGACCGCATGGCCCGAACATATATGAGCGGTTTGAGGGTCCGTGTTGGTGACGTCCTGAGTTCCTTAAATTTTATTGTAGTGTTTTTGGCAACGGTTGCCTTTTTTCATTGGGATATTGTAATAGGCAGCATCGCAAGGAAATCGAGTGAAGCTTGTTTATTTGAAAACGTGAATCTCTGTTCGGTAGTGTGCGTCAAGATTTTTTTTTTAAAGAATGTTGTTGGCAGAGAGAGAAACAAGGGTTGGATAGCAACAATGTATATGGAATCTTCAGTGGCTTGTGGCCGCAGTAAAGTGGGAAATTCTATCTGTCCAAGCTCTTCGACTTCAACCTGACCACACATGTACACCGAGGAAGAAAAATGAGAAACCGATGGATCGGCCGCATCACCGCATGCGACAGCCGACCGGCTTGCTGATCATGCATCATTGCCGCTGTCCCGCACGGTTGCAAATAGAAGAGGCAAAATTCACTGTTTTGACTTTTTTGGAAATTTAATCGTGATCTGAGCTCGGTTCGGAAAAATTTCCGGATCTAACCCTTTTTCCTACCGCAAGAGACCTCGGCGGTAGGGGTTGAATGGGCTACCACCAGATGGCTCGGCGGTAGGCGACTTAGCCATGTCAGCTCTGTATCTGACGGTCGTCGTGGCTGTACACACCCCTACAGTCAGAGGGACTGGCGGTACGTTGTGATACCCTACCGCCACAGGGTTCGGCGGTAGGGTTTGTAACTATTTAAACTTGGAAACCGGTTTGCTCCTCCTCATCTCCTCCCACCCCACCCGCGGCGGCCTCCTCAAGAACAGAGAAGGGAACCTCTCTCGTCCCCTCCACTCTCTCCCTCGGATCTCTCTCATTTCTTCACTATTTTTGCGGATCGAGATGGCTCCGAAAAGAGAAAAGTAAGCTCCTCCGATCCCTCCAATTCGTTTTAGTCAAAAAGCTTCCGATTCATCGCATTATTCGATTGAAATCCCCTACTATTTTCGAATTAGCTTCAATTTTTTTGTATCATGGGATTGTTTTAGGTTGATTCTAGATGTTCTATGAGGTTGGATTAGTACCTGTATTTACTTGTTGGAGAGATTGTACCTATTTTGATGATGAACCCTAATTCATGTAAAAAAAATCTTCACATGATGCATGTTGAAGGAATGAATTCATATGTTTGTTTTGATGTGAATCTTTGTGATACGATGCATGATGTGAATCTTTGTGATATGATGCATGATGCATGTGATGAACCTTTGATATGATACTTTGTGATATGATGCATGATGCATGTGATGAACCTTTGATATGATACTTTTTTATATGATGCATGATACATGTGATGAACCTTTGATATGATACTTATGCTTATGCTTATGCTTATTTAGGAAGCCACCTCTTCCGGACACCATCGGTACTAAGTATACAATGCTTGACCCCGCGTTTGACAAGGGTCATCGTGCTCGTGTCATTGAGAACGGAGTGGTAATTATCATCATTGAACCAAATCTTTCATATTGATGAAAATAAGTTACTAAATATTTGGTTCTTCATTTTGACAGATGCTCCTGCCACTGAGGATGAGAGCTCACGGGACGACCACTAAGATGATGTATAACGATCCCTACGCGTCGTTCGACAAGAGAGCCGGGCTGTTGGGTTTTGTCCTGCAGTTCAAATGTGAGCCGCCAACACTCGCCTTCTCAGCTCTCTCAGCTTTGATCAACCGGTGGCGGCCAGAGACACATAATTTCCTTCTTCCATGTGGAGAGATGACGGTGACCCTCCAGGATTGGGGTATGATTATGACCCTACCGATCGAGGGTCATGCTCTCACTAGCCGAGTTGACACGGCTCACTGGGAGGATAGGCTTACCGCCCTCATCGGCGATTGCCCCCCTCCCCCGCTAAGGCTAACCGTACTTCCGGTGTACCGTTGCCGTGGCTCCTGAAGCACCGGAGCAAGTGCCCGGATGGTGCCGAACCTCGGGTGGTGGAGCAATATGCCAGGGCCTACCCGTGGTATCTTCTCACAAAGGTCGTGTTTCCAGACTGCTCTCAACTTTCTAGCGGACTCGGATGCCATGTACAGCTGGGGGTCCGTTGGCCTCGCCTACCTATACCATTCGGTAAGTAAATATCTAACTGTTTTTCATTGAAGTGTGCTGCTTTAGATTATGTCATATGTGTTGGAAATATGCCCTAGAGGCCATAATAAAATGGTTATTATTGTATTTCCTAGTTCATGATAATTGTCTATTATTCATGCTATAATTGTGTTAACCGTAAACCGTAATGCATGTGTTAATACATAGACCACAACATGTCCCTAGTGAGCCTCTAGTTGGCTAGCTCGTTGATCAATAGATGGTCACGGTTTCATGACCATGGACATTGGATGTCATTGATAACGGGATCACATCATTAGGAGAATGATGTGATGGACAAGACCCAATCCTAAGCATAGCATAAGATCGTGTAGTTCGTCTGCTAAAGCTTTTCAATGTCAAGTATCATTTCCTTAGACCATGAGATTGTGCAACTCCCGGATACCGTAGGAATGCTTTGGGTGTACCAAACGTCACAATCTAACTAGGTGGTTATAAAGGTGTACTACGGGTATCTCCAAAAGTGTCTGTTGGGTTGGCATGAATCGAGACTGGGATTTGTCACTCCGTGCGACGGAGAGGTATCTCTGGGCCCACTCGGTAAGACATCATCATAATGAGATCACTGTGACCAAGAAGTTAGCCACGGTATGATGTATTATGGATCGAGTAAAGAGACTGGCTAGTAACGAGATTGAACAAGGTATAGGGATACCGACGATCGAATCTCGGGCAAGTATCATACCGATAGACAAAGGGAATTGTATACGGGATTGATTGAATCCCCGACATCGTAGTTCATCCGATGAGATCATCGTGGATCATGTAGGAGCCAACATGGGTATCCAGATCCCGCTGTTGGTTATTGACCGGAGAGGTGTCTCGGTCATGTCTATGTGTCTCCCGAACCCGTAGGGTCTACACACTTAAGGTTCGATGCAACTAGGGTTATAGGGAAATAGTGTACGTGGTTACCGAAGGTTGTTCGGAGTCCCGAATGAGATCCCGGACGTCACGAGGAGTTCCGGAATGGTCCAGAGACAAAGATTGATATACAGGAAGTGAGGTTTTGCTTGCCGGAAATGTTTCGGGGGTCATCGGTAACGTACCGGGACCACCGGAAGGGTTCCGAGGGTCCACCAAGTGGGCCCACCGGACCCAGAGGGCTTCATGGACCGTAGGTGGAGGGAACCAGCCCTAGGTGGGCTGGTGCGCCCCTCCCACCTGGCCCAAGGCGCAGCAAGGTGAGAGAGGGGGCAAACCCTAGGCCCAGATGGGCCTTAGGCCCACCCTAGGGCAGCTAGGGCTGTCACACCTCCTCTCCTCCCTCTGGCCGCCGCACCAGATGCATTTGATGGCTGCCGCACCACCCTAGGGTGGAAACCCTAGGGTGCAGCCCTACCTCCTCCTCCTCCTATATATAGAGGTGCCCTTGGGGCTGTTTTGAGACACGGTTCTCTCTTCCTCTCGGCGCAGCCCTACCTCTCCCTCTCCTCGTTCTCCGTAGTGCTTGGCGAAGCCCTGTCGGAGTCCATGCAGCTCCATCGTTACCATGCCGTCATGCTGCCGGAGCTCTTACCCAACCTCTCCTTCCTCCTTGCTGGATCAAGGCGTAGGAGACACTACTACAAAAACAACTATAGCCAATATGGACACTAATGACGCACTATACATGTGGTGCGCCATTACTAAATATTAATGGCGCATCATGTGTAGGTGCGCCATTAGTAACCAAAACAGTAATGGCGCACCAGGTGAAAAGTGCGCCATTACTAAGTTTGACCAAGGTTTGACCCAGTCATACACATAGTAATGGCGCACCTTTACAAAGTGCGCCATAACTATGTGTATGACTTGGTCAAACTTAGTAATGGCGTACTTTGCATAGGTGCGCCATTACTATGTCAAACTTAGTAATGGCGCACCTATACAAAGTGCGTCATTACTAACTTTGATCAAGGTTTGACCAAGTCATACACATAGTAATGGCGCACTTTGTGAAGGTGCGCCATTACTAATTTCTAGGTGGCCGAAAATTTCACCAAATGCACCCACCCCCCTGGACCGCCTTTTCAGTTTTTTAAAAAATAAAAGAAAATGATGAAAATGTCAAAAAAGTAAAAGAAAATAAGTTTCCCATGTGATATGTGGTCTAGTTGTTTGGAAAATTTACAAATATGAATTTCGACTTTATTTGCAAAATCTCTCTAGAATTTAGTAAAATGGGCATAACTTTTGCATACGAACTCGGATTAAAAAGTTTTTATATGAAAAATCATCTACTCAAAAAGTTACATCAGAATTCAACTGGGGAAACCCCGTTGAAGGTTTTTAGAATCCCCAAAAACCTAACCGAATAAAAGATACGGGGCTTTTAAGATCTAGAATAAAAGAATTGTTTCGATTTTTTTTGGAAAAAATGTTCAAAATATGATACGTAATATGACCGGGAAGTTTAAAATATTTTTTCAAATTGTATTGATCGGAGACTTAGATGCATGTGTCGATACATAGACAAAACCATGTCCCTAGTGTTGGAAATATGCCCTAGAGGCAATAATAAATTAGTTATTATCATATTTCCTTGTTCATGATAATCGTTTATTATCCATGCTATAATTGTATTGATCGGAGACTTAAATGCATGTGTGGATACATAGACAAAACCATGTCCCTAGTATGCCTCTAATGGACTAGCTCGTTGATCAAAGGATGGTTAAGGTTTCCTAGCCATGGACATGAGATGTCATTTGATAACGGGATCACATCATTAGGAGAATGATGTGATGGATAAGACCCAAACTACACACATAGCATATGATCGTGTCAGTTTATTGCTACTATTTTCTGCATGTCAAGTATATGTTCCTATGACCATGAGATCATGCAACTCACGGATATCGGAGGAGTGCCTTGTGTGTATCAAACGTCGCAACGTAACTGGGTGACTATAAAGGTGCTCTACAGGTATCTCCGATGGTGTTTGTTGAGTTGGCATGGATCGAGACTGGGATTTGTTACTTCGTCTGACGGAGAGGTATCTCAGGGCCCACTCGGTAATACAACATCACAACAAGCCTTGCAAGCAATGTGGCTAAGTGTTAGTCACGGGATCTTGTATTACGGAACGAGTAAAGAGACTTTCCAGTAACGAGGTTGAACTAGGTATGGAGATGCCGACGATCGAATCTCGGGCAAGTAACATACCGAAGAACAAAGGGAACGTTATACGGGATTAACTGAATCCTTGACATAGAGGTTCGACCGATAAAGATCTTCATAGAATATGTAGGAACCAATGTGGACATCCAGGTCCCTCCATTGGTTATTGACCGTAGAGGTGTCTCGGTCATGTCTACATAGTTCTCAAACCCGCAGGGTCTGCACACTTAAGGTTTGGTGAGGTTTCGGTAGTGTAGAGTTATGTATGGTGGTGATCGAAGTTTGTTCGGAGTCCCGGATGAGATCCCGGACATCACGAGGAGCTCCGGAATGGTCCGGAGGTAAAGATTCATATATAGGAAGTCCCAGTTTGGTTTCCGAAAAAGTTTCGGGCTCATCGGCAGTGTACCGGGAGTGCCGGTAGTGTACCGGGAGTGGCGGTAGTGTACCGGGAGGCCTCCGGGAGGGGTATTTCGACCCCAAGAGGTCCATGGGCTGTGGGAGAATAATAACCAGCCCTTAGTGGGCTGGGAAAACAGTCACAAAGGCCCATGGCGCAGGAGAGAAAGTCCTAAAGCAAAAAGTGGAAAATCAGCCAATAGGAGGCAATCCTACTCCAACTAGGTTTGGAGGTGAAGTAGGATTGCTTCCCACCTCCTATTTCGGCCGACCCAAAGGCCTTGGCTGCCTGTCCTCTCCCCTCCTCCTATATATACTAGTGGATTGGGTGGTTTTTGGACAGAATTTCCGGCCACGTGCTACCCGTTACACCGGTGCATAGTTTCTCCTCTAGATCGGTTTTCTGCAGTGCTTAGGCGAAGCCCTGCCGGAATTCCTACACAACCATCACCGGAGTGCCGTCACGCTGCCGGTGAACTATCTCTCCTCTCCACCTCCTCTCGCTGGATCGAGACGGTGGAGATCGTCATCAAGCTGCACGTGTGCTGAACGCGGAGGTGCCGTCCGTTCGGCGCTAGATCGGAAGGACCGTGATCGAGATCGCGAGACGGTTCGTGATGTGGTCACGGAACGGATCATGATGAGTTCGCAGGACAGATCGTGATCAAGATCATGAGACGGATCATGATGAGTTCACGGGACGGATCATGATGTGTTCCCGGGACGGTTCGTGGTTGGATCGCGGGACGCTCGGCGATTTGGATCGCGAAGAAGTTCGACTACACCAACCGCGTTTCTTAACGCTTCCCGCTTAGCGATCTACAAGGGTACGTAGATCCACTCTCCCTCTCGTAGATGCTCATCACCATGGATAGGTTTGCGTGTGCGTAGGAAATTTTTTGTTTCCCATGCGACGTTCCCCAACAGTGGCATCATGAGCTAGGTTGATGGTTCGATGAGATCTCGAGTAGAACACAAAAGGTTTGTGGGCGTTGATGCTTAGATTGCTTCCTCCCTTGGTCGTATTTTGGTTCATCGGGATTGTGAGATGAAGCGGCCCGGACCAACATTACTCGTACGCTTACGAGAGACGCAACTTGTTGCCTAGATGGCTTGCAGGTGACAGTTTGTCTCACTTTAGTTGGATCAGATTCGACAAAGGCGGTCCTTGAGAAGGTTGAAAAGCAAACTAGTGTATCACCGTTGTGGTTTATGCGTAGGTGAGAATTGTTCTTTCTAGATACCCGTAGCAGCCACGTAAAACATGCAACAACAATTAGAGGACGTCTAACTTGTTTTTGCAGGGTATGTTGTGATATGATATGGCCAATTACATGATGTGATATATGTGATGTATGAGATGATCATGTGATGTATAGATTATCACGACTTGCATGTCGATGAATATGGCAACCGGCAGGAGCCATAGGGTTGTCTTTAATTATTGTATGACCTGCGTGTCAATCATTAAGCGCTATGTAATGCTTTACTTGATCGCTAAACGGTAGCAATAGTAGTAGAAGCATGCAGGGCGTGACAACCCCGATGGCGACACGTTGATGGAGATCAAGATGATGGAGATCATGGTGTCATGCCGGTGACGATGGAGATCATGTCGGTGCTTTCTAGATGGAGATCAAAAGCACAAGTTCATGGCCATATCATGTCACTTATGATTTGCATGTGATGTTAATCTTTTTTATGCACCTTATTTTGCTTAGGACGACGGTAGCATTATAAGGTGATCCCTCACTTAATTTCAAGCTAAATTGTGTTCTCCCCGAGTGTGCACCATTGCGAAAGTTCGTCATGTGGAGACACCACGTGATGATCGGGTGTGATAGACTCTACGTTCAAATACAATGGGTGCAAGCCAGTGTTGCACATGCAGAACACTCGGGTTAAACTTGACGAGCCTAGCATGTACAGACATGGCCTCGGAACACAAGAGACCGAAAGGTCGAACATGAGTCGTATAGTAGATATGATCAACATGATGATGTTCACCATTGCAACGACCTCAACTCACGTGATGATCGGACTTGAGTTGGTGAATTTGGATCATGTATCACTCGAATGATCGAAGGGATGTCAATTTGAGTGGGAGTTCTTAAGTAATATGATTAATTGAACTCATTATCATGAACATAGTCAAAGTGTCTTCGCAAATTATGTTGTAGATTACTAGCTCTCGTTGTAGCTCCCTTAAATTTGTTTATGTTCCTAGAGAAATAGAGTTGAAAGATGTTGGTAGCAATATTGTGGACTGGGTCCGTGATCTGAGGATTGTCCTCATTGCTGCATAGAAGGCTTATGTCCTTAATGCACCGCTCGGTGCGCCACCCCCTCTAGCGTCTTCTATAGATGTTGTGAACATCTGACAGGCACGTTTCGATGACTACTTGATAGTTTAGTGCGTCATGCATTACGGCTTAGAATTGAGGCTCCGAAACGTTTTGAACGTCATGGAACATATGAGATGTTCTAGGAGCAGAGATTGTGATCTCAGGCTCGTGCCTGTGTTGCGAGATATGAGATCTCCAACAAGATTCTTTGCCTGTAAGATGAAGGAGAATAGCTCAATCGTTGAGCATGTACTCAGATTGTCTGGGTACTACAATCGCTTGAATCAAGTGGGAGTTGATCTTCCAAATAAGATAGTGATTGATATAGTTCTCCAAGTCACTGTCACTAAAGCTACTAGAACTTAGTGATGAACTATAATACACCAGGGATAGAAGTATTGATCCCTGAGCTGTTCACGATGTTTGACACCGCGAAGTTAGAAATCAAGAAGGAGCGTCAAGTGTTGATGGTTAATCAAACCACTAGTTTCGAAAAGGGCAAGAGCAAGGAGGGAAACTTCATGGATAGCAAGTCAGTTGCTGCTCCAGTGAAGCAACCCAAAGTTGAACTCAAACCCGAGAGTAAGTGCTTCTATTATGAGGTGAGAGGTCGTTGAAGCGGAACAACCCTAGATACTTGGTAGATAAGAAGGCTGGCAACATTGATAGAAGTATATTTGATATACGAGTTACTAATGTGTACCTTGCTAGTACTCTTAGTAGCACCTAGGTATTGGATACCGGTTCGGTTGCTAAATGTTAGTAACTCGAAATAAAAGCTACGGAATAAACGGAGAACTAGCTAAGGGTGAGGTGACGATATGTGTTGGAAGTGTTTCCAAGGTTGATGTGATCAACATCGCACGCTCTCTCTACCTTCAGGATTAGTGACAAATCTAAATAAATGTTATTTGGTGTTTTGCGCTGAGCATGAACATGATTAGATCATGTTTATTGCAATACAACTATTCATTTAATTTAGAGAATAATGGTTATTCTGTTTACATGAATAATACCTTCAATGGTCATGCACCTAGTGAGAATGGTTTGTTGAAATCTGGATCGTAGTAGTACACATGTTCATAACATTGATGTCAAAAGATACAAAGTTAAATAATGATAGTACCACATACTTGTGGCACTGCCGCAAAATGTCATATTGGTATAAAGCGCATGAAGAAACTCCATGGTGATGGATATTTGGACTCATTCGATTTCGAATCGGTTGAGACATGCGAACCATGCCTCTTGGGCAAGATGACTAAAGGACCCCGTTGGATGGAGCGGGCAAGTGATTCATTGGAAATGATACATGTTGATGTATGCAATCTAGTGAGTCTTGTAGCGTGCAGTGGATATCGTTGTTTTCTTACCTTCACTGATGATTCGAGTAGATATAGTGTATATTTACTTAACGAAACACAAGTCTGAATCGTTTGAAAGGTTCAAGCAAATTCAGAGTGAAGTTTAAAGATCATCGTGACAAGAAGATAAAAATGACTGCGATATGATCGTGGAGGTAAATATCTGAGTCACGAGTTTGGCATACAACTTAAGACAATGTGAAAGTTGTTTCACAACTAAATGCCACCTGGAACACCATAGTGTGATGGTGTGTCCAAACATCATAGTTATGCTCTATTGGACATGGTGCGTGCTATGATGTCTCTTGTCGTTTTACTACTATAATTTTGGGGTTATGCATTAGAGACAATACATTCACTTTAAATAGGGCACCATCTAAATCCGTTGAGATGACACCATATGAATTAGGGTTTGATAGAAACCTAAGCTGTAATTTCTTAATACTTGGGGCTGCGGCACTTGTGTGAAAAATGTTTTCAACTAATGAGGTCGAACCCAAGGCGGACAAATGCATCTTCATAGAATACCCTAAGATCAGTTGGGTGAACCTTCTATCTCAGATCCAAGTTCAAAGTGTTTGTTACTAATACGGATCCTTTCTCGAGGAAAGGTTTCTCTCGAAAGAATTGAGTGGGAGAAAGATAGAACTTGATGAGGTTGTTAAACCTTTGTTCAACCAAAGAGTAGCGCATCGCAGAAAGATGTTTCTGTGAAGCCTACGTTAGTTGAAGAGGAAGTTAATGATGATGATCATGAAGCTTCAGGATCAAGTTACTATCGAACTTCGTAGGTCGACAAGGATGTGTACTGCTCCTAAGCGGTACGACAACCCTGTCTTTGAGGTCATGTTGTTGGACAGCGATGAACCTACGAGCTATGGAGAAGCGATGATGGGCCCGGATTCCAACAAATGGTTGGAGGCCATGAAATCCAAGATAGGATCCATGTATGAAAAACCAAGTATAGACTTTGGTAGACTTGCTCGTTGGACGGCAAGTCGTTGAGTACAAATGGATCTTTAAAATGAAGACAGACACTGATGGTAAATGTCACTATTTGTAAAGCTCGACTTGTTGCAAAGTTGTTTGTGACAAGTTCAAAGAGTTGACTGCGATGAGACTTTCTCACTCGTAGCGATGCTAAAGTCTGTTGGAATTATGTTAGCAGTTGCTGCGTTTTCAATTATGAAATCTGACAGATGGATGTCAAAACATCATTTTCTTAACGGTTTACTTGAGGAAAGGTTGTATGTGATACTGTTGGAAATATGCCCTAGAGGCAATAATAAATAAAGTTATTATCATATTTCCTTCTTCGTGATAATCGTTTATTATCCATGCTATAATTGTATTGATCAGAAAGTCAGATACATGTGTGGATACATAGACAACACCATGTCCCTAGTATGCCTCTAGTAGACTAGCTCGTTGATCAAAAGATGGTTAAGGTTTCCTAGCCATGGACATGAGATGTCATTTGATAACGGGATCACATCATTAGGAGAATGATGTGATGGATAAGACCCAAACTACAAACATAGCATATGATCGTGTCAGTTTATTGCTACTGTTTTCTGCATGTCAAGTATATGTTCCTATGACCATGAGATCATGCAACTCACGGATATCGGAGGAGTGCCTTGTGTGTATCAAACGTCGCAACGTAACTGGGTGACTATAAAGGTGCTCTATAGGTATCTCCGATGGTGTCTGTTGAGTTGGCATTGATCGAGACTGGGATTTGTTACTCCGTGTGACGGAGAGGTATCTCAGGGCCCACTCGGTAATACAACATCACAACAAGCCTTGCAAGCAATGTGGCTAAGTGTTAGTCACGGGATCTTGTATTACGGAACGAGTAAAGAGACTTTCCAGTAACGAGGTTGAACTAGGTATGGAGATACCGACGATCGAATCTCGGGCAAGTAACATACCGAAGAACAAAGGGAACATTATACGGGATTAACTAAATCCTTGACATAGAGGTTCGACCGATAAAGATCTTCATAGAATATGTAGGAACCAATGTGGACTTCTAGGTCCTGCCATTGGTTATTGACCGTAGAGGTGTCTCGGTCATGTCTACATAGTTCTCGAACCCACAGGGTCTGCACACTTAAGGTTCGGTGACGTTTCGGTAGTGTAGAGTTATATATGGTGGTGACCGAAGGTTTTTCGGAGTCCCGGATGAGATCCCGGACGTCACGAGGAGCTCTGGAATGGTCCGGAGGTAAATATCCATATATAGGAAGTCCCAGTTTTGTTTCCGAAAAAGTTTCGGGCTCATCGGTAGTGTACCGGGAGTGCCGGTAGTGTACCGGGAGGCCTCCGGGAGGGGTATTTCGACCCCAAGAGGTCCATGGGCTGTGGGAGAATAATAACCAGCCCTTAGTGGGCTGGGAAAACAACCATAAAGGCCCATGGCGCAGGAGAGAAAGTCCTAAAGCAAAAAGTGGAAAATCAGCCAATAGGAGGCAATCCTACTCCAACTAGGATTGGAGGTGAAGTAGGATTGCTCCCACCTCCTATTTCGGCCGACCCAAAGGCCTTGGATGCCTCTCCTCTCCTATCCTACTATATATACTAGTGGATTGGGTGGTTTTTGGACAGAATTTCCGGCCACGTGCTACCCGTTTCACCGGTGCACAGTTTCTCCTCTAGATCGGTTTTCCGCAGCGAGACGGTTCGTGATGTGATCATGGAACGGATCGTGATGAGTTTGCGGGAAAGATCATGATCAAGATCGTGAGACGGATCGTGATGAGTTCGCGGGACGGAACATGATGTGTTCGCGGGACGGTTTGTGATTGGATCGCGGAACGCTCGGTGATTTGGATCGCGAAGAAGTTTGACTACACCAACCGCGTTTCTTAACGCTTCCCGCTTAGCGATCTACAAGGGTATGTAGATCCACTCTCCCTCTCGTAGATGCACATCACCATGGATAGGTTTGCATGTGCGTAGGAAAATTTTGTTTCCCATGCGACGTTCCCCAACAGTGGCATCATGAGCTAGGTTGATGGTTCGATGAGATCTCGAGTAGAACACAAAAGGTTTGTGGGTGTTGATGCTTAGATTGCTTCCTCCCTTGGTCGGATTTTGGTTCAGCGGGATTGTGAGATGAAGTGGCCCGGACCAACATTACTCGTACGCTTACGAGAGACCGGTTCCCTCGACGCAACTTGTTGCTTAGATGGCTTGCGGGTGACAGTTTCTCTCACTTTAGTTGGATCGGATCCGAGAAAGGCGGTCCTTGAGAAGGCTGAAAAGCAATCTATGTATCACCGTTGTGGTTTATGTGTAGGTGAGAATCGTTCTTGCTAGATACCCGTAGCAGCCACGTAAAACATGCAACAACAATTAGAGGACGTCTAACTTGTTTTTGCAGGGTATGTTGTGATGTGATATGGCCAATTACATGATGAGATATATGTGATGTATGAGATGATCATGTGATGTATAGAATTTCATGACTTGCATGTCGTTGAGTACAGCAACCGGCAGGAGCCATAGGGTTGTCTTTAATTATTGTATGAACTGCGTGTCAATCATTAAGCGCTATGTAATGCTTTACTTGTTGGAAATATGCCCTAGAGGCAATAATAAAATGGTTATTATTGTATTTCCTAGTTCATGATAATTGTCTATTGTTCATGCTATAATTGTGTTAACCGGAAAGCGTAATACATGTGTGAATACATAGACCACAACATGTCCCTAGTGAGCCTCTAGTTGGCTAGCTCGTTGATCAATAGATGGTCACGGTTTCATGACCATGGACATTGGATGTCATTGATAACGGGATCACATCATTAGGAGAATGATGTGATGGACAAGACCCAATCCTAAGCATAGCACAAGATCGTGTAGTTCGTTTGCTAAAGCTTTTCAATGTCAAGTATCGTTTCCTTAGACCATGAGATTGTGTAACTCCCGGATGCCGTAGGAATGCTTTGGGTGTGACAAATGTCACAATGTAACTGGGTGGCGATAAAGGTATGCTACGGGTATCTCCGAAAGTGTCTGTTGGGTTGACACGAATCGAGACTGGGATTTGTCACTCCGTGTGACGGAGAGGTATCTCTGGGCCCACTCAGTAAGACATCATTATAATGAGCTCAATGTGACTAAGGAGTTAGCCACGGGATGATGTATTACGGAACAAGTAAAGAGACTTGCCGGTAACGAGATTGAACAAGGTATGGGGATACCGACGATCGAATCTCAGGCAAGTACCATACCGATAGACAAAGGGAATTGTATACGGGATTGATTGAATCCTTGACGTCGTGGTTCATCCGATGAGATCATTGTGGAGTACGTTGGAGCCAACATGGGTATCCAGATCCCGCTGTTGGTTATTGACTGGAGAGGTGTCTCGGTCATGTCTACGTGTCTCCCGAACCCGTAGGGTCTACACACTTAAGGTTCGATGATGCTAGGGTTATAGGGAAATAGTGTACGTGGTTATCGAAGGTTGTTCGGAGTCCCGGATGAGATCCCGGACGTCATGAGGTGTCCCGGAATGGTCCGGAGACGAAGATTGATATATAGGAAGTGAGGATTTGGTTACCGGAAGTGTTCCGGGTGTCACCGGTAGTGTACCGGGACCACCGGAAGGGTTCCAGGGGTCCACCAAGTGGGCCCACCTGCCCCGGAAGGTTCAATGGGCCAAGAGTGGGAGGGAGCCAGCCCCTAGGTGGTCTGTTGTGCCTCCCACCCCAGCCCAAGGCGCAGCAAGGGTGGAGGGGGGCAAACCCTAGGCTTAGATGGGCCTTAAGGCCCACCCTAGGGCGCCTCCACCTCTCCCTGACCTGGCCGCCGGCCAGATGGGTTTCTGGAGGCTGCCGCCACCCCTAGGGTGGAACCCTAGGGCACAGCACCTCTCCTCCCCTTCCCCTATATATAGTGGAGGTATTTGGGGCTGCACAACACACGGTTCTCCCTCTCTCTCTGGTGCAGCCCTACCTCTTCCTCCCCTCATTCTCCGTAGCGCTTAGCGAAGCTCTGTCGGAGTACCACGCAGCTCCATCGCCACCACGCCATCGTGCTGCCGGAGCTCTTCCCCAACCTCTCCTTCCTCCTTGCTGGATAAAGGAGTAGGAGACGTCACCGGGCTGCACGTGTGTTGAACGCGGAGGTGCTGTCCGTTCGGCACTTGATCGGATCTACCGCGATCTGAATCGCTACGAGTACGACTCCATCAACCGCGTTCTAGCAACACTTCCGCTTAGCGATCTTCAAAGGTATGAAGATCCAATCTCTCCCCACTCGTTTGCTAGTTTCTCCATAGATAGATCTTGGTGACACGTAGGAAAATTTTGATTTACTACCACGTCTCCCAACAGTGGCATCATGAGCTAGGTCTATGCGTAGAATCTATGCACGAGTAGAACACAAATCAGTTGTGGGCGTCGATTTTGTTAATTTTCTTGCCATTACTAGTCTTATCTTGATTCGACGGTATTGTGGGATGAAGCGGCCCGGACCAACCTTACACGTACGCTTACGTGAGACCGATTCCACCGCTTGACATGCACTAGTTGCATAAGGTGGCTAGCGGGTGTCTGTCTCTCCCACCTTAGTCGGATTGGATTCGATGAAAAGGGTCCTTATGAAGGGTAAATAGCAATTGGCATATCACGTTGTGGTTTTGGCGTAGGTAAGAAACGTTCTTGCTAGAAACCTATAGCAACCACGTAAAAAACTTGCAACTACAAATTAGAGGACGTCTAACTTGTTTTTGTAGCATATGCCTTGTGATGTGATATGGCGAGAAGGATATGATGTGATGCATTGTGATGTATGAGATTGATCATGTTCTTGTAATAGGGTTCACGACTTGCATGTCGATGACTATGACAACCGGCAGGAGCCATAGGAGTTGTCTTACTTTATTGTATGACCTGCGTGTCAATCATAAACGCCATGTAATTACTTTACTTTATTGCTAAGCGTTAGCCATAGTAGTAGAAGTAATAGTTGGCGAGACAACTTCATGAAGACACAATGATGGAGATCATGATGATGGAGATCATGGTGTCGTGCCGGTGACAGTGATGATCATGGTGCCCCGAAGATGGAGATCATAGGAGCAAGATGATATTGGCCATATCATGTCACTATATTGATTGCATGTGATGTTTATCAGGTTTACATCTTATTTGCTTAGAACGACGGTAGTAAATAAGATGATCTCTCAATAAAATTTCAAGAGAAGTGTTCACCCTAAATGTGCACCGTTGCTAAGGATCATTGTTCCGAAGCACCACGTGATGATCGGGTGTGATAGGTTCTAACGTTCGCATACAACGGGTGTAAGCCAGATTTACACACGCGAAACACTAAGGTTGACTTGACGAGCCTGGCATGTACAGACATGGCCTCGGAACACGGAAGACCGAAAGGTCGAACATGAGTCGTATAGAAGATACGATCAACATGAAGATGTTCACCATGGATGACTAGTCCGTCGCACGTGATGATCGGACACGGGCTAGTTGACATGGATCATGTATCACTTGGATGACTAGGGAGATGTCTATCTAAGTGGGAGTTCATTGAATAATATGATTATGTGAACTCAATTATCATGAACTTAGTCTAAAATTGCCTTTAATATCTATATTGTAGATCCAATGGCCAACGCAAATGTCAACCTCAATTTCAACGCGTTCCTAGAGAAAACCAAACTGAAAGATGATGGAAGCAACTATGTGGACTGGGTCCATGGCTTGAGGATCATCCTCATAGCTTCCAAGAAACTGTATGTCCTTGATGCACCGCTAGGTGACCCACCCCTTCTCCCAGCAGAACAAGACGTTGCGAACGCTTGGCATTCTCGCTGCGATGATTACTCCCTTGTTCAGTGCGGCATGCTCTACAGTTTAGAACCGGGGCTCCAAAAGCGTTTTGAGCAACACGGAGCATATGAGATGTTCCAAGAGCTGAAACTGGTTTTCCAGGCTCATGCCCGGGTCGAGAGATATGAAGTCTCCGACAAGTTCTTTAGCTGTAAGACTGAGGAGAACAGTTCTTTCAGTGAGCACATCCTCAAGATGTCTGGGCTTCACAACCGCTTGACTCAGCTGGGAGTTGACTTCCCAGATGACTCGGTCATTGACAGAATCCTCCAGTCGCTTCCACCTAGCTACAAGAGCTTTGTGATGAACTACAACATGCAAGGGATGGAGAAGTCCATTCCTGAGTTGTACTCGATGCTGAAATCAGGGGAGGTCAAGATCAAAAAGGAGCATCAAGTGTTGATGGTAAATAAGACCACTAGTTTCAAGAAAGGCAAGGGTAAGAAGAACT
Organism: Hordeum marinum; assembly: GCA_022496015.1. Classification (NCBI taxonomy): domain Eukaryota; kingdom Viridiplantae; phylum Streptophyta; class Magnoliopsida; order Poales; family Poaceae; genus Hordeum; species Hordeum marinum. The sequence continues at coordinate 26,385,923 of CM039676.1, read as the reverse complement.
TCAAGAAAGACGGCAAAGCTATTGCCGTGCCCGGTAAGCAAGTTGCCGGGAAGAAGAAGAACAAGAATGGACCCAAACCTGAGACTGAGTGCTTTTATTGCAAGGGTACCGGTCACTGGAAGCGGAACTGCCCCAAGTATTTAGCGGATAAGAAGGACGGCAACGTTAAAGGTATATGTGATATACTTGTTATTGATGTGTACTTGACCAGCGCTCGTAGTAGCTCCTGGGTATTTGATACCGGTGCAGTTGCTCACATTTGTAACTCCAAGCAGGAGCTGCGGAATAAGCGGAGGCTGGCCAAGGACGAGGTGACGATGCGCGTCGGGAATGGTTCCGAGGTCGATGTGATCGCCGTCGGCACGCTGCCTCTACATCTACCTTCGGGATTAGTTTTAAACCTTAATAATTGTTATTTAGTACTAGCTTTGAGCATGAACATTGTATCTGGATCTCGCTTGATGCGAGATGGCTACTCATTTAAATCCGAGAATAATGGTTGTTCTATTTATATGAGAGAAATGTTTTATGCTCATGCCCCGCTGGTCAATGGTTTATTTTTGATGAATCTCGAACGTGATGTTACACATGTCCATAGTGTGAGTACCAAAAAGTGTAAAGTTGATAATGATAGTCCCACTTACATGTGGCACTGCCTTCTTGGCCATATTGGTGTCAAACGCATGAAGAAGCTCCATGCTGATGGACTTTTGGAGTCACTTGATTTCGAATCATTTGACACGTGCGAACCATGCCTCATGGGCAAGATGACCAAGACTCCGTTCTCTGGAACAATGGAGCGAGCAACTGACTTGTTGGAGATAATACATACCGATGTATGCGGTCCAATGAGCGTCGAGGCTCGCGGTGGCTACCGTTATGTTCTCACCCTCACTGATGACTTGAGTAGATATGGTTATGTCTACTTAATAAAACACAAGTCTGAAACCTTTGAAAGGTTCAAAGAATTTCAGAGTGAGGTCAAGAATCAACGTGACAGGAAAATAAAATGCCTACGATCTGATCATGGCGGAGAATATTTAAGTCACGAGTTTGGCACGCACCTTTGTGGAATTGTTTCACAACTCACGCCACCCGGAACACCTCAGCGAAATGGTGTGTCTGAATGTCGTAATCGCACTCTATTGGATATGGTGCGATCTATGATGTCTCTTACCGACTTACCGCTATCATTTTGGGGATATGCATTAGAGACTGCCGCATTCACTTTAAACAGGGCACCGTCCAAATCCGTTGAGACGACACCGTATGAATTATGGTTTGGAAAGAAACTAAGCTGTCGTTTCTAAAAGTTTGGGGATGCGATGCTTATGTGAAGAAACTTCAACCTGAGAAGCTCGAACCCAAAGCGGAAAAGTGCGTCTTCATAGGATATCCCAAGGAGACTATTGGGTATACCTTCTACCTACGATCCGAAGGCAAAGTCTTTGTTGCCAAGAATGGATCCTTTCTCGAGAAAGAGTTTCTCTCGAAAGAAGTAAGTGGGAGGAAAATAGAACTTGATGAGGTAATTGTACCTCCACTCGAACCGGAGAGTAGCGCAACACAGGAAGTTGTTTCTGTGGAGCCTACACCGGCTAGAGAGGAAGTTAATGATGATGATCATGAAACTTCAGATCAAGTTGCTATTCGAAGGTCCACTAGGACACGTTCCGCACCAGAGTGGTACGGTAATCCTGTCCTAGAGATCATGTTGTTGGACAACGGTGAACCTTCGAACTATGAAGAAGCGATGGCGGGCCCGGATTCCAAGAAATGGCTTGAGGCCATGAAATCCGAGATAGGATCCATGTATGAGAACAAAGTATGGACTTTGGTGGACTTGCCTAATGATAAGCGAGCCATTGAAAATAAATGGATCTTTAAGAAGAAGACTGACGTGGACGGTAATGTGACCGCCTATAAGGCTCGGCTTGTCGCTAAGGGTTATCGACAAGTTCAAGGAGTTGACTACGATGAGACTTTCTCACCCGTAGCGATGCTGAAGTCAGTCCGAATCATGTTAGAAGTTGCCGCATTTTATGATTATGAGATCTGGCAAATGGACGTCAAAATGGCATTCCTTAATGGCTTCCTCAAGGAAGAACTGTATATGATGCAGCCGGAAGGTTTTGTCGATCCTGAAGATGCTAACAAGGTATGCAAGCTCCAGCGCTCCATCTATGGGCTGGTGCAAGCATCTCGGAGTTGGAACATTCGCTTTAATGAGGTGATTAAAGCGTTTGGGTTTGTACAGGTTTATGGAGAACCCTGTATTTACAAGAAAGTGAGTGGGAGCTCTATAGCATTTCTTATACTGTATGTGGATGACATGCTGATAATGGGAAATAATATAGAACTCTTGGAAAGTATAAAGGCCTACTTGAATACGTGTTTTTCAATGAAGGACCTTGGAGAAGCTGCTTACACATTAGGTATTAAGATCTATAGAGATAGATCGAAACACCTCATTGGTCTTTCACAAAGCACATACCTTGAAAAGATATTGAAAAAGTTCAATATGGATCAGTCCAAGAAGGGGTTCTTGCCTGTGTTGCAAGGTGTGAGATTGAGTACGACTCAATGCCCGACCACGGCAAAGGATAGAGAAGAGATGAGTGTCATCCCCTATGCTTCAGCCATAGGCTCTATCATGTATGCCATGCTGTGTACCAAACCTGATGTGAACCTTGCCATAAGTTTGGTAGGGAGGTACCAAAGTGATCCTAGAGCGGAACACTGGACAGCGGTCAAGAATATCCTGAAGTACCTGAAAAGGAGAAAGGACATGTTTCTCGTATATGGAGGTGCCGAAGAGCTCGTCGTAAAGGGTTACGTCGACGCTAGCTTCGACACAGATCCGGACGACTCTAAGTCGCAAACCGGATACGTGTATATTTTGAATGGAGGGGCAGTCAGCTGGAGCAGTAGCAAGCAAAGCGTCGTGGCGGCATCTACATGTGAAGCGGAGTACATAGTTGCTTCGGAAGCAGCAAAGGAGGGAGTCTGGATGAAGGAGTTCATCACCGACCTAGGAGTGATTCCAAATGCGTCGGGCCCGATGAATCTACTCTGTGACAACACTGGAGCTATTGCCCTTGCGAAGGAGCCCAGGTTTCACAAGAAGACAAGACACATCAAGCGCCGCTTCAACTCCATCCGTGATTACATTCAGGAAGGAGACATAGATATTTGTAAAGTGCATACGGATCTGAATGTCGCAGATCCGTTGACTAAACCTCTCTCACGAGCAAAACACGATCAACACCAGAATGCTATGGGTGTTCGATTCATCACAATGTAACTAGATTATTGACTCTAGTGCAAGTGGGAGACTGTTGGAAATATGCCCTAGAGGCAATAATAAAATGGTTATTATTGTATTTCCTAGTTCATGATAATTGTCTATTATTCATGCTACAATTGTGTTAACCGGAAACCGTAATACATGTGTGAATACATAGACCACAACATGTCCCTAGTGAGCCTCTAGTTGGCTAGCTCGTTGATCAATAGATGGTCACGGTTTCATGACCATGGACATTGGATGTCGTTGATAATGGGATCACATCATTAGGAGAATGATGTGATGGACAAGACCCAATCCTAAGCATAGCACAAGATCGTGTAGTTCGTTTGCTAAAGCTTTTCAATGTCAAGTATCGTTTCCTTAGACCATGAGATTGTTTAACTCCCGGATGCCGTAGGGATGCTTTGGGTGTGCCAAACGTCACAACGTAACTGGGTGGCTATAAAGGTATGCTACGGGTATCTCCGAAAGTGTCTGTTGGGTTGACACGAATCGAGACTGGGATTTGTCACTCCGTGTGACGGAGAGGTATCTCTGGGCCCACTCGGTAAGACATCATTATAATGAGCTCAATGTGACTAAGGAGTTAGCCATGAGATGATGTATTACGGAACGAGTAAAGAGACTTGCCGGTAACGAGATTGAAAAAGGTATGGGGATACCGACGATCGAATCTCGGGCAAGTACCATACCGATAGACAAAGGGAATTGTATACAGGATTGATTGAATCCTTGACATCGTGGTTCATCCGATGAGATCATCGTGAAGTACGTTGGAGCCAACATGGGTATCCAGATCCCGCTGTTGGTTATTGACCGGAGAGGTGTCTCGGTCATGTCTACGTGTCTCCCGAACCCGTAGGGTCTACACACTTAAGGTTCGATGACGCTAGGGTTATAGGGAAATAGTGTACGTGGTTACTGAAGGTTGTTCGGAGTGCCGGATGAGATCCCGGACGTCACAAGGAGTCCCGGAATGGTCCGGAGACGAAGATTGATATATAGGAAGTGAGGATTTGGTTACCGGAAGTGTTCCGGGTGTCACCGGTAGTGTACCGGGACCACCGGAAGGGTTCCGGGGGTCCATCAAGTGGGCCCACCTGCCCCGGAAGGTTCCATGGGCCAAGAGTGGGAGGGAGCCAGCCCGTAGGTGGGCTTGTGTGCCTCCCACCCCAGCCCAAGGCGCAGCAAGGGTGGAGGGGGGCAAACCCTTGGCTTAGATGGACCTTAAGGCCCACCCTAGGGCGCCTCCACCTCTCCCTGACCTGGCCGCCGGCCAGATGGGTTTCTGGAGGCTGCCGCCACCCCTAGGGTGGAACCCTAGGGCGCAGCACCTCTCCTCCCCTTCCCCTATATATAGTGGAGGTATTTGGGGCTACACAACACACGGTTCTCCCTCTCTCTCTGGTGCAGCCCTACCTCTTCCTCCCCTCGTTCTCCGTAGCGCTTAGCGAAGCTCTGTCAGAGTACCACGCAGCTCCATCGCCACCATGCCGTCGTGCTGCCGGAGCTCATCCCCAACCTCTCCTTCCTCCTTGCTGGATCAAGGCGTAGGAGACGTCACCGGGCTGCACGTGTGTTGAACGCGGAGGTGCCGTCCGTTCGGCACTTGATCGGATCTACCGCGATCTGAATCGCTGCGAGTATGACTCCATCAACCGCGTTCTAGCAACGCTTCCGCTTAGCGATCTTCAAAGGTATGAAGATCCAATCTCTCCCCACTCATTTGCTGGTTTCTCCATAGATAGATCTTGGTGACACGTAGGAAAATTTTGATTTACTACTACGTCTCCCAACATTACTTTATCGCTAAGCGGTAGCAATAGAAGTAGAAGCAGGGCTGGCGCCACAACCCCAATGGCAACACATTGATGGAGATCAAGATGATGGAGATCATGGTGTTGTGCAGGTGACGATGGAGATTATGCCGGTGTTTCGAAGATGGAGATCTTAAACACAAGTTCACGGCCATATCATGTCACTTATGAATTGCATGAGATGTTAATCCTTTTATGCACCTTGTTTTGCTTAGTACGGCGGTAGCATTATAAGGTGATCCCTCACTTGAATTTCTAGATGAACTGTGTTCTCCCCGAGTGTGCACCGTTGTGAAAGTTCGTCGTGTTGAGACACCACGTGATGATCGGGTGTGATACACTCTACGTTCACATACAATGGGTGCAAGCCAGATTTGCACACGCAGAACACTCGGGTTAAACTTGACGACGAGGCTAGCATGTACAGACATGGCCTCGGAACACGACAGACCGAAAGGTCGAACATGAGTCATATAGTAGATATGATCAACATAATGATGTTCACCATTGCAGCCACCTCAACTCACATGATGATCGGACTTGAGTTGGTGAATTTGGATCATGTATCACTCGAATGATCGGAGGGATGTCAATTTGAGTGGGAGTTCTTAAGTAATATGATTAATTGAAGTCATTATCATGAACATAGTCAAAGTGTCTTTGCAAAATATGTTGTAGATTACTAGCTCGCGTTGTAGCTCCCTTAAATTTGGATATGTTCCTAGAGAAATAGAGTTGAAATATGTTGGTAGCAATATTGCGGACTGGGTCCATGATCTGAGGATTGTCCTCATTGCTGCACAGAAGGCTTATGTCCTTAATGCACCGCTCGGTGCGCCACCCCCTCTAGCGTCGTCTATAGATGTTGTGAACATCTGACAGGCACGTTTCGATGACTACTTGATAGTTTAGTGCGTCATGCATTACGGCTTAGAATTGAGGCTCCGAAACGTTTTGAACGTCACGGAACATATGAGATGTTCTAGGAGGAGAGATTGTGATCTCAGGCTCGTGCCTGTGTTGCGAGATATGAGATCTCCAACAAGATTCTTTGCCTGTAAGATGAAGGAGAATAGCTCAATCGTTGAGCATGTACTCAGATTGTCTGGGTACTACAATCGCTTGAATCAAGTGGGAGTTGATCTTCCAGATAAGATAGTGATTGATATAGTTCTCCAAGTCACTGTCACTAAAGCTACTAGAACTTAGTGATGAACTATAATACACCAGGGATAGAAGTATTGATCCCTGAGCTGTTCGCGATGTTTGACACCACGAAGGTAGAAATCAAGAAGGAGCGTCAAGTGTTGATGGTTAATCAAACCACTAGTTTCGAGAAGGGAAAGAGCAAGGAGGGAAACTTCATGGATAGCAAGTCAGTTGCTGCTCCAGTGAAGCAACCCAAAGTTGAACTCAAACCCAAGACTACATGCTTCTGTTATGAGGTGAGCGGTCGCTAAAGCGGAACAACCCTAGATACTTGGTAGATAAGAAGGCTGGCAACATTGATAGAAGTATATTTGATATAAGGGTTACTAATGTGTACCTTGCTAGTACTCTTAGTAGCACCTGGGTATTGGATACCGGTTCGGTTGCTAAATGTTAGTAACTCGAAATAAAAGCTACGGAATAAACGGAGAACTAGCTAAGGGTAAGGTGACGATATGTGTTGGAAGTGTTTCCAAGGTTGATGTGATCAACATCGCACGCTCTCTCTACCTTCAGGATTAGTGACGAACCTAAATAATGTTATTTGGTGTTTTGCGTTGAGCATGAACATGATTAGATCATGTTTATTGCAATACGGTTATTCATTTAATTTAGAGAATAATGGTTATTCTATTTACATGAATAATACCTTCAATGGTCATGCACCTAGTGAGAATGGTTTGTTGAAATCTTGATCGTAGTAGTACACATGTTCATAACATTGATGTCAAAAGATACAAAGTTAATAATGATAGTACCACATACTTGTGGCACTGCCGCTAAATGTCATATTGGTATAAAGCGCATGTAGAAACTCCATGCTGATGGATATTTGGACTCATTCGATTTCGAATCGGTTGAGACATGCAAACCATGCCTCTTGGGCAAGATGACTAAAGGACCCTGTTGGATGGAGCGGGCAAGTGATTCATTGGAAATGATACATGTTGATGTATGCAATCTAGTGAGTCTTGTAGCGTGTAGTGGATATCGTTATTTTCTTACCATCACTGATGATTTGAGTAGATATAGTGTATATTTATTTAATGAAACACAAGTCTGAATTGTTTGAAAGGTTCAAGCAAATTCAGAGTGAAGTATAAAGATCATCGTGACAAGAAGATAAAAATGACCGCGATATGATCGTGGAGGTGAATATCTGAGTTACGAGTTTGGCATACAACTTAAGACAACGTGAAATTTGTTTCACAACTAACGCCACCTAGAACACCATGGTGTGATGGTGTGTCCGAACATCATAGTCATGCTCTATTGATATAGTGCATACTATGATGTCTCTTATCGTTTTACTACTATAATTTTTGAGGTTATGCATTAGAGACAACTACATTCACTTTAAATAGGGCATCATCTAAATCCGTTGAGATGACACCGTGTGAATTATGGTTTGATAGAAACCTAAGCTGTCATTTCTTAATATCTGGGGCTGTGACACTTGTGTGGAAAATGTTTTCACCTAATGAGGTCGAACCCAAGGCGGACAAATGCATCTTCATAGAATACCCTAAGATCAGTTGGGTGAACCTTCAATCTCAGATCCTAGTGCAAAGTATTTGTTGCTTAAACGGATCCTTTCTCGAGGAAATGTTTCTCTCGAAAGAATTGAGTGGGAGGAAGATAGAACTTGATGAGGTTGTTAAACCTTTGTTCAACCAGAGAGTAGCGCAGCGCAGAAAGATGTTTCTGTGAAGCCTACGTTAGTTGAAGAGGAAGTTAATGATGATGATCATGAAGCTTCAGGATCAAGTTACTATCGAACTTCATAGGTCGACAAGGATGTGTACTGCTCCTAAGTGGTACGACAACTCTGTCTTGGAGATCATGTTGTTGGACAACGATGAACCTACGAGCTATGAAGAAGCGATGATGGGCCCGGATTCCGACAAATGGTTAGAGGCCATGAAATCCGAGATAGGATCCATGTATGAAAACCAAGTATAGACTTTGGTAGACTTGCTCGTTAGACGGCAGGTCATTGAGTACAAATGGACCTTTAAAATGAAGACAGACACTGATGGTGAATTTTACTATTTGTAAAGCTCGACTTGTTGCAAAGATGTTTGTGACAAGTTCAAAGAGTTGACTGCGATGAGACTTTCTCACTTGTAGCGATGCTAAAGTTTGTTGGAATTATGTTAGCAGTTGCTGCGTTTTCAATTATGAAATCTGATAGATGGATGTCAAAACATCATTTCCTTAACGGTTTACTTGAGGAAAGGTTGTATGTGATACAACCAGAAGGTTTTGTCAGTCCTAAGGATGATAAAAGGTGTGCAAGCTTCGGTGATCCTTCCATGGACTGAAGCAAGCATCTCAGAGTTGGAATATACGCTTTGATGAGGTGATCAAAGTTTTGATGTTTATACAAACTTTATGAGAAACTTGTATTTGCAATAAAGTGAGTGGGAGCACTATAGAATTTCTGATAAGTATATGTGGATGACATATTGTTGATCAGAAATAATGTAGAGTTTCTGGAAAGCATAAAACGGTCATTTGGAAAGTGATTTTCAAAGGAAGACCTGGATGAAGCTACCTAATTGTTGAGCATCAAAATCTATGGAGATAGATCAAGATGCTCGATGAGACTTTCAATGAGTGCATACCTTGACAAGATTTTGAAAGAGTTCAAAATGGATCAGTCAGAGAAAGAGTTCTCGCCTGATTTGTAAGGTGTGAAAGTTGAGTGAGACTCAAAGCTCGACAACGGCAGAAGAAAGAGAAAGGACGAACGTTGTCCCCTATGCCTTAGCCATAGGCTCTATATTATGCCATGCTGTGTACCGCACCTGTGTGTGACTTGCCATGAGTCCGTCAGGGGGTACAAGAGTGAACCAGGAGTGGATCATTGGACAGCAGTCAAGATTATCCTCAGTAACTAAGAGACTGAGGAGATGTTTCTCGATTATGGAGATGATAAAGAGTTCGTCGTAAGGAGTTACGTCGATACAAGCTTTAACACTAATCCGGATGACTAGTAGTAGCAATCTGGATACATATAGTGGAGCAGCCATTTGGAAGCAGTACCAAGTGGACTGTGGTAGGAGTGTTTATGGTTCGACATAGAAATTTGCAAAGTACACACGGATCTGAATATCGCAGACCCGTTGACTATAAAAGACCTCTCTCACATGCAAAGCATGATCGAGCCCCAGAACTCATTGGGTGTTAGATTCATAACAATGCGAATCACATAGTGATGTGAACTAGATTATTAACTCTAGTGCAAGTGGGAGACTGTTGGAAATATGCCCTAGAGGCAATAATAAATTAAGTTATTATCATATTTCCTTGTTCGTGATAATCGTTTATTATCCATGCTATAATTGTATTGATCAGAAACTCAGATACATGTGTGGTTACATAGACAACACCATGTCCCTAGTATGTTTCTAGTAGACTAGCTCGTTGATCAAAAGATGGTTAAGGTTTCCTAGCCATGGACATGAGATGTCATTTGATAACGGGATCACATCATTAGGAGAATGATGTGATGGATAAGACCCAAACTACAAACATAGCATATGATCGTGTCAGTTTATTGCTACTGTTTTCTGCATGTCAAGTATATGTTCCTATGACCATGAGATCATGCAACTCACGGATATCGGAGGAGTGCCTTGTGTGTGTCAAACGTCGCAATGTAACTGGGTGACTATAAAGGTGCTCTACAGGTATCTCCGATGGTGTCTGTTGAGTTGGCATGGATCGAGACTGGGATTTGTTACTCCGTGTGACGGAGAGGTATCTCAGGGCCCACTCGGTAATACAACATCACAACAAGCCTTGCAAGCAATGTGGCTAAGTGTTAGTCACGGGATCTTGTATTACGGAATGAGTAAAGAGACTTCCCAGTAACGAGGTTGAACTAGGTATGGAGATACCGACGATTGAATCTCGGGCAAGTAACATACCGAAGAACACAGGGAACGTTATACAGGATTAACTGAATCCTTGACATAGAGGTTTGACCGATAAAGATCTTCATAGAATATGTAGGAACCAATGTGGACATCCAGGTCCCACCATTGGTTATTGACCGTAGAGGTGTCTCGGTCATGTCTACATAGTTCTCGAACCCGCAGGGTCTGCACACTTAAGGTTCGGTGACGTTTCGGTAGTGTAGAGTTATGTATGGTGGTGACCGAAGTTTGTTCGGAGTCCCGGATGAGATCCCGGACGTCACGAGGAGCTCCGGAATGGTCCGGAGGTAAAGATTCATATATAGGAAGTCCCAGTTTGGTTTCCGGAAAAGTTTCGGGCTCATCGGTAGTGTACCGGGAGTGCTGGTAGTGTACCGGGAGTGTCGGTAGTGTACCGGGAGGCCTTCGGGAGGGGTATTTCGACCCCAAGAGGTCCATGGTCTGTGGGAGAATAATAAACAGCCCTTTGTGGGCTGGGAAAACAGCCACAAAGGCCCATGGCGTAGGAGAGAAAGTCCTAAAGCAAAAAGTGGAAAATCAGCCAATAGGAGGCAATCCTACTCCAACTAGGATTGGAGGTGAAGTAGGATTGCTTCCCACCTCCTATTTCGGCCGACCCAAAGGCCTTGGCTGCCTCTCCTCTCCCCTCCTCCTATATATACTAGTGTATTGGGTGGTTTTTGGACAGAATTTCCGGCCACGTGCTACCCGTTTCACCGGTGCACAGTTTCTCCTCTAGATCGGTTTTCCGCAGCACTTAGGCGAAGCCCTGCCGGAATCACTCCACCACCATCACCGGAGCACCGTCATGCTGCCGGTGAACTCTCTCTCCTCTCCACCTCCTCTTGCTGGATCAAGACAGTTGAGATCGTCATCAAGCTGCACGTGTGCTGAACGCGGAGGTGCCGTCCCTTCGGCGCTAGATCGGAAGGACTGTGATCGAGATTGCGAGACGGTTCGTGATGTGATCACGGAACGGATCGTGATGAGTTCGCGGGACAGATCATGATCAAGATCGTGAGACGGATCGTGATGAGTTCGCGGGACGGATCATGATGTGTTCGCGGGACGGTTCGTGATTGGATCGCGGAACGCTCGGCGATTTGGATCGCGAAGAAGTACAACTACACCAACCGCGTTTCTTAACGCTTCCCGCTTAGCGATCTACAAGGGTATGTAGATCCACTCTCCCTCTCGTAGATGCTCATCACCATGGATAGGTTTGCGTGTGCGTAGGAAAATTTTGTTTCCCATGCGACGTTCCCCAACACATACAACCAGAAGGTTTTGTCTGTCCTAAGGATGCTAAAAGGTGTGCAAGCTTCGGTGATCCTTCCATGGACTGAAGCAAGCATCTCGGAGTTGGAATATACACTTTGATGAGGTGATCAAAGTTTTTGATGTTTATACAAAGTTTACGAGAAACTTGTATTTGCAATAAAGTGAGTGGGAGCACTATAGAATTTCTGATAAGTATATGTGGATGACATATTGTTGATCAGAAATAATGTAGAGTTTCTGGAAAGCATAAAACGGTCATTTGGAAAGAGTTTTTCAAAGGAAGACCTCGATGAAGCTACCTAAATGTTGAGCATCAAAATCTATGGAGATAGATCAAGATGCTCAATGAGACTTTCAATCAGTGCATACCTTGACAAGATTTTGAAAGAGTTCAAAATGGATGAGTCAGAGAAAGAGTTCTTGCCTGATTTGTAAGGTGTGAAAGTTGAGTGAGACTCAAAGCTCGACAACGGCAGAAGAAAGAGAAAGGACGAACGTCGTCCCCTATGCCTTAGCCATAGGCTCTATATTATGCCATGTTGTGTACCACACCTGTGTGCCTTGCCATGAGTCCGTCAGGGGGTACAAGAGTGAACCAGGAGTGGATCACTGGACAGCGGTCAAGATTATCCTCAGTAACTAAAAGACTGAGGAGATGTTTCTCGATTATGGAGGTGATAAAGAGTTCGTCGTAAGGAGTTACGTCGATACAAGCTTTAACACTAATCCGGATGACTCGTAGTAGCAATCTGGATACGTATAGTGGAGCAACCATTTGGAAATAGTACCAAGTGGAGTGTGGTAGCAGTGTTTACGGTTTGACATAGAGATTTGCAAAGTACACACGGATCTGAATATCGCAGACCCGTTGACTATAAGACCTCTCTCACATGCAAAGCATGATCGAGCCCCAGAACTCATTGGGTGTTAGATTCATAACAATGTGAATCACATAGTGATGTGAACTAGATTATTGACTCTAGTGCAAGTGGGAGACTGTTGGAAATATGCCCTAGAGGCAATAATAAATTATTTATTATCATATTTCCTTGTTCATGATAATCGTTTATTATCCATCCTATAATTGTATTGATCGGAGACTTAAATGCATGTGTGGATACATAGACAAAACCATGTCCCTAGTATGCCTCTAATGGACTAGCTCGTTGATCAAAGGATGGTTAAGGTTTCCTAGCCATGGACATGAGATGTCATTTGATAATGGGATCACATCATTAGGAGAATGATGTGATGGATAAGACCCAAACTACAAACATAGCATATGATCGTGTCAGTTTATTGCTACTGTTTTCTGCATGTCAAGTATATGTTCCTATGACCATGAGATCATGCAACTCACGGATATCGGAGGAGTGCCTTGTGTGTATCAAACGTCGCAACGTAACTGGGTGACTATAAAGGTGCTCTACAGGTATCTCCGATGGTGTCTGTTGAGTTGGCATTGATCGAGACTGGGATTTGTTACTCCGTGTGACGGAGAGGTATCTCAAGGCCCACTCGGTAATACAACATCACAACAAGCCTTGCAAGCAATGTGGCTAAGTGTTAGTCACGGGATCTTGTATTACGGAACGAGTAAAGAGACTTTCCAGTAACGAGGTTGAACTAGGTATGGAGATACCGACGATCGAATCTCGGGCAAGTAACATACCGAAGAACAAAGGGAACGTTATACGGGATTAACTGAATCCTTGACATAGAGGTTCGACCGATAAATATCTTCATAGAATATGTAGGAACCAATGTGTACGTCCAGGTCCCGCCATTGGTTATTGACCGTAGAGGTGTCTCGGTCATGTCTACATAGTTCTCAAACCCGCAGGGTCTGCACACTTCAGGTTCGGTGACGTTTCGGTAGTGTAGAGTTATGTATGGTGGTGACCGAAGTTTGTTCGGAGTGCCGGATGAGATCCTGGACATCACGAGGAGCTCCGGAATGGTCCGGAGGTAAAGATTCATATATAGGAAGTCCCAGTTTGGTTTCCGGAAAAGTTTCGGGCTCATCGGTAGTGTACCGGGAGTGCCGGTAGTGTACCGGGAGTGCCGGTAGTGTACCGGGAGGCCTCCGGGAGGGGTATTTCGACCCCAAGAGGTCAATGGGCTGTGGGAGAATAATAACCAGTCCTTAGTGGGCTGGGAAAACAGCCACAAAGGCCCATGGCGTAGGAGAGAAAGTCCTAAAGCAAAAAGTGGAAAATCAGCCAATAGGAGGCAATCCTACTCCAACTAGGATTGGAGGTGAAGTAGGATTGCTTCCCACCTCCTATTTCGGCCGACCCAAAGGCCTTGGCTGACTCTCCTCTCCCCTCCTCCTATATATACTAGTGGATTGGATGGTTTTTGGACAGAATTTCCGGCCACGTGCTACCCGTTACACCGGTGCATAGTTTCTCCTCTAGATCGGTTTTCTGCAGCGCTTAGGAGAAGCCCTGCCGGAATTCCCACACCACCATCACCGGAGTGCCGTCACACTACCGGTGAACTCTCTCTCCTCTCCACCTCCTCTCGCTGGATCGAGACGGTGGAGATCGTCATCAAGCTGCACGTGTGCTGAACGCGGAGGTGCTGTCCGTTCGGCGCTAGATCGGAAGGACCGTGATCGAGATCGCGAGACGGTTCGTGATGTGATCATGGAACGGATCGTGATGAGTTCACAGGACAGATCATGATCAAGATCGTGAGACGGATCGTGATGAGTTCACGGGACGGATCATGATGTGTTCGCGGGACGGTTCGTGATTGGATCGCGGGACGCTCGGCGATTTGGATCGCGAAGAAGTTCGACTACACCAACCGTGTTTCTTAACGCTTCCCGCTTAGCGATCTACAAGGGTACGTAGATCAACTCTCCCTCTCGTAGATGCTCATCACCATGGATAGGTTTGCGTGTGCGTAGGAAATTTTTTGTTTCCCATGCGACGTTCCCCAACACCTAGTAGACTAGCTCGTTGATCAAAGATGGTTACGGTTTCCTAGCCATGGACATGATATGTCATTTGATAAATGGGATCACATCATTACGAGAATGGTGTGATGGACAAGACCCAAACTACAAACGTAGCATATGATCGTGTCAGTTTATTGCTACTGTTTTCTGCATGTCAAGTATATGTTCCTATGACCATGAGATCATGCAACTCACGATCACCGGAGGAGTGCCTTGTGTGTATCAAACGTCGCAACGTAACTGGGTGACTATAAAGGTGCTCTATAGGTATCTCCGAGGGTGTCTGTTGGGTTGGCATGGATCGAGACTGGGATTTGTTACTCCGTGTGACGGAGAGGTATCTCAGGGCCCACTCGGTAATACAACATCACAATAAGCCTTGCAAGCAATGTGACTAAGTGTTAGCCACGAGATCTTGTATTATAGAATGAGTAAAGAGACTTGCTAGTAACGAGGTTGAACTAGGTATGGAGATGCCGACGATCGAATCTCGGGCAAGTAACATACCGAAGAACAAGGGGAACAACATACGGGATTAATTGAATCATTGACATAGAGGTTCGACCGATAAAGATCTTCATAGAATATCTAGGAACCAATATGGGCATCCAGGTCCCGCTATTGGTTATTGACCATAGAGGTATCTCGGTCATGTCTACATAGTTCTCGAACCCACAGGGTCTGCATACTTAAGGTTCGGTGACGTTTCAGTAGTATAGAGTTATGTATGGTGGTGACCGAAGGTTGTTCGGAGTCCTGGATGTGATCATGGATGTCACGAGGGGCTCCAGAATGGTCTGGGGGTAAATATTGATATATAGGAAGTCTTCTTTTGGTTTCGGAAAAGTTTCGGGCTCATCGATAGTGTACCGGGAGTGCCGGTAGTGTATCGGGGGACCATCGGGAGAGGTATTTTGACCCAAGAGGCTAGATGGGCTGTGGGAGGAGGTAAACTAGCCCCTGGTGGGATGGCTGAAGCCTCCTGTAAGGGCCCATGCGGCTGGAGTGGTTTGGGAAGGAAAAAAATCCAAAGGTGGAGAGGTGGAAAGAGTTTCCAAGTGGAAAGGAGGAATCCTACTCCTAATAGGATTGGAGTAGGACTCCTCCACCTCCAATTTCGACCAAACCTTGAGGGTTTGAGGCTGCCTCCTCCCCTCCCTCCCTCCTATATATAATAGAGGATTTAGAGGAAAAAGCTAACCCTAATAGCCACGTGCTAACTCTCCTCTAGACCGTTTTCTCCTCTAGATTGGTTTTCAACGGTGCTTAGCCGAAGCCCTGCTGGAATTACTCCACCACCATCGCCGCAACGCTGTTGCGCTGCCGGAGAACTTGTCTACCTCTCCACTCCCTCTTGCTGGATCAAGAAGGCGGAGATCGTCATCAAGCTGTATGTGTGCTGAACGCGCAGGTGCCGTCAGTTCGGCGCTAGATCGGAACGACCGTGGTCAAGATCGCGAGACAGATCGTGATGAGATCGCAGGACGGATCGTGATGAGTTCGTGGGAAGGATCGTGACTGGATCGCGGGACGGATCGTGATGAGATCGTGGGACGCTCGGCGATTTGGATCGCGAAGACGTTCGACTACACCAACCGCATTTCTTAACGCTTCCCGCTTAGCGATCTACAAGGGTATGTAGATCCACTCTCCCTCTCATGGATGCTCATCACCATGGATAGATCTTGCGTGTGCGTAGGAAATTTTTTGTTTCCCATGCAATGTTCTCCAATAGTAGTATCAGAGCTAGGTCTATGTATAGATGAGATCTCGATTAGAACACAAAGAGTTTGTGGGCGTTGATGCTTAGATTGCTTCCTCCCTTGGTCGTTTTTTGGTTCAGCGGTATTGTGGGATGAAGCGGCTCAGACCAACATTACTCGTATGCTTACAACAGACCGGTTCCCTCAATTGCAACATGTTGCATAGATGGCTGGCGGGTGTCAGTTTCTCTCACTTTAGTTGGATTGGATTCGACAAAGGCGGTCCTTGAGAAGGTTGAAAAGCAACTAATGTATCACCGTTGTGGTTTATGCGTATGTGAGAAATGTTCTTGCTAGATACCCGTAGCAGCCATGTAAAACATGCAACAACAATTAGAGGACGTCTAACTTGTTTTTGCAGGGTATGTTGTGATGTGATATGGCCAATTACATGATGTGATATATGTGATGTATGAGATGATCATGTGTTGTATAGAATACCATGACTTGCATGTCGATGAGTACAGTAACCGGGAGGAGCCATAGGGTTGTCTTTAATTATTGTATGACCTGCGTGTCAATCATTAAGCGCTATGTAATGCTTTACTTTATCGCTAAATGGTAGCAATAGTAGTAGAAGCATGATGGGCGCGACAACCCCGATGGCGACACGTTGATGGAGATCAAGATGATGGAGATCATGGTGTCGTGCCGGTAACGATGAAGATCATGACAGTGCCTTCAAGATGGAGATCAAAAGCACAAGTTCATGGCCATATCATGTCACTTCTGATTTGCATGTGATGTTAATCCTTTTATGTACCTTGTTTTGCTTAGGACGACGGTAGCATTATATGGTGATCCCTCACTTAATTTCAAGATAAATTGTGTTCTCCCCGAGTGTGCACTGTTGCGAAAGTTTGTCGTGTCGAGACACCACGTGATGATCAGGTGTGATAGACTCTACGTTCACATACAATGGGTGCAAGCCAGTGTTGCACATGCAGAATACTCGGGTTAAAGTTGACGACCCTAGCATGTACAGACATGGCCTCGGAACACAAGAGACCGAAAGGTCGAACATGAGTCATATAATAGATATGATCAACATGATGATGTTCACCATTCAAACCACCTCAACTCACGTGATGATCAGACTTGAGTTGGTGAATTTGGATCATGTATCACTCGAATAACTGGAGGGATGTCAATTTGAGTGGGAGTTCTTTAGTAATATGATTAACTGAACTCATTATCATGAACATAGTCAGTAGGGTCTTTGCAAATTATGTTGTAGATTACTTGCTCGCGCTGTAGCTCCCTTGAATTTTTATATGTTCTTAGAGAAATAGAGTTGAAAGATGATGGTAGCAATATTGCGGACTGGGTCCATGATCCGAGGATTGTCCTCATTGCTGCACAGAAGGCTTATGTCCTTAATGCACCGCTCGGTGCGCCAACCCCTCTAGCGTCATCTGTATATTTGACGCTCCAAAACGTTTTGAACGTCATGGAACATATGAGATGTTCTAAGAGATGAAATTAGGATCTCAGGCTCATGCCCATGTTGTGAGATATGAGATCTCTAACAAGATTATTTGCCTGCAAGATGAAAGAGAATAGCTCAATCGTTGAGCATGTGCTCAGATTGTCTGGGTTCTACAATCGCTTGAATCGAGTGGGAGTTGATCTTCCAGATAAGATAGTGATTGATATAGTTCTCCAAGTCACTGTCACTAAGCTACCAGAACTTGGTGATGAACTATAAAATGCCAGGGATAGAAATAATGATCCCTGAGTTGTTCGTTATGTTTGACACCGCGAGGGTAGAATTTAAGAAGGAGCGTCAAGTGTTGATGGTTAGTCAAACCACTAGTTTCGAGAAGGGCAAGAGCAAGGAGAGAAACTTCATGGATAGCAAGTCAGTTGCTGCTCTAGTGAAGCAACCCAAAGTTGAACCCAAACCCGAGACTAAGTGCTTCGATTATGAGGAGAGCGGTCGCTGAAGCGGAACAACCCTAGATACTTGGTAGATAAGAAGGCTGGCAATGTCGACAGAAGTATATTTGATATACGTGTTAATTATTTGTACCTTGCGAGTACTCCTACTAGCACCTGGGTATTGGATACCAGTTCAGTTGCTAAATGTTAGTAACTCAAAATAAAAGCTACGGAATAAAACGGAGAACTATCTAAGGGTGAGGTGACGATGTGTGTTGGAAATGTTTCCAAGGTTGATGTGATCAACATCGCACGCTCTCTCTACCTTCAGGATTAGTGACGAACCTAAATAAATGTTATTCGGTGTTTTGCGTTGAGCATGAACGTGATTAGATCGTGTTTTGCAACACGATTATTCATTTAAGTTAGAGAATAATGGTTATTCTGTTTACATGAATGATACCTTTGGTGGTCATGCACCCAGTGAGAATGGTTTTTTAAATCTTGATCGTAGTAATACACATGTTCATAACATTGATGCCAAAAGATACAAAGTTAACAGTGATAGTACCACATACTTGTGGCAGTGCCGCTAAATGTCATATTGGTATAATGCGCATGAAGAAACTTCATGCTTATGGATCTTTGGACTTATTCGATTTTGAATCGGTTGAGACATGCGAACCATGCCTCTTAGGCAAGATGTCTGACCCCGTTTTCCAGATGGATGGAGCGGGCAAGTGATTTATTGGAAATGATACATGTTGATGTATGCAATCCAATGAGTCTTGTAGCGTGCAGTGGATATTATTATTTTCTTACCTTCACTTATTATTTGAGTATATATATTGTATATTTACTTAATGAAACACAAGTCTGAATCGTTTGAAAGGTTCAAGAAAATTCAGAGTGAAGTTTAAGATCATCATGACAAGAAGATAAAAATGTCTGCGATATGATCATGGCGGTGAATATCTGAGTTACGAGTTTGGCATACAACTTTAGACAATGTGAAAGTTGTTTCACAACTCACGCCACCTGGAACACCATAGTGTGATGGTGTGTCCGAACGTCATAGTCATGCTCTATTGGATATGGTCCGTGCTATGATGTCTCTTATTGTTTGGTTACCATTATTTCGGGGTTATGCATTAGAGACAACTAAATTCACTTTAAATAGGGCACCATCTAAATCCGTTGAGATGACACCGTGTGAATTATGGTTTGATAGAAACCTAAGCTATCATTTCTTAATGTTTGGGGCTGTGACGCTGGTGTGGAAAATGTGTTCACCTAGTGAGCTCGAACCCAAAGCGGACAAATGCATCTTCATAGAATACCCTAAGAACAGTTGGATGAACCTTTTATCTCAGACCCAAGCATAAATGTTTGTTGCTAAAATGGGTCCTTTCTCGAGAAAGAGTTTCTCTTGAAATAATTGAGTGGGAGGAAGATAGAACTTGATGAGGTTGTTGAACCTTTGTGTTAACCAGAGAGTAGCGCAGCGTAGAAAGATGTTTATGTGGAGCCTACGTTAGTTGAAGAGGAAGTTAATGATGATGATCATGAAACTTTGGATCAAGTTACTATCGAACCTCGTAGATCGATAAGGACGCGTACTGCTCCTAAGTAGTATGACAACCCTGTCTTAGAGGTCATGTTGTTGGACAACGATGAACCTACGAGCTATGGAGAAGCGATGATGGGCCCGGATTATGACAAATGGTTAGAGACCATGAAATCCGTGAAAGGATCCATGTATGAAAACCAAGTATAAACTTTGGTAGACTTGCCTATTGGATGGCAGGTCGTCTAGTACAAATGGACCTTGAAGATGAAGACAAACGCTGAAGGTAAATGTCACCATTTATAAAGCTCGATTGTCGCAAAGAAGTTTCCGACAAGTTCAAGGAGTTGACTACGATGAGACTTTCTCACTCGTAGCGATGCTAAAGTCATGCTGAATTATGTTAGTAGTTGCTGCATTTTTCAATTATGAAATATGGCCAATGGATGTCAAAACATCGTTTCCTTAACAGTTTACTTGAGGAAAAGTTGTATGTGATACAACCAGAAGGTTTTGTCAGTCCTAAGGATGCTAAAAGGTGAGCAAGCTTCAGTGATCCTTCTATGGACTGAAGCAAGCATATCAGAGTTGGAATATACACTTTGATGAGGTGATCAAAGTTTTTGTAGTTTATACAAAGTTTACGAGAAACTTGTATTTACAATAAAGTGAGTGGGAGTCCAATCCTTTAGTACCGGTTGGACCACAGACCGGTACTAAAGGCCCTCCACGTGGCTGCCTGCGTGGGCTGGTGGTGGAAGACCTTTAGTACCGGTTGGTGATACCAACCCGTACTAAGTGTTCTGTTTTTTTTTGTTTTAGCTTTTAATTAGGTTTTAATTTTCCTCTCTATTTTTTGTTTTTTCCATTCATTTCAAATTTATTTTATGGTGCTACATACTGTAAACAGTACACAAGTTGATGCATATAGATATGTAATATAATATACAATATCTACTACACAGTATATATATATACAAATGGAATTACACATCCATATAAATTCTGGACTTATAATTAACTTAAGGCCCAAAACCTGGCCGGGTCTAGCTAGCTAGTGCTCCGGATGAAATCTCAGTTCTCTACTACTGATTTGCTAGCATTATTGAGGGGGCGGTAAGGAATAGTGCTATCCGTTTACATCAATGACATGTCGAAGAAGAAATGCCGCAAATTCCTCTTGAAGTGCTACGAAGCGTTTCTGGGGTGAGAGCTTCGACAACATCTGCCAAAGCTGGAGTTGTCTTTCAACGTGCTCCTCTGCGACGTATACGACCTTCGGTCTGGATGCGAATGTTCTCGCAGAGGAAGTATCCACATAAATTTGTCCCCTGTGGCTGCTTCGTGCACTTTGCAAAAGAATAGAATTCAATAAGATAATTAATAATCAAGCATGATAACGGTATTGAAAATAGAATTAATGAGATGCACGGACCTAGTAGTACTACTTAATTACCTGCATCTTTTTCCACTTTAGCTTCAGTTACCTACATACCTTGACAAGATTTTGAAAGAGTTCAAAATGGATCGGTCAGAGAAATAATTCTCGCCTGATTTGTAAGGTGTGAAGTTGAGTGAGACTCAAAGCTCAACATCGGCAGAAGAAAGAGAAATGACGAACGTTGTCCCCTATGCCTTAGCCATAGGCTCTGTATAGTATGCCATGCTATGTACCGCACCTGTGTGTGCCTTGCCATGAGTCCTTCAAGGGATAGAAGAGTGATCCAGGAGTGGATCACTGGACAACAGTCAAGATCATCCTTAGTAACTAAAAGACTAAGGAGATGTTTCTCGATTATGGAGGTGATAAAGAGTTAGTCATAAAGAGTTAAGTCGATGCAAGCTTTGACACCAATCCGGATGACTCTTAATAGCAATTAGGATACGTATAGTGGAGTAGCCATTTGGAATAGTATCAAGTGGAGTGTGGTAGCGGTGTTTACAGTTTGACATAGAGATTTGCAAAGTACACACGGATCTAAATTCACAGACCTAATGACTATAAGACCTCTCTCACATGCAAAGCATGATCGAGCCCTAGAACTCATTGGGTGCTAGATTCATAACAATGCGAATCACATGGTGATGTGAACTAGATTATTGACTCTAGTGCAAGTGGGAGACTGTTGGAAATATGCCCTAGAGGCAATAATAAATTGGTCATTATCATATTTCCTTGTTCATGATAATGATTTATTATCCATGCTATAATTGTATTGATTGGAGACTTAGATGCATGTGTGGATACATAGACAAAACCATGTCCCTAGTAGACTAGCTCCTTGATCAAAGATGGTTAAGGTTCCTAGCCATGGACATGAGATGTCATTTGATAAACGGGATCACATCATTAGGAGAATGGTGTGACGGACAAAACCCAAACTACAAACGTAGCATATGATCGTGTCAGTTTATTTCTACAGTTTTCTGCATGTCAAGTATATGTTCCTATGACCATGAGATCATGCAACTCACGAACACCGGAGGAGTGCCTTGTGTGTATCAAACATCTCAACGTAACTGGGTGATTATAAAGATGCTCTATAGGTATCTCCGAGGGTGTCTGTTGGGCTGGCATGGATCAAGACTGGGATTTGTTACTCCGTGTGACGGAGAGGTATCTCAGGGCCCACTCGGTAATACAACATCACAATAAGCCTTGCAAGCAATGTGACTAAGTGTTAGCCACGGGATCTTGTATTATGGAACGAGTAAAGAGACTTGCTGGTAATGAGGTTGAACTAGGTATGGAGATGCCGACGATCGAATCTCGGGCAAGTAACATACCGAAGAACAAAGGGAACAAAATACGGGATTAATTGAATCCTTGACATAGAGGTTCGACCGATAAAGATCTTCATAGAATATGTAGGAACCAATATGGGCATCCAGGTCCCGCTATTGGTTATTGACCATAGAGGTGTCTCGGTCATGTCTACATAGTTCTCGAACCCGCAGGGTCTGCACACTTAAGGTTCGGTGACGTTTCGGTAGTATAGAGTTATGTATGGTGGTGACCGAAGGTTGTTCGGAGTCCCGGATGAGATCCCGGACGTCACGAGGAGCTCCGGAATGGTCCGGAGGTAAAGATTGATATATAGGAAGTCCTGTTTTGGTCGCCAAAAAAGTTTAGGGCTCATCGGTAGTGTACCGGGAGTGCCGGTAGTGTACGGGGGGACCATCGGGAGAGGTATTTCGACCCAAGAGGCTACATGGGCTGTGGGTGGAGGTAAACCAGCCCCTGGTGGGCTGGACAAAGCCTCCTCTAAGGACCCATGCGGCTGGAGTGGTTTGGGAAGGAAAAAAAATCCAAAGATGGAGAGGTGGAAAGAGTTTCTAGTGGAAAGGAGGAATCCTACTCCTAATAGGATTGGAGTAGGACTCGTCCACCTCCAGTTTCAATCAAACCTTGAGGTTTTGAGGCTACCTTCTCCCCTCCCTCCCTCCTATATATACTAGAAGATTTAGAGGAGAAAACTAACCCTAATAGCCACGTGCTACCTCTCCTCTAGATCGTTTTCTCTTCTAGATTGGTTTTCAGCGGTGGTTAGGCGAAGCGCTGCTGGAATTTCTTTACCACCATCGTCGCAACGCCGTTGCGCTGCCGGAGAACTCGTCTACCTCTCCGCTCCCTCTTGCCGGATCAAGAAGGCAGAGATCGTCATCAAGCTGTACGTGTGCTGAACGCGGAGGTGCCATCAGTTCGGCGCTAGATCGGAAGGACCGTGATCAAGATCGCGAGACGGATCGTAATGAGATCGCGGGACGGATCGTAATGAGTTCGCGAGACGGATCGTGATTGGATCGCGAGACGGATCGTGATTGGATTGCGAGACGGATCGTGATGAGATCGCAGGACGCTCGGCGATTTGGATCGCGAAGACGTGTGACTACACCAACCGCGTTTCGTAACGCTTCCCGCTTAGCGATCTACAAGGGTATGTAGATTCATTCTCCCTTTCGTAGATGCTCATCACCATGGATAGATCTTGCGCGTGCGTAGGAAATTTTTTGTTTTCCATGCAACATTCTCCAACATGATGAGCGCCGAGTGGAAGGCCGACGTCGGGCGAAGGGAAGCGGTGACCGCCGGTCGCCGCAACAGGCTCCTCATGAAGAAAGCCCGGGACGCGGCGGAGGCGGCGGTTGAGCAGGAGGTGTCGTGTCGCCGCCCAATCTTCCCGGGGAGACAGCCCGCAGGCCCGTCCGCCACGACGCCGGCCATCAAATCGCCCCGGGCCGGCCGCAAGGCGGAGATAACCGGCCTCATCATCCTCGACGACGACAGCGACGGGGAGGCGCCCGGGCCCTCCAACCCCGTCCTGCACCGTTTCGGCGACGCGGGGCAGGGCTGTAACAGGGACGGCGGCCGCGGCGCACCGAACGGCGACGACAACGACGGGGACGGGGACGGGGACGACGACGGCGACTACACCGACTTCTACAAGCTCCTCGATATGTAGAATGCGGCGCGCGGCCACATGACGACGATGGCGGGACGGCTACTTAGTCTTATTTTTTATTTTAGCTTTTGTATTATATTTTAATAAAAAAATCGAAACTTTTTAACATTTTTGGGTCCATTCTACGTCCATAATAGACTGAAAGTGACGGTTGGGGGACGACCCCGAAGACGCGACTGGGAAGCCGAGTCGCCCTAAGCCGATTTTAGTGTCGGCTGCCCCTAGGCGACGCTAAAATTGACCTTTGAGGGCCAACAGCTGAAGATGCTAAGTATGTCACACCGCAATATACTGGACACATACACATGCTACGGAATGTCAAGAAGACAGCAACCACAGCCGGTTGCCTGTGAAGAAGAGGAACAAGCCTGCAGCGTGGCGGCTGCCATGGGGACTTGGCCTGCGGGGCAGGTGGGAGGCGGGATTGCAGGAGCAGGTCGCGGGACGACGCGACGCGGGCTGCGGCGGGAGAGCGGCCGCGGTGCGTGGCAAGGGAGCGGGATCAGCAGGTAGCGGTGCCGGCGCACAAGGCGGTAGCAATCTATCAACGCGGCGGCGGCGCGGCGTGCACCGTGGCTCTGGCTAGATGCCCCATTGCGCGTGCGGTCTGCCTCTGCCTTGGGTCTTGTTGGGCCTTGTATGAAAGAAGGGGCCGATTAAAAATGGTGCTGAATGGGGCTATCTAGCGTCTTCAGGGCTTAATAGACCGTATAGCACACAACTGGGCCGGTCCATTAGCGCACTCTCACCACTCGCCCACTCTGTACACAAATACATGTTGCATCCAAAAAAACACGAATGCATATTAAGTTAAGAAAACACAAATAGATATTTCCCTAAAAAGAACAAGAATACATATTGCACCTACGATATAGCCTTTCATTTCAAGAAAAAAGCTTCGCATCTTTCCTTAACATTAAAGGAAGGATTGGTTCTTCATTTTTGCCGTCCATCAAACCTCTTTCGTACGTCACATTTTCTTTCGTGTACTCCCTGGCTCGCAAAGAAAGCAACTCGGCTGGGCATGTTTTGGGCCTTGGCCCGTCTCATATTTTTTTACTGGGCCATAGGAGAAAAAATACACAAAAAATTAACGCTTCTTTTATAACCTACGCTCCGAATAGACCGACTGCAATTTCATAATGCATGCTGCGTTGGACCTCTGTTGGGCCTGGAAAAAACACCAACTCAATAAGTCGGCTTTTCCCATTTTCATTAAATAATACCACCTCGCCTCCTTAGAACCAAGACCTCTAATTTATACAAGTCTTGGAGTTACTTTTTATCAATCAACTCAATAAATAGGCTTGGGAATCAATAAGCAGAGGATAATGATGGTGAGGCGAGAAGAAGAGAATGAGTCACGCTAAAGGAAGGAAGGAATATGTTGCCTTATATGGGCTAATTAAGTGGTGAGAAATTAAACGGAGGAATACGGAAGACTGCATTAATGTATTGAAAGAAACTCGCCGACACATCAGACGGGTAAAAATGTCTCCCCGTTGCAATGCACGGACATTTGTGTTAGGCTAACCTATACAGAAAAACCATGGTTGTTTTGCTTAATTTTCTATTAACGGTACTATCGTACAGGGTCAAGGGGGGTTTTACCGCCCCAAACTTAGTGGCCGCTCGTGATGGCTTTCTGGACGGTTGTACTGGTCCATGTACCACCCTAACCATCGGTCCGCGGGTGATCCGCTCGGTTTTAGGAGTGGTATCGGGCGGTGGCTGAGCAACTGTTCCGGTTATTAATAACCAAGACTCCTGACTATTGTACAACTCTGGTTCTATAGGTGTGCATTTGTACCTAGGAAATATATACTGCTTCTCCCCAACAATTTTACCACTGAGGGAGTCCGGGATTAAAAGGGTCCTCGGGCTATCGGCCTGTTTCTATGGGCAGGACAGTGGGCTTCTTTGTGACTATCATTGAGGGACCGAAGAGTATGATGATGACATGTCCAAGATGGAAACTTCCTCAGCAGTGGCTTGTACTCCAAGAACACGATGATGGATTCGGTATGCTCCTTCTCCGATGTAACTGACATTGTGCAACCCTAGGTACCCCTAGTGTCTAATAAACTAGACGGTTTTAGTCTGTAAGCCAGATAAAGATAATTAATCCTAGGGTTTTAGACAACATCATACGATATCGAGGTAGATCAACTCTGTACTCGATACTTCATCATCAATACAAAAAAAGTAGGACGTAGGGTTTTACCTCCATCAAGAGGGCCCGAACCTGGGTAAACATCGTCTCCCTTGTCTCTTGTTACCAATCGATACAACATCCACAGTTCGGGAACCCCTACCCTAGATCTACTGATTCTGACAGTGACATTGGTGCTTTCACTGAGAGTTCCACTGCAGGATCGCGAGGAGGATCGATGACATGCTTGGTGTGATGCCCTGGTTTTGTGCTAGAGTAAGCTCTGTAATTAAGCTACAGTAACCCTATGCTAATGATGCCAAGTCACCATTGTTACTGTTGTTAATCTCACAATAATCCAAATCCTAATCAAATTCAAATTCAAATTTAAAGTCAAAGTTCAATTTTGTTAGACATGAAAACAAAAAATGTTCAAGGTGTGACAAATATTCTATAGATATTTGGCATGTTGAAACCACACTATTACAAAGTATTTAAATTAACTAGATTAAAATAAAACCAAAGCAGAGAATTAAATAAAACAAAAAAATATAAAACAGAAATAAGAAAGAATAAACAAAGAAAAGGAAGAAGACCCCCCCCACTGGGCGAGTCAACCGGACCATGGCCTAGCCTGCCCCCCCGGCCCAACCGGCCCAACCGTTCCCCCTTACCCCCCACTTCCCAAAAACCCTAGCCCTCCCCCGATCCCCACTCCCACCGCGCTCTCCCTCTCCGCCCCATTTGGATCGGGATCGGGGAGGAACGTCGGCCGCTGCCGGCTCCTCCCGCCGTAGCCTCCTTGCCGGCGGTGCCCCGCACCAGCGCTCCCCGCACCGCCGGCCGACCTCCCCATCGGCGACCCCGCCGCCATCTCCCCCGCGCCCTTCCTCGCCTCGCGCCGCCACACCTCCGCTGGCACCTCCCCGCCACACCGCCGTCGGCACCTCCCCGCGTCACCTAGCCGCCGTCGGGCCTCCCCACCGTCGTGTTGCCCCGGCCTCCTCAGGCCCTCCCCGCCGGTCTTCATCGACCCTCGCCGCCCCAGCCACCCTACACCGCGGGTGGCCACCGCCCTTCCTTGTCCACGCCGCCGCCGACCCCCGCTCGCCTCGCCTCCCCTTGTCCTGCTCGCCGCCCCTTGCAACGGCCACCGCGCCCCGCCACGGCCATACCACCGCCCCTCCCGCTGGCCTCGCGCCGTGCGCCCTGCCCCCGACCGCCACGCCCCACGCCTCCTCTGCTCGTGCTTGCGTCGGCAATCGCCGCGCCGCCGCTGTCCTTCGCCTCGCCGCTCATCCAGTCCCCATTGGCCACCCCGCATGCGCGCTCCGGCGCCCCCTCGTGCCGTCCCACGGCCCCCGCTCTCCCCCCTCACCGCATCCTTGCCACCGCTGCCCCCCTGGCCACCGGCGAGCCGCCGGTGGTCCTTGGCCTCGAACCCCCCTGGCCGATCTGGTTATTGGGGACTTAACCCCCCACTAATCCCACCCCTTGACACAATGACAGAGGGGGCCCACTGCCCCCTAAATCCGTTTTATTAAAAATGTTAAAAAAATGAATAAATAATTAGTTATATTAATGAATGAATTAGTTAGCGAATTAATTAATTGGATTATTATGGTTAATTAGATTAATTAATTAAACTGTTAATTAATCTGTAAATTAAATTAATTAAAAAGAATGAGACGTGGGTACCATCCCTCTAATTAACCTGATTAATATTATTAAACTCTAATTAAAAAACGAGTCAATGGCAGGTGGGGCCCACTTGTCAGTTTGACCAGTCAACTGTGACTGTTGACTGCCGATGTTAGCATGACATCATGCTGATATCATAAATGATTATTGAATTAAAGTAATCAGTTTTAAATTCTAAATATTATGAAAACTTTAAAAATTAATATAAATAATCCATAACTTGGATGAAAAAGTTTTATACATGAAAGTTGTTCAGAAAAATCCCACGAATTCGAATACGTAGTCCGTTCTGTGTCACATGTTATGAAAACTTTAAGAATAATGAACGTGGAACTTTTCCTTCTAATTCGTCTGTCCGGTAAAAGCGAGAGACCCGGGAAATATCACCACATATTCTTTCAATCCGTCTGTGACGTGTAGTAATGTGTTAGTACATGCCTAGCTCTGTTATTGCCATGTCATGCATCATGATGCATTTGTCTGTTTTATATTTATTGTTTCTTCTCCCTCTTCTTACTGGTAGACCCCGAGACAGCCATTACTGCCGGGTATGACTACACCACTGACGATCGGGCCTTTCAGCAGAGCAGCAAGGCAAGCAACCAGCCCCCCCCTTGAGCATTCCGACATCGCCCATTCTTCCCTCTCATTCTTGAATTAAATTTTGCTACTACAGTAGCTAGATCCTATTTATGATGCATAGCCAGTTTTTGATAAACTGCTACTATACCTACAATCATATCAACTGTTTGGTATAGGTTGATCAATGAATCCCTAGTAACGCCCCTAGTCCCAGTTGCCCTGCTTCTTCATCAACGACTCGACGACTCGAAGGCCCGAATACTCGGTCAACCGACCGACGAGCCAGGCCCCGCACATCACCGCACACCCCTTTAGTATGGCACTGCAGAGCTACTACCGAGTGCCGAGGGTGATACCTCACTTAGTACTCCTGGTGTTAATTCTGTAGCGTAGCTAATCGGTCGTGGGTATCGAGGGTGATCCCCCTTCCCATTTCTCGATAGCGACTCTTGTCATACACATACCTCGAGTGAGATCCATCGAGTGTGATTCCTCGGATATCCACTTGGTGTATAAACACACAGTTACTTCAACTTGACCTTGTTTACATGTGAAAGACGGGATTGGAGGGACAGGCGGTACCACCCTGGTTGAGGTGGACCTGAGTTCCCGACAGTCTTGAGACGGGTCGGCCCTAAGGGTACCCGTGTGTGAGATGTGGTGGGATGCGCCGGTAAGGCATCCGGGTTATGTTGAGGCGAGGACTGGCGAGAGAGGCCTTTGCCACACATCCTCAAGTTGGGGTGACGGGACCGCACTTTATGGGTCGCGCTTGCCCCGCATTAATAAAATGCTAATGGGTTGGGTACTTGATCTGAGTTAGGTCGTTGGCCTTAATGCGCACTAACCTTCACGTGGGAGAAGTTATGGGTACTCAGCGTCGTTGTATCAGTCGAAGCTCTTTGGACGTCAGCAATGGAGCGGCTCGCGCCGGATTAGGCTGGAAGGTATAGCTCCCGGACTGAGTGTGCTAGGTCTGCTTTTGGCCGCGTACGCATCATGCAGGAGTGCAAGGGCAAGTGGTCCCACGAACCTGCACGCTTAGGATTTTAGACCGGCGGTGTGGCCTCTTCGTTGAGTTTAGGTGGGGCGACAACATTTTGATATCCCGAGACCGGGCATGACCCAAAAAAGTGTGTCCGGCCGGAGGTGATTCAATCGTGTTGGGAAATATGTTGTGCACCCCTACAGGGGAGAAATTATCTATTCGAATAGCCATGTCCACGGTAACAGGATGACTTGGAGTTGTACCTTGACCTACTCAACTAAAATTGTGACTTTAAATTGAAATGAATGTTGGCTCCGGGATTGCTTCCTCACAGGGAGTCGAGGAAGAATATCTGGGCATGGTTACTTAATAAAATTTGTAACAATAAAATATGACTATATGTGAGATACAAGTCTACTCTCTTCTAATGCTGCAAGATGCTGAAGATGCTAGTCTTTGATAGGACTAGGCCTTCCCCTTATTCTTGCTTTCTAAAGTTAGCCCAGATATAACCCCACCCCTTGATAATGATGCACACTTAACATAGTTCTGATGTCAGTCTTTCCCCCTCGATACGATTCTGCGTTTAGACGATGGAGCCCAGGAGATGGAGTATGCTGGAGACGACTACTACACCACCACATGAGCCTACTACGTGGAGGCGGCCTCCGACCAGCAGTAGGATAGGAGGTTCCCAGGCAGGAGGCCTCGCCTCTTTCGATCCGTTGTTATGTTTGTGCTAGCCTTCTTAAGGCAAAACTTGTTTAACTTATGTCTGTACTCAGATATTAATTTATTCCGTTGAGTCATGTTTGTCGAGCTTTGTATTCGAGCCCTCGAGGCCCCTGGCTTGTACTATGAAGTTGTATGACTTTAGTTTGTGTTTAGAGTTGTGTTGTGATATTGATTAGTGAGTCCCTGATCTTGGTCGTACGCATTGCGTGTATGTTTAGCGTATGTTCAAAATTGGGGGCGTCACAAGTTGGTATCAGAGTCAACTGCCTGTAGGTAGCCCCCTTTCCAACTCCTTGGCCGAAGTTGAGTCTAGTACTTGAAAAAAACTTTTACTAACACTGATGTTGTGTCTTAACCCACATTTCAATCGGGTGGTATTAGGATCTTTTATTCCTCGTCTATAGCCTGGGTTCTAATCTCTCTTCTCTTTCGGGTGAAAGATTTTATTAACACTAACTCTAGGTTCTCGTAACTACTTCCCTTAGAGAGCCCCTCATTTCAGACGATTGCTCGATTCATCAGAAGACTTTGAAGATACTCTTCGATGTTCTCCCAAGAACTTGTGCTCATCGCTTTTGCGATTTCCTTCCTCCATCAACCCCTATGGATGATTACACACAATTGTCGCTCATACTTTCATATCCAGTTGCTCTTGTGTGGCGACCCGACTCAAAAAGAGTCAACCCTCTGTGTGTTCTGTGCCATCCCTGGATCAGTATGCTGGCACACACAGTACATCAATGTATATATAAAAATGCAATCACATGTAATTAACGTAAAACTGATATATACCTTAAAATAGCAGCGGATACAGTCAACGGGAGTGGAGTCCCAATAACACCAACGGCAGGTTGAGTGCGGACCGTAAGCCTGAATCATACTCTTACTCGTCGTAGAAGAGTATGTGCAACATAAGACGTTGCAGCCGTGTAGCTCAGTACATTGAATGTACTGGCAAGATCACCATAGTAGGACAGAAGAATAAAGACTATTCTATATGCAAAAGGCTTTGTGGCTCTGTGTCTGAGTTTTTGCGTAAAAGCAAATTTTATTTTCCTACAACAAAGGAATATCAGGAATTTCACTATAGAGTTACCTATCATGACATGGTTCCGCCAACCGATGTATTAATGCCCACAAGTATCATAACTTGCCCACAATTAGTTATCAGTCCAGTGTTGAGAGTTCAGAGATAGATCCAAGTCCAGAGGCTCAAATTGTCCGTAACCGGGGACACGGTTAATCGATTAGGTTTAACTCTGCGGAGTGTTGTGTACTTTACCCACAAGATTCAATCCCTCCTGGTAAGTCCGCGCACTGCATGGTGTTTGAGAACAGGATGAACGAAACATGGTCTTTCAGAGTGTTTCCCTGACTACCGACAGTGCCCATCCAATCCTAATGTCGACTACATCTCGTAGCCCTGCCTAGCCAGAGTCACAACAAAGATCAACCAAGCCAGGGCCCATATTGACTTGTGGCTACACAGGTAAGCTTCCGGGCATGAAGTATTCATCTGTCTCTTTAAGTCTGGGTGAGGCTTTCCGCGTGAACACTGGCACTTCCCCAGCAACACCTAGGCTAACCACTGGCTTCCCCAGGGCGCCGTTCAACCATCCTTCACCTAGTAATGTGTATTGAAAACTTGTATCTCGAGTCTCGAAGTCCTGAGGTCTTGAAGATGCAGGACTTGAAGATGTCTTCCTGAAGTTGTCATTTTGACGTAGAGTCCTCCTTCTCACACCACTCACGATCACTCATACCAGACCCCGTCTACTTTAGCATATCATTGAAATAAATAACGTTCCCGGGGCTTTAGTAACAAGTGGTGGGTTCCTACCTCATGCATTCTACTCAACTACAAGAATTTCAATAACACTACCGGAGGGATTTGTTGAATGATGTCACTTCATGCAATAAAACATAGGTATGAAAATGGATGGTCAAAGTGAACTTGCATGTACTGTTGATGAAGAAATAATATCGCTCTCAGAAGTAACTTGATAGACTATTCGTCACTCTCCGATAAAATCTATATAATCAAACATTGCATTCTTATAAGCAATCATACTAGCAGTCAATACTAAAAATCAAAAAGGCAACACAAAACCAAAAGCAACATGGTGGTGATGAAAGAAATACTTAAGACAAAACTCAAAATAACAAAACTACATCAACACAACTAAGGTGGTGATGAAGGAAATACTTAAGACAAAACTCAAAGTAATAAAACTACAGCAACACAACTAAGGTGGTGATGAAGGAAATACTTAAGACAAAACTCAATTCAACAAAACTTCATCAACACAACCAAAGGTTGGTTTTCTCTACAAATAATCCTAGTAACTAAACAAAAACAAAGTAAAATATAACAAAAGTGTTTTGGTAAATATTTTACTAGCAAAAAGAATTACTTTTGAAGAACAACTAAGAATCAGGAAAACAATACCCTAGCAACATAAGTTTTTAACTACTAGAACATATGAGCAGAAAATACTAAGTTAATAAATGAAAAACAAATTTTAAAACAAATAATTAATAGAAAGTATTTTCTCATAAGTCTTTATTTTTGCAAAAAGAACTAATTGAAAAGCTTTTATAAAGATTATTGTTTTGATATAAAACAAAGTCATCCTTGGCTTAAACCACAAACAATCTCAACTATAATACAAATTGTTTCTGGTCTAAACTTAGATTAACAGAAAATCAAACTTATAAAACAATTTGTAAAAACTATTTTCAAATAGTAGATCAAAGTAGCAATGAAAATCAAATTACAAGTTATAATTGAACTAGATTTTATTTTCATGCAATCAACTAATAAAATATTATTTGTTTTGAAGGGCTACTATTATCTAACAGAAAACTTTATAAAATCTATCAAATTATATAAAAGAAAATAAATTAAAACAATTTAAAACAAAAGAAATATAAATAAACCTAAAAGAAGAACTAAACAGAATCTGTTTTGCTAAGAATACTAATTTAAAAATATTCTAAGAATTTCTGAACTCTACCTACTTATAACTAAGGTCACTAGTGACAAGTAGCAAAAGGAATCAACTAAAAATATATTTTTAAACTCAAGATATTCAGAAAATAAGATTTGAATTAAATCTGTTTGAATGAAATTTTATATTATTCAAATATGGTCCAACTTGATATCTACAGAAACTAGAACAATTTTTTGACACAATGCAAAAGGAATCAAATTAAAACACATAAAAACATAAAAGATATAACAAAAATAAAAACAGAACCTATTCTGTTTTCTAAAACAAAAAACAGAAAAAGGAAAAACTAAACTAACGGACATGGTGCTACGTGGCATGCTATGATTGGCTGAGAGAGCGTGCATGCGGGAGCTAAATGGACAAACGGCCGAGCCTTAGAAGAAAACGTTTCGGCATATAAGTGACCTAATCCTAGCCTTAGGATCGAGATCTAACGGCTAAAAGAGAGGGAGGGGGCTCACAAAGGGGAGGTCGCCGGCGATGGAGTTTCTCCGGCGAGGCCGAGGAAGCAAGGTCGACGGGGGCGGTGCTCCGGTGGTCCTCCGGCGTTGGCGAGGCCTCCAATTGGCGGCGGGGATCCTTTGAGGATGGTTGGTCGCAACAGAGAGACGAGGGGGTGACGGTGGTGAGCAGCACGAGCTCCGGGAGCTTCGGGTGGTTTTCGGAGCTCCGGCGTGCTATTACGGCGAGGGGAGGGGGTCGGACAAGGGGGAAAATGGGGGAACGGGTCGAGGAAAGGCAGGGGGTTCTTATAGGGGCCTCGGGGTATTCGAAAGGAAGGGGAGGAGGAGATCACGGCGCGGTGATCTCGCCGGCGTGAGGAGGGGAGCGATGGAGAGGACGACCGCGGAGATGACGCTGTTGGGCGGTGGGGTCCGTAGTCAGTGAGAGGGAGAGAGAGGGAGCGGTCAGCGGTGACCGTTGCGGAGGGGTTTCGGGAGAGGGATTAGAGGCGGTGGGCCGGGGCCTTAATATCATTAAGGCATTCAAAACTTGTCCAAAAAATAAAGTTTTATATACCAAAATGATTAGGGAAATAAATGCCATTTAATGAAAAAAATTCCATGGCCAAATTAAATACTGTAAAAAAATTATTTTCAGAAAATGCCTAAAAGGCTTTATTTATTTTTTTGCAAATATTTTCCAAATAACCCCTTGGGTTTTGTGGTTCAAATACTTCAAAAAAAATACCCCTGGTTTGGAGTGTCATATTACTCCTCTCAAAATTTTTGTCAAGGGTTTTGAATGCTTACAAATTCAAATAGGGAATTCGAATATGGAAGTGAAAACTCCATATGAGAATTTCTCAATTAGTTTTCATATCCTTATTTTAAACTTCCAACTCATATTTCATATAATATGAAGAAGTCCTTTTGTCCTCTCTCATGAAAATCATTGAGTTGCATAAAGTTTCTGAATTTGAAATATTTTCAAATAAAATTCAAACCATTTTCAAATCCCTTTTCATTTATTTAAATGGAAGAAGTCATATGATCTTCACTCTGGGATTTTGTGATGAAATGAATTTGAGTTCCTGCAGAGTGAAAGTTTTGGGAAAGTCATTTTATTTCCTCTCATTCAAAAGTTTTGAAAAGTTTCAAATTTCACTCAATTTCAATCACTCAAGCAAACAAGCATTCATTCTAATATTTATTATAACATTCCAAAGTTTGGGATGTTACGGTACATCAAATTATCTTACCGGAGATTTGTTCTTCCTCGATGGATCATGTGTTTCACAGAATTCGTTGAAATGCTATTTGATCTTCCAAATCCCAATAGCCTTTGACTCTTGACCTTTCTCATTTGCTAGCATTATGCTTAATTCCATATGGCTTGCAATATTCATTAAATCATTTGTGATTGTAAATTGAGTTTATTGACTCCACCTGTGTGCGAATGCATGCAGTTGTCAGTTGTTCTCATAAATTATCTTTCTGCATCAGACATGTTTCCAAACATGAGTTGGTTCTCGACAATTCAACTTTGATTGATTGTCCATCAAAATCCATTCAACTTACTTGTGTTTGATCGGAGCAATTATTTCCGATACACCAATTTGAAAATAACAATTCCTTTGGATATTTAAGCATCAAATTAATTAGATATTCTATTATCTGATGCCTTGCATTTTTCTCCCTTTGATTGAGTATTGATAATAACATCAAGTCCTTTGGGGACCACCAGGCCCATTGATGGGTTATTATATGATATCACCCTTCAAATTCAAAATTCTTGTGATGTTCTTCCCCTCATACATGATGCCATTGGTAAATTGTGTCTTCTCCCTCTGCTAAGTTGTATCCTACACTACAGGAATCAGCTACTTTGCCATCAGCCATCCCGAATGGCAAAGGCATGCTTCCCGGACGGCAAAGGCTTTGTCGTCCACTAGCAGACGACCAACCGTCCGGCTGAACAAGCCACGGTAAAGGCCGCTTTGCCGTCTGCTGGCGGACGACAAAGACCTTTGAATCTTTGTCGTCCGCCAGCGGACGACAAAGGGCCTGGACGGCACATGTGGCAAGTTAGCTCCGTTAGGGGGCTTAACGGTGTGATTTGCCAACCGCTGGCAGACGGCAAAGCACCTTTTTTTTGCTGTCCTAGGTTGGTTCTTCGACGTCCGCTGGCGGACGGCAAAGAACCAACCTAGGCCAGCCCTAGGTTGCACAGGTAGCTGCCACGTGGCCACTTTTCGGTCCGCTGGCAGACGACAAAGCTCTTTGCCGTCTGCCAGCAGACGGCAAAGTGGCTATATAGCCCGTTTTTAAAAAAAATCATTCAATTTGAAACATATATATCCAACAATATCACATATATATCCAACAATATCACATATATATCCAAGCATACCAACAATAAGTTCAAACAAGCATATACCAACAATAAGTTCCAACATACATGTCCAATACAAGTTTCCAACAACACACAATATGGTTTCCAACAACATATTCATACATACGTATCCAAAACAAGTTTTCCATAAACATAAAGGTAGCAGAAGTAGAAGAGTATAGTCCATCAATGCACTCTTCCTCATCTATAGCAAATCTGCAAAGTAGGAAAGATGATAGTTAGAAGAAGAAGAAGACTAGCTAGAATAAAAAGAAGAAAAGAAGAATAAAAATAAGAAGAAGAAAAAGAAGAAGAAGAAGAATTTACCTTCTCTTTATTTTTCTCCTCTCCTCTCATCTCCTCTTCTCCAAGGTAGTAATGCCATTTTCTAGCTAACTAAACATATCAAGTCACTTTGGAGGAAAAAATGCTAAGTATAGGTCATTTTATAGCTATCGCAGGTAGAATATATCATTTAGGAGGTAAGTAAGGTTATTATGTATTTTTGAGGAAAATAAGCTAAGTATAGGTCATTTTGGAGCTAAACCAAGGTTACTATGCCATTTTTTTACCTAAGTGAGCTAATTATGTCATAAATGAACTAGCTAAGCTAATTATAGATCATTATTGAGCTATCCTAGGTAGTTATGTCATTTTTTACCTAAATGAGCTAATTATGTCATAAATGAACTAGCTAAGCTAGCTATAGGTCATTATTGAGCTATAGTAGGTAGTAATGCCATTTTGTAGCTAACTAAGCATATCAAGTCATTTTGGAGGAAAAAATGCTAAGTATAGGTCATTTTATAGCTATCCTAGGTAGAATATAGCATTTTCTAGCTAACTAAGCATATCAAGTCATTTTCTAGAAAACTTACCATCAACATGGAGGTGAAGGACCGGTAGGGTTTGGGCCAGGCTCATAGCGCTCTCGACTCCCGCCCACCATCTGTCAACACCTGCAATGACAAAGAATGAACAAAATTAGTTCAACATAAAAAAATTGAATACCTAATAACATGAACTAATTAATAATATATATGTACATAATAATAATTGAATACCTCACATTACTAATATTATCTTCATCGTCTATATATGCTCCGGGATCAATAAATGCATAATCATCATCACTATCACTAATGACGTGCTCATCAGCATCATAAATAAATGCATCAACATGTGGAAAGCCTCTATGTAATAGGTCAAGCATTGTCAGGTCATCTGCAACAGTAACCTCTTTTTCTTCCGTCTGTTCTTGTTCCTGCTCAGGGGTGAAGTCGGTTTCACTGTCGCTGTCGACCTCAATGTTCTGGGGTGAAGTAGAGCGTTCCTTGAAGCGTTTTTTGGAAACACGTGTTTCTTGGAAGAATTATCCTTCATAATCATCTTCATTGAGGGGAGGTGGTCTAAAATGTGGCGGCACATCATAAACGACATTCCAACCTTTCAAATTTGGGTCCGTTTGGCAGGCCCACGGTAGATAGAAAACTTGGGTCGCCTGTTGAGCCGTAATATGGACATCGGGAACATCTAAATGGGTGCTTTGTTTGATTTCGACTAGCCCTATATGTTCATGAGTCCTTCTAGTGCGATGGCATCCAGCTGACAAAGCTCAGTGTGCTCATAGAGAGGATGTTTTTAAGACTCCAACATTTCATAAAAGGCCTTTGCAGATTCCTCCATCTCATCGTCCGAATCCCGAGCATCATCAAAGTCTTGCACCATGTCTTCGACCCCAGTACCATGCTCGTCGGTGCAATGACGAAGCACCTCAGCTCTGGCACGTTGGGCAGACTCACCATGAAATGTCCAGACCTTATAATTAGGCGTAAA
The DNA here is from genome assembly GCA_022496015.1 of Hordeum marinum. Classification (NCBI taxonomy): domain Eukaryota; kingdom Viridiplantae; phylum Streptophyta; class Magnoliopsida; order Poales; family Poaceae; genus Hordeum; species Hordeum marinum. The sequence continues at coordinate 26,347,877 of CM039676.1, read as the reverse complement.
AACCCACTTCTGCAGGTGTTTGATCATTTCAAACTCTGATTTCTTCTTACAGTTGTCGCAATCGACACAACGTCACCAGGTTGTTTTTTGTCCATTTGCAAATGCGACTCTCACAAACTCCTTGGTTTTTGCTTAACCATTCACGGGTCATGTCTTTCTGACTAGTGTGACCAGTGTACATCCACCCAAGATCAGTCATCCTGCCTAGCTACTGGACACACAAAAAATATATACATAATTCAGCAAACTATATTCATCAGTTAATAGAGTTTGTCAGTTTCATTACGTCGATGCAACCTAGACGCTAGTAGGTAAAGATAGGTCCTAGTCCCACCCGAGTATGTATAGTTTGGGTTCGTTTTCCTATGCTTCGCTCTGGATCAGACGCACAATTTTGGCAGCACCTCCCCGCTGTTCTCCTGATACACGTCTCGGCAATAAGCAGAGAGAATGTGTACCCGGAGAACAACATGGAGGCACTGACGAAATTTTGCATCGTATCCGGAGCAGAGCATATGAGTAAACGAACCCAATCTACACATACTCGGGCTTTCCATGGATAACGTTGGACGATTCAAAAGAATCATGGTTATAAAGATGCTAATGAATGCATATTTATAGATGTAACCCTTCCGAACGGAAGACGCATAGTGGTCACGCATACTGATGATTCAAGACACCTATAGCTAGCAAGTTTCATCGGCACGAAGACTGAAACAGAGGAAATGAAGGGTGCAGGTGGAGATGTCATTTGTGCTCACCCACGAATGCAGGGCGAAGCTCGTTGAACGCATGGGGAGGTCGTCGAACACCAGACCCTCGCAGCGACGAAACAATTGCACATTTAAATCCACCTGGTCAACATAAATATGATGTTCTGTATAACAAAATTGAAAAATATATGACCTAACTCATAATTCACAAATATATGACCTGTTTCGTGTCGGGGTCGGCGTGTCGTGTCGGAGTCGGGGTGTCGGGGGTGTCGTGTCGGGGTCGGGGTAATGTGTCGTGGTCGGGGGTGCTGTCTCGGGGTATCGGGGTGTCGTGTCGAGGTCGGGGTGCCGGGTCGGGGTCGGGGTGTAGGGGGTGTCGTGTCGGGGTCGGGGTGCAGGGTCATGGTCAGGGGTAACGTGTAGGGGTGTCGGGATCGGGGTGTTGTGTCGGGGTCTCGGGGTGTCGCGGTCGGGGTGCCGTGTCGGGGTGTCAGGGTGTCGTGTCGGGGTCTCGGGGTCGGGGTCAGGGTCGGGGTGTCGTGTCGGGGTCTGGGTGTCGGGGGTGTCGTGTCGGGGTCGGGGTGTCGGGGGTGCCTTATCGGGGTCGGGGTGTCGGGGTGTCGTGTCGGGATCGGGGTGTGGCGGGTGTCGTGTCGGGGTTCAGGGTGCCGTGTCAGGGTGTCGTGTCGGGGGTCGGGGTGTCGGTGGTGTTGTGTCGGCGATCCTCGACCCGGTTACGTCGGCGCCGATGCACCCCTCCTCCTCCTCTTCTTCTTATTCTCCTTCTTTTTCTTCTTTTCTTCTCCTCCTCGTCCTCCTTTTCTTCTTGTTTTTCTTCTTCTTCTTCTTCTTCTTACAACTAACTAACTAACTAACTATACCTAACTAAGCTAATTTACTAACTAAGCTAACTAAATTACAACTAACTAACTACACCTAATTAACTAACTAAATTATTATAAGTACACTATTAAAAAATAAAAATAAAAATGGGGAGGGGGCTCACAGGAGTGGGGCAGCGGCCGGCGGGGGGGGCACAAGCGGCGGCCGGCGATGGATGTGAGGGGCGCGGGCGGCGGTGAGGGTGAGTGGCACGGTCGGCGGTGGAGGTGAGGGGCACGGGTGGCGGCTGGTGGGGGGGGGGGGCGTGGGGGCGCATGCGGCGGGTGACGGGGGACGCGTGCGGCGGCCGTCGTTGGGCGCGGGCGGCGGGGGTGAGGGCGGTGGGGGCACGACGGCGGGGCGGCGGCCGGCGCGGGGGCGTGATGGGGGTGGGGGCTTGGGCGCGGCGGCATCCGGGCGTGCGAGCGCGAGGGGGGGGGAGACGATGGGAGGTGGGTGAGGCTGGGCTGCGCCGTTAGCTAGTTAGGTATCACCTCTTTGCCGTCCGCTAGCGGACGGCAAAGAGGTGGGGTGTATTGGAAATATGCCCTAGAGGCAATAATAAATTAGTTATTATCATATTTCCTTGTTCATGATAATCGTTTATTATCCATGCTATAATTGTATTGATTGGAGACTTAGATGCGTGTGTGGATACATAGACAAAACCATGTCCCTAGTATGCCTCTAATAGACTAGCTCGTTGGTCAAAGATGGTTAAGGTTTCCTAGCCATGGACATGAGATGTCATTTCATAACGGGATCACATCATTAGGAGAATGATGTGATGGACAAGACCCAAACTACAAACGTAGCATATGATCGTGTCAGTTTATTGGTACTGTTTTCTGCATGTCAAGTATATGTTCCTATGACCATGAGATCATGCAACTCACGAACACCGGAGGAGTGCCTTGTGTGTATCAAACGTCGCAACGTAACTAGGTGACTATAAAGGTTCTCTACAGGTATCTCCGAGGGTGTCTGTTGGGTTGGCATGGGTCAAGACTGGGATTTGTCACTCCGTGTGACGAAGAGGTACCTCAGGGCCCACTCAGTAATACAACATCACAATAAGCCTTGCAAGCAATGTGACTAAGTGTTAGTCATGGGATATTCTATTACGAAACGAGTAAAGAGACTTGCTGGTAACGAGGTTGAACTAGTTATGGAGATACCGATGATCAAATCTCAGGCAAGTAACATACCGAAGAACAAAGGGAACATCATACGACATTAACTGAATCCTTGACATAGAGGTTCGACCGATAAAGATCTTTGTAGAATATGTAGGAACCAATATGGGCATCCAGTTCCCACTATTGGTTATTGACCGTAGAGGTATCTTGGTCATGTCTACATAGTTCTCGAACCCGCAGGGTCTGCACACTTAAGGTTCGGTGACGTTTCGGTAGTATAGAGTTATGTATGGTGGTGACCAAAGGTTGTTAGGAGTCCTGGATGAGATTCCGGACGTCACGAGGAGCTCCAGAATGGTTCGGAGGTAAAGATTGATATATGGGAAGTCCTGTTTTGGTCGCCGGTAGTGTACCGAGAGTCTCCGGAAAAGTTTCGCGCTCATCGGTAGTGTACCGGGAGTGCCGGTAGAGTACTGGGGGACCATCGGGAGAGGTATTTCGACCCAAAAGGCTACATGGGCTGTGGGAGGAGGTAAACCAGCCCTTGGTGGGCTGGCCGAAGCCTCCTCTAAGGGCCCTTGCGGCTGGAGTTGTTTGAGAAGGAAAAAAATCCAAAGGTGGAGAGGTGGAAAGAGTTTCCAAGTGGAAAAGATGAATCCTACTCCTAATAGGATTGGAGTAGGACTCCCCCACCTCCAATTTCGACCAAACCTTGAGGGTTTGAGGCTGCCTCCTGCCCCTCCCTTCCTCCTATATATACTAGAGGATTTAGAGGAAAAAGCTAACCCTAATAGCCACATGCTAACTCTCCTCTACATCGCAGTTTCTTCTCTGGATCGGATTCGACAAAGGCAGTCCTTGAGAACGTTGAAAATCAACTAGTGTATCACCGTTACGGTTTTTGCGTAGATGAGGATCGTTCTTCCTAGATACCCATAGCAGCCACGTAAAACCTGCAACAACAATTATAGGACGTCAAACTTGTTTTTGCAGGGTATGGTGTGATGTGATATGGCCAATTACATGATGTGATATATGTGATGTATGAGATGATCATGAGATCTATAGAATATCACGACTTTCATGTCGATGAGTACGGTAACCGGCAGGAGCCATAGGGTTGTCTTTAATTATTGTATGACCTGCGTGCCAATCATTAAGCGCTATGTAATGCTTTACTTCATCGCTAAACGGTAGCAATAGTAGTAGTAGCATGATGGGCGCGACAACTCCAATGGCGACACGTTGATGGAGATCATGGTGTCATGCCGGTGACGATGGAGATCATGCCAGTGCTTTCAAGTTGGAGATAAAAAACACAAGTTCATGGCCATATCATGTCACTTATGATTTGCATGTGATGTTAATCCTGGTATGCACCTTGTTTTGCTTAGGACAACGATAGCATTATAAGGTGATATTCACTTAATTTAAAGATAATTTGTGTTCTCCCCGAGTGTGCACCATTGCTAAAGTCCGTCGTGTCAATACACCACGTGATGATCGGGTGTGATAGACTCTACGTTCACATACAACGGGTGCAAGCCAGTGTTGCACATGCAGAACACTCGGGTTAAACTTTGACGAGCCTAGCATGTACAGACATGGCCTCGTAACACAAGAGACCGAAAGGTCGAACATGAGTCATATAGCAGGTATGATCAACATGATGATGTTCACCATTGTAACCACCTCAACTCACGTGATGATCGGACTTGAGTTGGTAAATTTGGATCATGTATGACTCGAATGACCGGAGGGATGTCAATTTGAGTGGGAGTTCTTAAGTAATATGATTAATTGAACTCATTATCATGTACATAGTCAGTAGTGTCTTTGGAAATTATGTTGTAGATTACTTGCTCGCGATGTATCTCCCTTGAATTTTTATATGTTCCTAGAGAAATAGAGTTGAAAGATGAGGGTAGCAATATTGCAGACTGGGTCTGTGATCTGAGGATTGTCCTCATTGCTGCACAGAAGGCTTATGTCCTTAATGCACCGCTCAGTGCGCCAACCCCTTTAGCGTCGTCTGTAGATGTTGTGAACATCTGATAGACACGTTCTGATGACTACTTGATAGTTTAGTGTGTCATGCGTTACGGGTTAGAATTGAGGCTCTGAAACGTTTTGAACGTCACGGAACATATGAGATGTTCTAAGACCTGAAATTAGGATCTCAGGCTCGTGCCCGTATTGCGAGATATGAGATCTCCGACAAGATTCTTTGCCTGCAAGATGAAAGAGAATAGCTCAATCGTTGACCATGTGCTCAGAATGTCTGGGTGCTACAATCGCTTGAATGGAGTGGGAGTTGGTCTTCCAGATAAGATAGTGATTGATATAGTTCTCCAAGTCACTATCACTAAGCTACTCGAACTTGGTGATGAACTATAAAATGCCAGGGATAGAATTAATGATCCCTGAGCTATTCGCGATGTTTGACACCGCGAAGGTAGAAATCAAGAAGGAGCGTCAAGTGTTGATGGTTAGTAAAACCACTAGTTTTGAGAAGGGCAAGGGCAAGGAGGGAAACTTCATGGATGGCAAGTAAGTTGCTGCTCCAGTGAAGCAACCCAAAGTTGAAACCAAACCCGAGAATAAGTGCTTCGATTATGAGGAGAGTGGTCGCTGAAGCGGAACAACCCTAGATACTTGGTAGGTAAGAAGGCTGGCAACGTCGACAGAAGTATATTTGATATACATGTTATTGATGTGTACCTTGCTAGTACTCCTAGTAGTAGCTGGGTATTGGATACCGGTTCAGTTGGTAAATGTTAGTAACTCGAAGTAAAAGCTACGGAATAAACGAAGACTAGCTAAGTGTGAGGTGACGATGTGTGTTGGAAATATTTCCAAAGATGATGTGATCAACATCGCACGCTCTCTCTACCTTCGGGATTAGTGACAAACCTTTATAAATGTTATTTGGTGTTTTGCGTTGAGCATGAACGTGATTAGATCGTGTCTATTGCAACACAGTTATGCATTTAAGTTAGAGAATAATGGTTATTCTGTTTACATGAATAATACCTTCAATGGTCATGCACCCAGTGAGAATGGTTTGTTGAATATTGATCGCAATAATACACATGTTTATAACATTGATGCCAAAAGATACAAAGTTAATAATGATAGTACCACATACTTGTGGCACTGTCGCTAAATGTCATATTGGTATAAAGCGCATGAAGAAACTCCATGTTGATGGATCTTTGGACTCATTCGATTTCGAATCGGTTGAGACATGCGAACCATGCCTCCTGGGCAAGATGACTTGGGACCCCATTTTCTGGATTGATAGAGCGGGCAAGTGATTTATTGAAAATGATACATGTTGATGTATGCAATCCAATGAGTCTTATAGCATGCGGTGGATATCGTTATTTTCTTACCTTCACTGATGATTTGAGTAGATATAGTGTATATTTACTTAATGAAACACAAGTCTGAATCATTTGAAAGGTTCAAGTAAATTCAGAGTGAAGTTTAAGATCATCGTGACAAGAAGATAAAAATGTCTGCGATATGATCGTGGAGATGAATATCTGAGTTACGAGTTCGGCATACAACTTTAGACAATGTGAAAATTGTTTCACAAATCATGCCACCTAGAACACCATAGTGTGATGGTGTGTCCAAACGTCATAGTCGTGCTCTATTGGATATGGTGCATGCTATGATGTCTGTTATCGTTTTGCTACTATAGTTTTGGGGTTATGTGTTAGAGACAACTACATTCACTTTAAATAAGGCACCATATAAATCCGTTGAGATGACACTGTCTGAACTATGGTTTGATAGAAACCTAAGCTGTCATTTCTTACTGTTTGGGGCCGCGACGCTTATGTGAAAAAAGGTTTTCACCTAATGAGCTCGAACCCAAAGAGGACAATGCATATTCATAGAATACCCTAAGAACAGTTGGGTATACCTTCTATCTCATATCCAAGTGCAAAGCATTTGTTGCTAAAACGGGTCCTTTCCCGAGAAAAAGTTTCTCTTGAAAGAATTGAGTGGGAGGAAGATAGAACTTGATGAGGTTGTTGAACCATTGTTTCAACTAGAGAGTAGCGCAGCACACAAAGATGTTTCTGTGGAACCTAAGTCTGTTGAAGAGGAAGTAAATGATGATGATCATGAAGCTTCGGATCAAGTTACTATCGAACCTCGTAGGTCGACAAGGATGCGTACTGCTCCTGAGTGGTACGACAACCCTGTGTTGGAGGTCATGTTATTGGATAACGATGAACCTATGAGATATGGAGAAGCGATGATGGGCCTGGATTCTGACAAATGGTTAGACGCCATGAAATCCAAGAAAGGATCCATGTATGAAAACCAAGTATAGACTTTGGTAGACTTGCTCGTTGGACGGCAGGTCGTTGAGTACAAATGGACCTTTAAGATGAAGATAGACGCTGATGGTAAATGTCACCATTTATAAATCTCGACTTGTTGCAAAGAAGTTTACGACAAGTTCAATGAGTTGACTGCGATGAGACTTTCTCACTCGTAGCGATGCTAAAGTCTGTTGAAATTATGTTAGCAGTTGCTGCATTTTTCAATTATGAAATCTGGCAGATGGATGTCAAAACATCGTTTCCTTAACAATTTACTTGAGGAAAGGTTATATGTGATACAACCATAAAGTTTTGTCAGTCCTAAGGATGCTAAAAGGTGTGCAAGCTTCAGTGATCCTTCTATGGACTAAAGCAAGCATCTCGGACTTGGAATATACACTTTGATGAGGTGATCACAGTTTTTGAGTCTATACAAAGTTTATGAGAAACTTGTATTTAGAATAAAGTGAGTGGGAGCACTATAGAGTTTCTGGTAAGCATATGTGGATGGCATATTGTTGATCGTAAATGATGTAGAATTTCTAGAAAGCATAAACGGTTGTTTGAAAAGAGTTTTTCAAAGGAAGACCTGGATAAACTACCTAATTGTTGAGCATCAAGATCTATAGAGATGGATGAAGATGCTTGATGAGACTTTCAATGAGTATATACCCTGACAAGATTTTGAAAGAGTTCGAAATGGATCAGTAAGAGAAAGAGTTCTCGCCTGATTTATAAGGTGTGAAGTTGAGTGAGACTCAAATCTCGAGAACGGCAGAAGAAAGAGAAAGGACGAATATCATCCCCTATGCCTTAGCCACAGGCTCTTTATAGTATGCCATGCTGTGTACCGCACCTGTGTGTGCCTTGCCATGAGTCCGTCAAGGCGTACAAAAGTGATCAAGGAGTGGATCACTGGACAATGGTCAATATTATCCTTAGTAACTAAAAGACTAAGGAGATGTTTCTCGATTATGGAGGTGATAAAGAGTTTGTCGTAAAGAGTTACGTCGATGCAAGCTTTAACACCAATCCGGATGACTCGTAGTAGCAATCTGGATACGTATAGTGGAGCAGCCATTTGGAATAGTACCAAGTGGATTGTGGTAGCAGTATTTACAGTTTGACATAGAGATTTGCAAAGTACACACGGATCTAAATGTCGCAGACTCGTTGACTATAAGACCTCTCTCACATGCAAAGCATGATCGAGCCCCAGAACTCATTGGGTGTTAGATTCATAATAATGTGAATCACATGGTGATGTGAACTAGATTATTGACTCTAGTGCAAGTGGGAGACTATTGGAAATATGCCCTAGAGGCAATAATAAATTAGTTATTATCATATATCCTTGTTCATGATAATCATTTATTATCCATGCTATAATTGTATCGATCGGAGACTTAGATGATAGACTAGCTCGTTGATCAAAGATGGTTAAGGTTTCCTAGCCATGGACATGAGATTTCATTTGATAACGGGATCACATCATTAGGAGAATGATTTGATGGACAAGACCCAAACTACAGACGTAGCATATGATCGTGTCAGTTTGTTGCTCCTGTTTTCTGCATGTCAAGTATATGTTCCTATGACCATGAGATCATGCAACTCACGGACACCGGAGGAGTGCCTTTTGTGTATCAAACGTCGCAACGTAACTGGGTGACTATAAAGGTGCTCTAAAGGTATCTCTGAGGGTGTCTGTTGGTTTGGCATGCATCAAGACTGGGATTTGTCACTCCGTGTGACGGAGAGGTATCTCAGGGCCCACTCGGTAATACAACATCACAATAAGCCTTGCAAGCAATGTGACTAAGTGTTATTCACGGGATCTTGTATGACGGAACGAGTAGAGAGACTTGCTTGTAACGAGGTTGAACTAGTTATGGAGATACCGACGATCGAATCTCGGGCAAGTAAAATACCGAAGAACAAAGGGAACATCATACGGGATTAACTGAATCCTTCACATAGAGGTTCGACCGATAAAGGTCTTCATAGAATATGTAGGAACCAATATGGGCATCTAGGTCCCGCTATTGGTTATTGATTGTAGAGGTATCTCAGTCATGTCTACATAGTTCTCGAACCCGCAGGGTCTGCACACTTAAGGTTTGGTGACGTTTCGGTAGTATAGAGTTATGTATGGTGGTGACCGAAGGTTGTTCGGAGTCCCGGATGAGATTCTGAATGTCATGAGGAGCTCCGAAATGGTCTAGAGGTAAAGATTGATATATAGGAATTCCTGTTTTGGTCGCCGGAAAAGTTTCGGGCTCATCAGTAGTGTACCAGGAGTGCCGATAGTGTACCGGGGGACCATCGGGAGAGTGCCGATAGTGTACCGGGGGACCATCTGGAGAGGTATTTCGACCCAAAAGGCTACATGGGCTGTGGTGGGAGGTAAACCAGCCCTGGTGGGCTGGCCGAATCCTCCTCTAAGGGCCCATGTGGTTGGAGTGGTTTGAGAAGGAAAAAATCCCAAGGTGGAGAGGTGGAAAGAGTTTCCAAGTGGGAAGGACGAATCCTACTCCTAATAGGATTGGAGTAGGACTCCTCCACCTCCAATTTCGACCAAACCTTGAGGGTTTGAGGCTGCCTCCTCCCCTATCTGCCTCCTATATATACTAGAGGATTTAGAGGAAAAAGCTGACCCTAATAGCCACGTGCTACCTCTCCTGTAGATCGCAGTTTCTCCTCTAGATCGGTTTCAGTGGTGCTTAGGCGAAGCTCTGCTGGAATAGCTCTACCACCATCACCGCAACGCCGTCTCGTTTCCGGAGAACTCATCTACCTCTCCGCTCCCTCTTGCTGGATCAAGAAGGCGGAGATCGTCATCGAGTTGTACGTGTGCTGAACGCGGAGGTGCCATCCGTTCGGCGCTAGATCGGAAGGACCGTGATCAAGATCGCGAGACGGATCGTGATGAGATCGCGTGATGGATCTTGATGAGTTCGTGGGATGGATCATGATTGGATCGCGGGATGGATCGTGATGAGATCGCGGGATGCTCGGCGATTTGGATCGCGAAGACGTTCGACTACACGAACAACGTTTCTTAACGCTTCCCGCTTAGCGATCTACAAGGGTATGTAGATCCACTCTCCCTCTCATTGATGCTCATCACCATGGATAGATCTTGCGTGTGCGTAAGAATTTTTTTGTTTCCCATGCAACGTTCCCCAACGGGGTGGTGGGCCGTTACAGTATTGTTGTCAACTGGGCCCCACCCACCTCTTTATCGTCCGCTCGTTGACGATAAAGAATCTTTGCCGTCCGCAAGCGGACAACAAAGAGCTGGCAGATGGCAAAGCCCCTCTTTGTCGTCTTCCAACTCTTTGTCGTCTGCTTTGAGCTAGCTGATGGCAAAGAGCTGGCAGACGGCAAATTGTGTGATTCCAGTAGTGCTATGCTTTTATGAGCCATGCTTTGTTGTCAAGCATACGTTAATTACTCTTGAAACTTGCGATATATGTTCCTAAGATGCCCCGATGGGTTTAACCTATGCCTCTACTTAATTCATGTGAACTCAAGAGTTTTCACGAGTCCTACTCTTCTGGTGTTTTGCCAACTATTCTTTCAAAGCTATAATTTCACCAAAGGCGAGGTGTAAATGGAAGGTGATGCATTGATTAAGTGGGAGTCTACCTTGAACCTTGTGTTCATGCCCATGGAAACGATGCTTCTCTTATCATACAAGCTTCTCCTTTCACATAATCATTCATTGTATGATTTGATATTGTATCTTTGATCTTGTCCTTTGCAGTCATGGTTCCCACCATGATTGTTCTTCTTTGATCTAATTTTTGGACAAGTTAAAGCACTTGCTTTCTCTAGATCAATACATCGGTCCAAGCTTTAATTCTGATCTACATCTGAGTATTACCCCTGGTATATCGGGAAAATCATGGAGCTACACAGCTTCTTATGAGCTCCTCGTCAGCTATGTTTTCTTTCACTCGTTCCGGTTTCCTCGTGTTCTGAGTTGTTGGACACTCAAGGACACCGATAATGGAATCGAGTTCGCTTTGCGTTTAAATAACTTGTAGTAATCTTATTTCCTTAAGAGTTTGTAATTGGTCATGCCTTTGCAAGCTGTTAGGCTACACCATCATGGTCATTCTAAAGCTTGACCATACTATCTATGTTCTTAATCCCCGAAGCACCATTTGGACGGTGCACTAAGCTTACATCGAGATTTCAACGTCACGTTAGTTGTCTTGAAAGGCAAATTTGATTCTGAGCTAGCATACTAATCTGTGGTTCCGACAACCTTTTCGCTTCACCATTTCCTTGCTCGATGTCATCGCTGATCAATTACATCATCAAGAGACTTCTCAACAATTGTGTTGTGATCATCATCGTCTTTCTAAGCGCTTCCAGAGTATCAATTAAATTCATGATGCGAAGTAGCATCCTTGCCTCCTTTCAAACACAGGCTTGTCTTGTTTTGGTTGGACCTTAAGTTCCTTGTTAGTCGTCTTGTGATATGTTATATCTTGGAGTATTACCATCTTTTCCAACAATGACGTGAAATTTGCACACGTCATAAAAATTCTTGATATAGTGATAAAAACGACATTGCATGGGTAATATCATGAATCCCTTGCATTTTTTGTTTTCAGGAAAGGTATACTCAAATACTTGGGTATAAAAACATTCCCATTCCATTGGTCTGTTTACCCCATTCTTATAATCTAACTTATCTGAACAGTGGTAATCCCCTGCTTAGGTAAACACCTCGGTGATCAACTCTGTCAGTAAGGCCCTATTACTATTGTTGATAGCATTTCGGTAACCGCCGATGGATGAGAACTTTGCCTATTGGTCCGCCTCGTTTCAACGAGCAGGAAAATGGTTCTATGCGTCCCCCGCCCTTGGTACCGACATTGTTGCCAACTTAACTGACACACTCTTTTCTAGCAGCTCTTGCTACCATGACCATGCAAGATGTCACCGCTCTTCCTACTCTTAACCCGCATGGCGGGCCCATAACCCAAAGTTCCACAGGATCGAAACCTAACAGTGGACCATGATATGCTTGAACCGCAACAAGACCTTTCTTACAAGGAGAAACCACTCTGCATTCTTGATGAGACTGAATGTCGGACTCGTCAGAAGGTTACCAAGTTCTTCAAAGTGCAGTGGGCAAATCATTCTGAAGATAAGGCCACTTGGGAACACGAAGATCATCTTCGTGCAGAACACCCTGGGCTCTTTCCTTCTACTTCTTAATTCTTGGGACGAGAATTCCTTTTAGTAGGGGAGAATTGTGACGCCCTGGTTTTGTGCTATAGTAAGCTCTATAATTTAGCTACAGTAACCCTATGCTAATGATGCCAAGTCACCATTGTTACTGTTGTTAATCTCGCAATAATCCAAATCCTAATCAAATTCAAATTCAAATTTAAAGTCAAAGTTAAATTTTTTCAGACATGAAAACAAAAAATGTTCAAGGTGTGGCAAATATTCTCTAGATATTTGGCATGTTGAAACCACACTATTACAAAGTATTTAAATTAACTAGATTAAAATAAAACCAAAGCATAAAATTAAATAAAACAAAAAACTAAAACAGAAATAAGAAAGAATAAAAAAAGAAAAGGAAGAAGAAACCCCCCACTGGGCCGGTCAACCGGACCATGGCCCAGCCTGCCCCCCGGCCCCCCCGGCCCAACCGCCCTCCCTTATCCCCCACTCCCCGAAAACCCTAGCCATCCCCCGATCCCCACTCCCCACCTCGCTCTCCCTCTCCCCCCGATTTGGATCGGAGTCGGCAAGGAACACCGGCCGCCGCCTGCTCCTCCCGCCGTCGCCTCCTCGCCGGCGCCGCCCCGTGCCGGCGCTCCCCGCAGCACTGGCCCTCCTCCCCATCGGCTACCCCGGCGCCCTCTCCCCTGTGCCCTTCCCCACCTCGTGCCGCCAGACCACCGCCGGCACCTCCGATCATACGAAAGTTGGGGGTCGGTGTCTAGAGTTATATTGTGATATTGTGTAGTGAGTCCCTGATCTTGGTCGTACGCATTGCGTGTATGTTTAGCGTATGTTCGAAATTGGGGGCGTCACACTTGGTCACAAACGATGGCTTTGCCATTGGGGATATCTTTGTCCCCGGCCAGCCTCCATGTTTGATAGCACCATTACGCATGCCAGGGCGGTTGATCACCTTTGCCAGATCATTGGGTTTGCCTCGGGTCAGGGAATGAAGTTCGGTGACCTAGATTATGTCGCCGATGCCCAAGGTGATCTGGTCCTCACCGGACTCTTGACTTAATCCGATGAGCATGGAAATCTCGAAGCCTTGACTTCGGGTCTTCTCTCCAACCTCGTGTCTGGGGCATCCATCTCGGATCCAGCTTTGAGCATGGATCCATCCATGGCGTTCAAAGACCAAGGGTCAACCATGGCCAAGCACACTCCCTGTGCAGACGCACCGGATATCGACTCTACCAAAATTGGCCTCTCGCTATCAAACGAGACGCTGGCTCGGATCCAAACTTCCGAGCAAACTAGACCTTGAGCTACGTTCAGATCGGTCCCGAGGACGGCCATAGGGAATTTTGTTTCCCACCCACCATCCACTTAATAGGCACCATCGAAGATTTAACCCATGTGTTGGACTTATGCTCGGATGACGCCGACGATGCATATGCGGATGTCGACACAAGTGCTCCTCCATAACTGGACGATGGACGGCCACCTCCACCTACGATGTGTATATTGTGGATACCCCCAGTGATAAGGATAATAGCAAGCCAAGGAAGAGAGGCTACAACACCCCGATAAAAAACAATAGTGATGAACCACCCAAGCACCGGCATCAGCGCAAAAAATCCAAGGGGCGCAAGGGTAGGGAAAGCAACACGGACACTGGAAACGTTACATCGGGCACCCCAGAAGATCCGGTTGACCCAGTTGCTCCAGAGCATCAACACGATGATTCGGCGAGGCATATAGATCCAGAAAATCCCAATGACCTCAATGATTCTGAAGACATGAATTACCTCCCCCTTTCCAAAGATGAGGCCAGTCTCGGAGACGATGATTTCATCATCCCCGAAGACCTTCTAGGTCAAGAACGATTCAAATGGCAACGTATAGCCACCGCTCAAAACCTCAAGATGAAACAACAGCAAATTAAATCTGAAAAAGACACCCTTAACGACAGGTGGAGACAAGTCCTTGCTGTCAAAAAAGGATATGGCTATGAATGGCAGGAGCAAAACAAAAGTTGCGCGTCGCTGTTTACTGCCAGAATTTGATGGCGAGGCCTTTGAACCCATGCTGCCCAGACACACTCAATGCGACCAGCCGGACCGCCCCCCTCGAGGACGGGATAGGACAGCTGGCAAAGCTGGAGAATGACCCAAACACCCCCGCGGAAGAAGGAAATGTTGTGGAACGTCGCATGGGAAACAAAAATTTTCCTACGCACACGCAAACCTATCCATGGTGATGAGCATCTACGAGAGGGAGAGTGGATCTACATACCCTTGTAGATCGCTAAGCGGGAAGCGTTAAGAAACGCGGTTGGTGTAGTCGAACATCTTCGCAATCCAAATCGCCGAGCGTCCCGCGATCTCATCACGATCCGTCCCGCGATCCCATCACGATCCGTCCCGCGATCTCATCACGATCCGTCTCACGATCTTGATCACGATCTGTCCCGCGAACTCATCATGATCCGTTCCGCGATCTCATCACGAACCGTCTCGCGATCTCGATCATGGTCCTTCCGATCTAGCGCCGAACGGACGGCACCTCCGCGTTCAGCACACGTGCAGCTTGATGACGATCTCCACCGTCTTGATCCAGCAAGAGGAGGTGGAGAGGAGAGAGATTTCACCGGCAGCGTGACGGCGCTCCAGTGATGGTGGTGGAGTGATTCCGGCAGGGCTTCGCCTAAGCGCTGCGGAAAACCGATCTAGAGGAGAAACTGTGCACCGGTGAAACGGGTAGCACGTGGCCGGAAATTCTGTCCAAAAACCACCCAATCCACTAGTATATATAGGAGGAGAGGAGAGGAGAGTCAGCCAAGGCCTTTGGGTCGGCCGAAATAGGAGGTGGGAAGAAATCCTACTTCACCTCCAATCCTAGTTGGAGTAGGATTGCCTCCTATTGGCTGATTTTCCACTTTTTGCTTTAGGACTTTCTCTCCTGCGCCATGGGCCTTTGTGGCTGTTTTCCCAGCCCACTAAGGGCTGGTAATTAACCTCTCACAGCCCATGGTCCTCTTGGGGTCGAAATACCCCTCCCGGAGGTCCTCCGGTACACTACCGGCACTCCCGGTACACTACCGATGAGCCCGAAACTTTTCCGGCGACCAAACTGGGACTTCCTATATATGAATCTTTACCTCTCGACCATTCCGGAGCTCCTCGTGACTTCCGGGATCTCATCCGGGACTCCGAACAACTCTCGGTCACCACCATACATAACTCTACACTACCGAAACATCACCGAACCTTAAGTGTGCAGACCCTGCGGGTTCGAGAACTATGTAGACATGACCGAGACACCTCTACGGTCAATAACCAATGGCGGGACCTGGACATCCACATCGGTTCCCACATATTCTACGAAGATATTTATCGGTCGAACCTCTATGTCAAGGATTCAGTTAATCCCGTATAACGTTCCCTTTGTCCTTCGGTATGTTACTTGCCCGAGATTCGATCGTCGGTATCTCTATACCTAGTTCAATCTCGTTACCGGAAAGTCTCTTTACTCGTTCCGTAATACAAGATCCCGCAACTAACAATTAGTCACATTGCTTTCAAGGCTTATTGTGATGTTGTATTACCGAGTGGGCCCCGAGATACCTCTCCGTCACACGGAGTAACAAATCCCAGTCTCGATCCATGCCAACTCAATAGACACCATCGGAGATACCTGTAGAGCACCTTTATAGTCACCCAGTTACGTTGCGACGTTTGATGCACACAAGGCACTCCTCCGATATCCATGAGTTGCATGATCTCATGGTCATAGGAACATATACATTGACATGCAGAAAACAATAGCAATAAACTGACACGATCATATGCTACGTTTGTAGTTTGGGTCTTGTCCATCACATCATTCTCCTAATGATGTGATCCCGTTATCAAATGACATCTCATGTCCATGGCTAGGAAACCTTAACCATCCTTTGATCAACGAGCTAGTCCATTAGAGGCATATTAGGGACATGGTTTTCTCTATGTATCCACACATGTATCTGAGTTTCCGATCAATACAATTATAGCATGGATAATAAACGATTATCATGAACAAGGAAATATGATAATAACTAATTTATTATTGCCTCTAGGGCATATTTCCAACAGTCTCCCACTTGCACTAGAGTCAATAATCTAGTTCACATCACCATGTGATTCGCATTGTTATGAATCTAACACCCAATGAGTTTTGGGGCTCGATCATGCTTTGCATGTGAGAGAGGTCTTATAGTCAACGGGTCTGCGATATTCAGATCCGTGTGTACTTTACAAATCTCTATGTCAAACCGTAAACACTGCTACCACACTCCACTTGGTACTATTTCCAAATGGCCGCTCCACTATACGTATCCAGATTGCTACTACTAGTCATCCGGATAGGTGTTAAAGCTTGCATCGACGTAACTCTTTACGGCAAACTCTTTATCACCTCCATAATCAAGAAACATTTCCTTAGTCCTCTGGTTACTAAGGATAATTCCGACCGCTGTCCAGTGATCCACTCCTGGACCACTCTTGTACCCCTTGACAGACTCGTGGCAAGGCACACATAGGTGCGGTACATAGCATGGCATAATATAGAGCCTATGGCTAAGGCATAGGGGACGACATTCATCCTTTCTCTTTCTTCTGCCGTTGTCGAGCTTTGAGTCTCACTCAACTTCACACCTTACAAATCAGACGAGAACTATTTCTCTGGCTGATCCATTTTGAACTCTTTCAAAATCTTGTCAAGGTATGCACTCATTGAAAGTCTCATCAAGCATCTTGATCTATCTCTATAGATTTTGATGCTCAACAATTAGGTAGCTTTATCCAGGTCTTCCTTAGAAAAACACTTTTCAAACAACCTTTTATGCCTTCCAGAAATTCTACATTATTTCCGATCAACAATATGTCAACCACATATACTTATCAGAAACTCTATAGTGCTCCCACTCACTTTATTGCAAATACAAGTTTCTCGTAAACTTTGTATAAACATCAAAAACTTTGATCACCTCATCAAAGTGTATATTCCAACTCCGAGATGCTTGCTTCAGTCCATGGAAGGATCACCGAAGCTTGCACACCTTTTAGCATCCTTAGGACTGACAAAACCTTCTGGTTGTATCACATACAACCTTTCCTTAAGTAAACCGTTAAGGAAACGATGTTTTGACATCCATCTGCCAGATTTCATAATAGAAAATGCAGCAACTGCTAAAATAATTCCAACAGACTTTTAGCACCACTACGAGTGAGAAAGTCTCATCGTAGTCAACTCCTTGAACTTGTCACAAACAACTTTGCAACAAGTCGAGCTTTACAAATGGTGATATTTACCATCAGCGTCTGTCTTCATTTTTAAAGATCCATTTGTACTCAACAACCTGCCGTCCAACGAGCAAGTCTACCAAAGTCTATACTTGGTTTTCATACATGGATCCTATCTCGGATTTCATGGTCTCATCCATTTGTCGGAATCCGGGCCCATCATCGCTTCTCCATAGCTCGTAGGTTCATCGCTGTCCAACAACATGACCTTTAAGACAGGGTTGTTGTACCACTCAAGAGCAGTACACGTCCTTGTCGACCTACGAGGTTCGATAGTAACTTGATCCGAAGCTTCATGATCATCATCATTAACTTCTTTCTTCAACTAACATAGGCTTCACAGAAACAACTTTCTGTGCTGCGCTACTCTGATTGAAACAAGGTTCAATAACCTCATCAAGCTCTATCTTCCTCCCACTCAATTCTTTCGAGGGAAACCTTTTCTCAGGAAAGGATCCATTCCAGCAACAAACACTTTGCACTCGGATCTGAGATAGAAGGTATACCCAACTGTTCTTGGCGTATTCTATGAAGATGCATTTGTCCGCTTTGGGTTTGAGCTCATTAGGTGAAAACATTTTCCACACAAGCTTCGCAGCCCCAAACATCAAGAAATGACAGCTTTAGGTTTCTATCAAACCATAATTCACACGGTGTCATCTCAACGGATTTAGATGGTGCCCTATTTTAAAGTGAATGCGGTTGTCTCTAATGCATAACCCTAAAACGATAGTATTAAAACGATAAGAGACATCATAGTATGTGCTATATCAAATAAGGCATGACTACGACGTTCGGACACACCATCACACTATGGTGTTCCAGGTGGCGTGAGTTGTGAAACAACTTTCACATTGTCTAAATTTGTATGCCAAACTCGTAACCCAGATATTCACCTCCACGATCATATCGCAGAAATTTCTATCTTCTTGTCACGATGATCTTTAAACTTCACTCTGAACTTTGCTTTGAACCTTTCAAACAATTCATATTTGTCTTTCATTAAGTAAATATACACTATATCTACTCAAATCATCAGTGAAGGTAGGAAAACAATGATATTCACTGCAAGCTATAAACACTCATTGGATCGTATACATCAACATGCATTGTTTCCAATAAGTCACTTGCCCGTTTCATCAAGCCAGAAAACGGGGTTTAGTCATCTTACCAAAAGGCATGGTCCGCATGTCTCAACCGATTCAAAATCGAATGAGTCCAAAGATCCATCAACATGGAGTTTCTTCATGCGCTTTATACCAATATGACATTTAGCGGCAGTGCCACAAGTATGTGGTACTATCATTATTAACTTTGCATCTTTTGGCATCATTGTTATGAACATGTGTATTACTACGATCAAGATTCAATGAACCATCCTTACTGGGTGCATGACCATTGAAGGTATTTATTCATGTAAGCAGAATAACCATTATTCTCTAACTTGAATGAATAACCGTGTTGCAATAAACATGATCTAATCACGTTCATGCTTCAATGCAAAACACCAAATAAAATTTAGGTTCGTCACTAATCCCGAAGGTAGAGAGAGCGTGCGATGTTTGATCATATCAACCTTGGAAACATTTCCAACACACATCGTCACCTCACACTTAGCTAGTTCTCCATTTATTCCGTAGCTTTTATTTCGAGCAACCGAACCGGTATCCAATACCCAGGTGCTACTAGGAGTACTAGCAAGGTACACATCAATAACATGCATATCAAATATACTTCTGTCGACTTAGCCAGCCTTCTTATCTACCATGTATCCAGGGTTGTTCCGCTTCAGTGACCGTTCTCCTCATAATGGAAGCACTCAGTCTCGGGTTTAGGTTCAACTTTGGGCTGCTTCACTGGAGCAGCAACTGACTTGCCATCCATGAAGTTTCCCTACTTGCCCTTGCCCTTCTCGAAACTAGTGGTTTTACTAACCATCAACACTTTGATGCTCCTTTTTTGACTTCTACCTTCGCGGTGTCAAAACATCGCGAGCAGCTCAGGAATCATTTCTATCCCTGGCAATTTATAGTTCATCACCAAGTTCTAGTAGCTTAGTGATAGTGACTTGGAGAACTATATCAATCACCATCTTATCTGGAAGATCAACTCCCACTCGATTCAAGCGATTGTGGCACCCAGACAATCTAAGCACATGCTCAACTATTGAGCTATTCTCTTTCATCTTGCAAGCAAAGAATCTTTGTTTGAGATCTCATATCTCATAACACGGGCACGAGCCTGAGATCACAATCTCAGCTCTTAGAACATCTCGTATGTTCCGTGACATTCAAAACGTCTTGGAGCCTCAATTCTAAGTCGTAATGCATGACGCACTAAACTATCAAGTAGTCATCAGAACGTGCCTGTCAGATGTTCACAACATCTACAGACGACGCTAGAGGGGGTGGCGTACCGAATGGTGCATTAAGGACATAAGCCTTCTGTGCAGCAATGAGGACAATCCTCATATCACGGACCCAGTCCGCAATATTGCTACCATCATCTTTCAACTCTATTTCTCTAGGAACATATAAAAACATACGGGAGCTACAGCGCAAGCTAGTAATCTACAACATAATTTGCAAAGACACTACTGACTATGTTCATGATAATGAGTTCAATTAATCATATTACTTAAGAACTCCCACTCAAATTGACATCCCTCAGGTCATCTGAGTGTCACATGATCCAAATTCACCAACTCAAGTCCGATCATCACGTGAGTTGAGGTGGCTTCAATGGTGAACATCATTATGTTGATCATATCTACTATATGACTCATGCTCGACCTTTCGGTCTCTTGTGTTCCGAGGCCATGTCTGTACATGCTAGGCTCGTCAAGTTTAACCCGAGTGTTCCGCATGTGCAAATCTGTCTTGCACCCGTTGTATGTGAACGTAGAGTCTATCACACCCGATCATCACGTGGTGTCTCAACACGACGAACTTTCGCAACGGTGCACACTTGGGGAGAACACAATTTATCTTGAAATTAAGTGAGGGATCACCTTATAATGCTACCGTCGTCCTAAGCAAAACAAGGTGCATAAAAGGATTAACATCTCATGCAATTCATAAGTGACATGATATGGCCATCAACTTGTGTTTAAGATCTCCATCTTCGAAACACCGGCATGATCTCCATCGTCACCGGCACGACACCATGATCTCCATCAACGTGTCGCCATCGGGGTTGTCACGCCCTGCATGCTTCTACTACTATTGCTACCGTAGCGATAAAGTAAAGCATTACATAGCGCTTTAATGATTGACACGCAGGTCATACAATAATTAAAGACAACCCTATGGCTCCTGCCGGTTGCCGTAATCACCGACATGCAAGTCGTGATAATCTATACATCACATGATCATCTCATACATCACATATATCTCATCATGTAATTGGCCATATCATATCACAACATACCCTGCAAAAACAAGTTAGACGTCCTCTAATTGTTGTTGCATGTTTTACGTGGCTGCTACGGGTATCTAGCAAGAACAATTCTCACCTACGCAAAACCACAACGGTGATACACTAGTTTGCTTTTCAACCTTCTCAAGGACCGCCTTTGTCGGATCCGATCCAACTAGAGTAAGAGAAACTGTCACCCGCAAGCCAGCTAAGCAACAAGTTGCATCGCGGGAACCGGTCTCTCGTAAGCGTACGAGTAATGTTGGTCCGGGCCGCTTCATCTCACAATACCGCTGAACCAAAATCCGACCAAGGGAGGAAGCAATCTAAGCATCAATGCCCACAAACCTTTTGTGTTCTACTCGAGATCTCATCGAACCATCAACCTGGCTCTAATACCACTGTTGTGGAACGTCGCATGGGAAACAAAATTTTTCCTACGCACACGCAAACCTATCCATGGTGATGAGCATCTACGAGAGGGAGAGTGGATCTACATACCCTTGTAGATCGCTAAGCGGGAAGCGTTAAGAAACGCGGTTGGTGTAGTCGAACATCTTCGCGATCCAAATCGCCGAGCGTCCCGCGATCTCATCACGATCCGTCCCGCGATCCCATCACGATCCGTCCCGCGATCTCATCACGATCCGTCTCACGATCTTGATCACGATCTGTCCCGCGAACTCATCACGATCCGTTCCGCGATCTCATCACGAACCGTCTCGCGATCTCGATCACGGTCCTTCCGATCTAGCACCGAACGGACGGCACCTCCGCGTTCAGCACACGTGCAGCTTGATGACGATCTCCACCGTCTTGATCCAGCAAGAGGAGGTGGAGAGGAGAGAGATTTCACTGGCAGCGTGACGGCGCTCCGGTGATGGTGGTGGAGTGATTCCGGCAGGGCTTCGCCTAAGCGCTGCGGAAAACCGATCTAGAGGAGAAACTGTGCACCGGTGAAACGGGTAGCACGTGGCCGGAAATTCTGTCCAAAAACCACCCAATCCACTAGTATATATAGGAGTAGAGGAGAGGAGAGTCAGCCAAAGCCTTTGGGTCGGCCGAAATAGGAGGTGGGAAGAAATCCTACTTCACCTCCAATCCTAGTTGGAGTAGGATTGCCTCCTATTGGCTGATTTTCCACTTTTTGCTTTAGGACTTTCTCTCCTGCGCCATGGGCCTTTGTGGCTGTTTTCCCAGCCCACTAAGGGCTGGTAATTAACCTCTCACAGCCCATGGTCCTCTTGGGGTCGAAATACCCCTCCCGGAGGTCCTCCGGTACACTACCGGCACTCCCGGTACACTACCGATGAGCCCGAAACTTTTCCGGCGACCAAACTGGGACTTCCTATATATGAATCTTTACCTCTCGACCATTCTGGAGCTCCTCGTGACGTCCGGGATCTCATCCGGGACTCCGCACAACTCTCGTTCACCACCATACATAACTCTACACTACCGAAACGTCACCGAACCTTAAGTGTGCAGACCCTGCGGGTTCGAGAACTATGTAGACATGACCGAGACACCTCTACGGTCAATAACCAATGGCGGGACCTGGACATCCACATCGGTTCCCACATATTCTACGAAGATATTTATCGGTCGAACCTCTATGTCAAGGATTCAGTTAATCCCGTATAACGTTCCCTTTGTCCTTCGGTATGTTACTTGCCCGAGATTCGATCGTTGGTATCTCTATACCTAGTTCAATCTCGTTACCGGCAAGTCTCTTTACTCGTTCCGTAATACAAGATCCCGCAACTAACAATTAGTCACATTGCTTGCAAGGCTTATTGTGATGTTGCATTACCGAGTGGGCCCCGAGATACCTCTCCGTCACACGGAGTAACAAATCCCAGTCTCGATCCATGCCAACTCAATAGACACCATCGGAGATACCTGTAGAGCACCTTTATAGTCACCCAGTTACGTTGCGACGTTTGATGCACACAAGGCACTCCTCCGATATCCATGAGTTGCATGATCTCATGGTCATAGGAACATATACATTGACATGCAGAAAACAATAGCAATAAACTGACACGATCATATGCTACGTTTGTAGTTTGGGTCTTGTCCATCACATCATTCTCCTAATGATGTGATCCCGTTATCAAATGACATCTCATGTCCATGGCTAGGAAACCTTAACCATCCTTTGATCAACGAGCTAGTCCATTAGAGGCATATTAGGGACATGGTTTTCTCTATGTATCCACACATGTATCTGAGTTTCCGATCAATACAATTATAGCATGGATAATAAACGATTATCATGAACAAGGAAATATGATAATAACTAATTTATTATTGCCTCTAGGGCATATTTCCAACAGGAAAGGGCCAACATGTCCCAAAGACCCGTTCACCATGTGACACAACTTAAATGCTAACGTAGGACAGACAAGATCCATCTATGGATCCAGAGGGCGCACCCTCACTAGACGGGGCATGTACCAAACTTGGCTTGACAAAAACGATAGAGTTCGGGGACAACACCGGGTCAGGTTTTCATCCGACCTCCAACATCATGCAGCTAGGTGAGGTCCACCGCTCACCCAATGTGTTTTGCAGACAAGGTGATGCAACATCAGTCCCCCCAAAGGGTTTAAGCTCGTAAACATAGAACAATATGACGGGACAACATGCCCGACCATGCATGTGGATTGAAGGCTTCCTTATCCACATACATATGGCCCGCGGAGATGACCTCCACGCTATAAAGTACCTACCATTGAAGCTCAAGGGACCAACACGGCATTGGCTGAACAGGTTGCCTGAAAACTCCATCGAGAGTTGGGAAGAGCTCGAGGATGCATTTCGAGCTAAATTTCAAGGCACCTATGTCCGGCCCCGGGATGTCGATGACGTCAGCCACATCGTCCAACAAGCCGGTGAGTTATCCCGGCAATTCAGGAACCAATTCCAGACCAAGAAAAATCAAATTGTTGATTGCTCGGATGCCGAGGCTGTTGGAAATATGCCCTAGAGTCAATAATAAATTAGTTATTATCATATTTCCTTGTTCATGGTAATTGTTTATTATTCATGCTAGAATTGTATTGATCGGAAACTTAGATACATGTGTGGATACATAGACAACACCAAGTCCCTTGTATGCCTCTGATGGACTCGCTCGTTGATCAAAGATGGTTAAGGTTTCCTAGCCATGGACATGAGATATCATTTGATAATGGGATAACATCATTAGGAGAATGATGTGATGGACAAGACCCAAACTATAAATGTAGCATATGACCGTGTCAGTTTATTGCTACAGTTTCTGCATGTCAAGTATCTGTTCCTATGGCAATGAGATCATGCAACTCACTGATATCGAAGGAGTACCTTGTGTGTATCAAATGTCGCAACATAACTGGGTGACTATAAAGGTGCTCTACAGGTATCTCTGAGGGTGTCTGTTGGATTGGCATGGATCAAGACTGGGATTTGTTATTCAGTGTGACAGAGAGGTATCTCAGGGCCCACTCGGTAATACAACATCACAACAAGCCTTGCTAGCAATGTGACTAAGTGTTAGCCACGTGATCTTGTATTACTAAATGAGTAAAAAAGACTTGCCGGTAACGAGATTGAACTAGGTATAGAGATACCGACGATCGAATCTCGGGCAAGTATCATACCGAAGAACAAAGGGAACAACATACGGGATTAACTGAATCCTTGACATAGAGGTTCAACCGATAAAGATCTTTGTAGAATATGTAGGAACCAATATGGGTATCCAGGTCCCGCTATTGGTTATTGACTGTGGAGGTGTCTCGGTCATGTCTACATAGTTCTCGAACTCGCAGGGTCTGCACACTTAAGGTTCGGTGACGTTTCGGTAGTATTGAGTTATGTATGTTGGTGACCGAAGGTTATTCGGAGTCCCGTATGAGATCCCAGACATCACGAGAAGCTCCGTAATGGTTCGGAGGTAAAGATTGATATATAGGAAAGTGGTATTTGGGTTTCGGAAAAGTTTCGGGCACTACAGGTAGTGTATCGGGAGTGACGAAAGAGTTCCGAGGGTCCACCGGGAGGGGCCCACCCACCCTGGGGGGCCACATGGGCCTAAGTAGTTGCGCACCAGCCCATAGTGGGCTGGAAAACTGACCAAAAAGGGCCGTTGTGCCCAAGGGTAGGTGGGGAGGTGCCTTGGAGAGGAGGGAGACCTACCTAGGGCGCCCACCTCCCTTATGGGAGGTGGACTCCTCCCGATCTTGGCCTGCCAGCCCTCGTTGGAGGAGGGGCCAAGGCTGCACCCTACCTACCCCTTCCTCCTATAAATAGAGAGGGAGAGGGAGGGCATCACAACCCTAAGGTATAGGTGTAGCCCTCCCTGTCTCCCTAGATCTGTTTCTACACTTTCATCAAAAGAAATTTGATTCCACCATACTTTTCTTGTGAATCGTGTTACTCTTGAGTGTTTGGGCACCATAGACAAAAAATGTCACCTTGGGACCACATTCCATTGTGGTGAAGCTCTGTGGTGGTGTTGGGATCCTCCAATTAAGTGGTCAATAGAGCCCCGAGCTACTTTGTAAAGGTCTCGATTGCAGCCTTCAAGGCCATTGTTAGTGGATTCACGATATCTTGCGTCGTGCGAGGGCATGAGGAGATCGAATAGGTTGAGTCCTTGAGACTCTTGGGGAGAATTGTGCATCCACACCTACAATGGAGACGTACCTCCCCTAAAAGAGGGAACATTGGAAACACATCTTCGCCTTCATCAACTCCACTTGCGGTTATTTCAGTCCTTTCCTTTGTGCAAGCTTATTTCATGTGTTCACTCTTACTTGCAATTGTTGTGTTTCTTATCATATAGGTTAGCCACATAGCTGCATATCTAGCTACCGATAATGGAGGTGATGGTTTCATGCGTGTGCTTCTCCATGCATTGCTGGTTCTTGTTGTCGGTGCCCTTTTAGTTGCCTTGACATTAGAGCCCATCCACGGGCCGGGAAAATAGGGTGAAGGCATCAGGCTTGAGGGTGGAGGCACATACACACATACTAACTTTGTATATCAATCATCATATTAATATATAGTAAAATATTGTTACATTCAAGAATTTGTTGCAAATAGAAATAGTCGAAGATCTAGACAAAATACAAAACACATACACACATACTAACTTTGTATATCAATCGTCATATTAATATATAGTGAAATAATTTTACATTCAAGAATTTGTTGCAAATAGAAATAGTTGAAGATCTA
The DNA here is from genome assembly GCA_022496015.1 of Hordeum marinum. Lineage (NCBI taxonomy): Eukaryota > Viridiplantae > Streptophyta > Magnoliopsida > Poales > Poaceae > Hordeum > Hordeum marinum. Next base: position 26,321,610 of record CM039676.1, on the reverse strand, counting down.
GACAAAATACAAGACCATGTTTGCAATAGCAAGTTCACACTGTAAATGCAAGTCTAGTTAGGCTACTAGTTTCTTTACAGAGAACGCTTTGCAAGTTGTACTAAAGGTTATCTCAGTTAGAGCAATGTTACTTTAGTACCAAGTTTATCATCAACATGTTACTAAACCAACCATAATATGTTAGATACATTTGACCATAAAAATGAATAAAGCATTGTGCTAATGATTTGGTACTAAGCTCCAAACATCCTATGTACTCTAGAATTTTCTATTTGGATACATTTAATCCTAATTACGTTATCAAGATTTTATTTACACAACACACTTTAAAAGCCTCTACGAAGAGCATCTCTAGAGGACCCCTTAAAGCCGTGACCCTTAAATCCTGGACAAGGGCCGAGAAAACCGCAGTTTAAAGGCCGGAATCGGCAGTGGCAAAACAGAGCCTGCAAAACCGAGCAGTGAAATAGAATATCCCCAGAGATCCTCGCCCCGCTGCTCGCCTACTTCCATCTCCTACGTAGTATTATGCATGATCGAGATCCATCTGCAACGTAGCAATAACAATATGCATAACGAGGACCTGTTGGAGTGCACGCGCGCGCTTGGCTGTGCCGCGCCGCTTAGATTGCTCGCCCGCTCGCACGTGCTCGCTTGCACAGCAGCAGCTCGCCCCGCCGGCTGCACACGCGCCGCCGCTCGCGGCTCGCTGCCGTGAGAAGTTGGACGGGGCACCCTCGAGCTGGTTGGGACTGAGGCGATGAAACGTAAAGAGAAGGCCAGACTTCGCCGGAACCGCAAGAAATCTATGGCTTCCACACTACAGGAGGACAGAGATTTGTAACATGCTCTTGTGTAACTATATGCCCAAAAAACGTGTTACTGTGTTGTATAGTAACACATTTTGAGATGTGTTACGTTAGGTCGTGTTACTAGGATATACCATTGTCACACATGATCTTTGTTCCAATATGTTAAAATTTGTGTTACAGTTATGCTATAGTAACATGTACATGTGTGTTACTATATGCAACAATAACACATTTTTATAGCTACTAGGAAAAGGGCTCATGCATTGCAACGGAAGAGGCAAAAATATCACATCACACACCCCTAACACAATAAACACGGCCTAAGACTAACCCCTCCCTCGGTTGCACAAACTTCAACATGACACCTCACATGTATCTCCGATCCTCCTCCTTCACGCCTTTGCTGATGGTGACTGCAATGTTCATCTTATCACAATGCGTCTTAATATGGTCAATCCCAAAATGGTGAGCTCGGTCACCATACGCCACATATGACATTGAACCACACCAGCTTAACATAATTTTAAACGTAAAATTCTAGAATGTTTGAGGTTAGATTTTTTTTATCTCATTGAGTTAGACTCGAGGGCCTTCCTCGTGATTATTACCCTGCAACTCCAATCTTTTAGCTCCACAACTGAACCTTACATTCTGTTTGTGGGTAGCTGAACCTTACATATCTCTGTAAACTCAATGTTTGTGTTGTTGTGGATAACAATAATAGAATTACCTTGATTAAAAAAAAATGAATCACCGGTAGTCTAGTTTTTTGAGGAATCACCGGTAGTCTAGTTGGGAGAGTAGTATGCGGTTCTGGTCTCTACAAACACCTATACACCACAAAGCAATAATCTAGCACAGAATGCTAGGCATTGCAATCATGTCCATGATTCGCAGGTTTCAGCTTCGAACCATTAGGTTACCTGATCAAGTGATCATCCAAATTGAACATAAACGCAGTGTATTTAATTTATTATTAATCATGAACATTTCTTTAAAGGTATCATAAGCATTATCCGATAATACAGAGCAAGATTCAGAACATACCAGCAACTTGGCATAATCTCAGCGAATATTGTTTCGATTCCATTACTGAAGACATGTAACTTATAAGATTCCTATGTGAAAAGAAGAATTCAAGGAAGATAAAGGCAAACATAATCTTTGACCAAAATATATTCAAAACGTAATCCGCACCACTGTGCACGACTGAAATTGCTAAGAGTTACTACTTCATCAATAACAGACCAAGAAGGGAAATCATAATGTGAGCATAAATTGTACTATCTTTTTTTTTTAGTTTAGAAATTGTACTGTCTGATGTGAAACAAAACGATATGAATTTCTGCGAGGAATAAAGAAAGTACGTTGTGGCATAAACATTGTCAGTTGTATAATGTACTCCCTCCCTCTTAAAATAAGTGTTGTTGATCTAGTGCAAAATTTATATTCATTTAGTACTAAATTTGAGATACTTATTTTGATACGAAAGGAGTAGAGTCTAGTCAGATATGACGCTTCAACAATGGTAAATATTCAATTCCCTATTTAATGGTCATACTATTCCGATCGGAGATTCCGAGTATGTGGTCTACTGACGTTTCGGAGGGCCGTGCTCTGCATTCATCGTTCCAGTTAGAAGAAAAGTCAATATGAAAGACTCTCAATCCATGCCGTTAAATGCCAAAGAGACAACGCTCCTCGAATACTGCGGTGGATGCTTATCACAAATCATGATATATAGCCATGTATACTTGAGAAGACACGAACGTTCCAGCACAAAATTAGTAAACAGGCACTGTAGCAAATAGACATACATACAGTGCAAGATCAAAGAACGCAACTAAAAGTTCAAAATATGAAACAGATTGCTTTACATTTGCATACTGGCCGTTGTGTATTTGCTTTCCTTGTTAATTCCTTGATGTAATTACTGTCGGCTGTTAGCTTTGTAATTCAAAGTTGGACATGTCTCGAGCCTATTCTACATTCGACCAAGTCACCTTCACTGAGATAGAGGCAAGCTCAAGCATGATTTGTTGACAATCATACCCATGTTTTTTTGCTTTGAAGGAACAATGGCAATCAAGATCACCGTCATTTTTACAACTTCTCTGACCTACCTTGAACTTCAAATGCATCCAAGTACCCTCCTTTACAGCAATCACATGTCTTCTTAAGCCGCACGACTCACCAATACTGCCACAAAAGAGCTGAATCTCATGTAACCCATCCATAATAAAAACAAAAGAACTGAGAGATAAATCGAATCTACTCTGCACTTTTGATATGATAACATCTATTGTGGCCTCAAATGCCCAACGAACGAGGGCTAATGTGATGTCAACCGCCCCACCATCTCCTTTAGTACGATCCGTGAATGGGTATTCAGATTTGCGTAGATCGCTGTACTCTTTTGCACCATCTATTAGCTGTAGATCATCCTCTTCTTGCTCTCCTTTCTTGATCCTCATGTCAAACTCAACAAGAACAGGGGCTACCATTGCGATATATCGCTTAGGGTGTCATCTCAATACGAGAACCCTTCAAGACTATTATTATTTAGTATCTCTTCATGTAAAGTAAGAAGTATTAAAAGAATATACTTTTCTTTCTAGTCAATTGACAACAGATCTCAAATAAATGATAGCATACAATCTAAAGCCTCAAAAGCAAAACAGTTTTAGATATTTTGTCAACAAACATAACTCGGTTCCATATATAACACAACTTAGATAAATCATGCCAAGATAATTACCCACAAACTTGCGTAATATATGCAATGTTAACTCCATCGTTATATAATATCTTCCAAAGCACATGAATTTGCATATACAAATCCATACAATGATACAAATGAGATCATCAAGTGGAGCCACCATCACCAATACCTCAAATGTTTGACCTCTTTGATTGCAAGATTCCCGAAAAGTGGTAACGCCAAAGCACAAGATTGAAGTGTTGTGCCATCTTGAGCATAAGAGGACTGAAAGACTGTTTTGATTGTGGACAAGAAAATCATAGGTTTTTCCCTAAAAGGTTGGAGTAGATAGAATTTCAATAAACTAGTGCAAATGAATCCCAAGAGGAAAAAAATCCTATGATTTGCAACCGTGAGGTAGGAAAAATTCAAGCGGACTAGAATTCTCCAAAAATATATTGGAAAACCTTTGTATCAAGGAGGCCCTATAAAATTGAAGATACCATTTCACTTATGACAACAGTCAGAGAGAAGGGCATTTTGTAGTTTAATTGCTAAGAAATTTGGTGTGTTTGGATAATTTGTGGTATGAACCCACGTATGCATTGTACTAAATAATTACAGTATCTTACATGAAGTAAGCCTCCAGAATTATGTTGGTTGTTACTTTAAATACCTATTACTCACTAATAGAGCACTCAAATAAATTATAATCCACAAGCAGCATGAATGCCGTTCATGTCTATGTTAGGTTAAGGTAAGGAAAGTGAGGGTTCAACAACAAAGAAAATCCTATTGATCTTCCTTGGCTGCCAAGTGGGACCAAACCTTAGTGTTCTAGAGCAGTTGGATGAGTTATAGCTACCGAGACCATAGGACAAGAGGGAGACATGTGTGTCTAAGTCTGCATCAAGGAGAGAGCGCTAACACAGGCGCTGCATGTTGTTGGGAGTTGGATGAAGAGTGCCTAAGATGGCATGACATGCCATGCTGGCAATGTACTAGGGTGAAGCTGAGGATCTGCAAGCACGACACATTCAGTGCGAACAAGCGGATGTGGTCACCAAGTGTGCCATGTTGTCTGCAGACTAGGTGGCAAGGGATGCATTCGACATGGTAAGTTGTACACAATGTTGTGCGGCAGAAAAGAGTAGAACTTTGCTAGGTGCAGCCGTAAGCACACTCATAGGCAGAGGGTGTCAACAAAACAGTCAGCGTTCTGGCCAGATCGCATCACTTTCCAAGGATGAGGTTAGCAACACCTTGAAGATGACTTGAGATGGGAGTCTATGTGGTTGCATCGGAGAGGCTACCATTCAACGGATGAACTTAGGCCCACTTTTATTCAACTGGGCAATGGCCTATTTTTTTTAAGAGAAATCGGTGGGCTGATTTTGAGCCACTCCACTTAAAGGGCAAGACTAGTCGAGGGTAATCAACAGCTAGTCCATCAGTCATTTGATGTGCCAACCAGTCGAGTCGAGATATCAAGTCAACAACCAAACTTATGACTCACTAGTCTTTGACTCTTAAACATTAATTACATGGTTATAGCATGACATTCAAATATTTATATCTCAATCCGGTTAGCTTTATGCATATGACGCCAAGATTGAGCTTTATTATTAAAAGAACCAATACAAAATATAATTGCATATATGTAAAGATGTGCACCTATTCCACAATGATTGGATCATCTCTGCTACGGTTGACAACATAATTAAGTAATGAATCATCGAAATCCCGCACTGCTATATATCCATATATCTGTACCAAGCCGCCCTTTGTACTATTTTTGGCCAATTTTAATGAGAAAATCTGCATCATATGAGTTGCACAATGTATTTCACATTTTTCCCGATTCGGAGAGCAATTCATGGGCTGCGAGGACATCATTGGCTCTAGTTGTGCTTCATAAAGAAAAATACGAATGTTGCATTTCAACAAATAATGAATTAAACAATATTTCTCACAAGTAAAATTAAAATTACGATCTGCCAAGACATATTTGTGTTAATTTAGAGAAAATAATTAAAATAAGCATAATGTCTTTCAACTTTATGAGTCGGAGCTTGTTCGTTTATGAGTAAAAGTGACTGACATATATTTATGCAACTAAAAATAGTTTTGGTTGTTAAGACCTTATTAACCATGCATGATATATCAACAAATTTCCATTCAGAAATTTTAGATAAACATTCAACTTGAAAATACTTTTTTTGGCTAATTCATATATTAGCAAGCTAAACGATCTTGTATTTGTTTATAGGGGGAGTAATTTTGCAATTTTTAATAAACACAATAATGCGTTTTCAATCGAATCAACCAAACCACGTTATAGATTATGCTAGGGAAGAGATTAGGATGACTTACTCTCATCTCGTCGGGTAATAAGTGGACATAGATGTCGAAAACAAGAGTGTCTCTTGTATATAGAACCGTCCCGATGGGTGTTGTTGTTAGGGATGTGGGGCATATATACACGATAAGAGGTTCGGCCCTTCATCTCTGCTCTATCCATCGCTTGGGTGATGACAGATTGCTCGCCATTGGCATAGACGGAGGTGCAGAAATAGTTACTGGAACAAGGGAAACGGCAGAACCAGTTCGGCTTGGCCCATCTGTTCTCGCCTTTTACTGCAACGTTCCTCGCCATGATGACCATGGACGCATAAGCAGATCTGCACCGAAAGAGCAATATCAGAACCCGGCCAGTAATCCATGTTAGTCTCAATCCAGAGCCAAGAGATCTCCAGCAGCTTTTTTTTTTTTGCAGGGAAGCATGGTTAATTTATTTATTTTCGATTTAAGGAGCTGAGCCCCCAATTTCAAACAGACATTAAACAAACCAGGAACTACACCGGCCGGCTAACATACATACATACATACATACATACACCTAAAGATCACAAACAAAATACCAGAGAAACTACGTACATCAATGATTGGCACTTAAAAAGACAGAAGAAGAAGAAGAAGCACATGCTCTCTGTGTGTTGAGCCAGCAGCATGTATTGCAGGGCTCTGAAGGGAAGAAAGAATCTACATGAGGCCAGAATGCACCGTGAAACGCGGTCCAGATGGGGCATCCCGTAGCGAAAGTTCCGGACGCCTGGAGAGGGGAGGTGGGTAGCGGCGTACCAATACGTGCGCTGGAAGAGATGCATGAACCGGACCATGAACTTGTCCCATGGATCGAAGTGCGGCATCAACGCAGCCTAGAAGATATGACCTGATCTCGTAAAATCCCAGGATTTGCGGGAGAAATCCTTTTCCGTTCGCTGGAATAGAGCAATCTCATTGTCGCGTACGCGTTGCTTGTTGCTGCCGTGACTCCGTCGGGGGCCTTTTGACGGTTGGACCAAGCAGTACAGGGCCGGGCCAGCTAGGTGTGGAGATGCATTTTCGAAAATAAAATGTTATGCTTAACTTAGTTTTGAATTATTTTCCCTGGACAGCATGAATCTTTTTTTGCCAGTAAAACCTTAGACGTGGTGATCATTACATAGTCATTAGCTTTGGCTAGCTATATACAAAGGCGGGACGGGAGGGGTAGGAGCTGGCGCAGTCAGCAGAGGCGAAGGTGATGGTGCGCTTGTCGAGGTCGTAGCCGACGTGCATGTTCTGCTGCAAGATGTTGCCGATCGTCGCCACCGGCCGCTCATGCGTCACCGGCGACATGGCCAAGCACACGGTCCCTTGCATAAAAAAGTCCATGAACATGTTCTCCGCCTTGAGCGTGACCAAGGCGCCCCCGCCCAGCTCCAACGTAACGTCCAGGAATACCTTGTCCAGCGCCGCACCGTCCACGTCGTAGCATAGCGGAAACAGCTTCGGGTTCGGCGATGTCTTGCGCGGGACCTTGATGCTCCCGGCGAGCGCCACCACGATGGGGGCCAGCAGCTCCTTGTCAAGGTACGTCAGCACCGTCCCGGAGTCGACGATGACGCGTGACCGGTTCGGGAGCTTGATGATCGAGTTCCCAACCCTGAGGGCCACGATTTCGACGGTGTAGTAGGCCTCCACGGCTGAGGGGACCATCGGCGTGGTCACCGCGCCCGGCTCCGTCACGGCGGCGCGGGCGCCCAAGTTGAGCGCGGAGGACGCACCGGTGGACAAGGGCGTGAGGCAGTAGGAGAACCTCCGGCCGAGCGATGTGGCGGCGCCGATCTGGTTGATGAGAGAAGGTTTCCCGTCGCCGAGGCCGACGACGCCAGTCCCGGGGAAGTTTGATGGCGGTGGCGCAGCCGAAGATAATTCGGGGCACTAGCAGCTGCGGACGTTCGCGGCATCCGACGCAGCCGCCGGGAGCGTCGTCGAAGGTGAATGTCTCGGTGGAGATGAGGCCGCTGCTGTTGGTGCCGTCGATGTAGGAGTAGTTGTACTGGCAGAAGGAGGTGGCGTCGCAGGAGGTGCCGTAGACGGCGTGGCACGAGTCGGACTGGCAGCCCACGCGGCCGTAGGTCGACTACGAGGACAGGTCGAACACGCCGGTTACTCCTGCTGGCGGTGGCGGAGAAGAGGAACCGGCGGCGGTCCCGTTGATGCATTTGAGCCACACGAGGTTGCTGCCGGAGTCGACGAGGGCGAGCATCCGGGTGCGCGGCATGCCGATGTTGACGTACATCAAGTACTCGAATGAGTCTGTCACGACCTGTGACACCCCGCCATCAGGATCAGGAGAGCCAGATGAGTCGGCGTACGAGCGCTGGACTGCGGCGAGCAGGCGGGCGGGCGGGGTGAGCGACGGGTCGTGGAACGGCGACCTGACGGAGTCCCGGTAGATTAACTCCACGGTGAACCCCCCGTCGGCGTACGCCGTGCATTCGCACAGGCACAGCCGTGCCGTCAGGACGACGGCAAGGAGCGAGAGTGCGCCATACATCGTACCTGTCACTAGTTGTGTCGATCGTAGGGCTCGTAGCTTCTTCTTTTCGATTGGTGCTAGTGTTAGCTTTACTGATCGCTTGCTAATGTTGCCGTATTAATAGTGGGCAATGGGTGACAAGTGTGGTAAGCAAAGATTTGATAGGAATTACAGATTTGATTGGGGAGGGATTAGTGGTATATACTTGAAGGCGGTAATTAAGTTGATGCTAAACTAAAAGATGGTAACTGACTACTTGTTAATTAGGAATTTACGATCGAGCATTTGTGTGGCCATACAAGCTTGATTCTTCTTCTCCGCCAGAAAAAAAGGTATGAAACGACCACGGTACAGCTGATTTGATACTTCTCCGCCTGTGATTTATTTGAATTTGAATTGGCCCAAATTCCTTCCATTTCTATTCCTTTGAACACAAAAGTTTCAAACAAAAACTCCGCCTTTTATAGATCTTAGGAAAAAATATTTCTTGCCATATGGATGTTTTGAAAATTCATTTTCATGCAAAGTTTTTTATATGGCTATTAAATACATCCTGATTTCACTTTGGGGTTTATAAAATAGTCAAAAAAAATCAAAAATACACAGAAATCATGGTATGCATATGCTTTAGTGTTCACACCCTCAATTTGAAAATTTTGAGGTGTGACATTTCTCCTACCTAGTTGCACTCCAAACCGTAGATCCGGCACTAGATCCTGCCCAAGGTCTCCGCCATGGCCTCTCCAAAGCTAGGCTTCTCTGAGATAAGTTTGGCCAGCGCTTGTGGTTTTCACCACCTCTACCTTATGAGATCCAACGCATCCAATGTTAATACCCTTTTTCTCCTTTTTCAACATATTCAGATTCTTCAACAAACCCTCTCCCTTCTCCATCTCTAACTCCTTCTCGCCAAAATGGATCTTATTCCCAACAAGGGGAAGAACCGGTGGTGTACAACCACATGCCCTAGCACATGCAAAAGGCTTATGGCCGAGGGAATCTTTTGGAAACACAGACTTGCTTCCGCGAGTTTCTAGAAAAGCAAAATTGCTATCGCGAGAAGCACAACTGTTCTTCTCACAAAAAAAAATATGTTTCCATGAGTAACATAAATTTGCTTCTCGTAAAAGCACATATTTGCTTCCGTATCTTTAAACCCATTTTTTAAACGCAACCATGCTTTCGGGTTTGTGAGTTTTGGGTGGTATTCATTCTTTGGACCAGATCCTCACGCCATTCAGCCGTAGTGTGGTCAATCAGCTCCGAGACCAGCTGCGGTGTTCATCCACCAGAGACGAGATTGGCCTCATCAGACCATTCCGTGGGATCCAATTGTGGTTCCAAATGCGGGTTGACGCTCCATCTCCAATTCTTCTAACCGCTCCTTGGATGATAACATCCCTCCCATCAAGCATTGCTCGCCAAATCTGTGAAGGATGCGATCCCAATTAAGCTTCCAGAATAGAGCATTCTGAGAAGTATGAGGCTTTAAGAATTCGTGCACTCAGAGAAGAAGGATCATTCAGTAACCTCCACACTTGTCGAGACATAAGTGCCAAATTAAAGATCTCTATGTCCCGGAATCCCAGTCCTCCCAAGCTCTTTTCAGTCGTGTTATCAAGTCCCATGCTACCTAGCAAGGCTTCCTCTTGCCCCTCTTACCCCCCACCAAAACCGACGGATGAACGATGTCACGCTTTCAGAAAGGCCTCTAGGTAGTCTGAAATAAGACATAGAAAAAACTGGTATAGCTTGGGTCACCGATTTTATTAGCACCTCCTTTCCAGCTACCGACAAAAGTTTCTCCATCCATCCTTTTATCTTTTCCCAAAATCTGTCTCGTAAATATTTGAAAGTGACATTCTTGGACTGTCCCACGTCAGTTGGCATGCCCAAGTACTTCTCACTTAGAGATTCATTCTGCACATTAAGTATATTCTTTATTTTCGCTCTAATGGTCTCAGGACACCCTTTGCTGAAGAAAATAGAAGATTTATCATAGTTTACCCTTTGACCTGAAGCCAAGCAATATGTATCAAGTAGGTTTGATAGCTCATTTGCCCCCTGAACACTAGACTTAAACAGCAGCAGGTTGTCATGTGCAAACAAAGATTCACTGCCGGAGCCATGGGTGCCACCTTTATACCACCTAGCGTTGATGAATGAGAACTGTGTTTTAAGAGGCACGAAAGGCCCTCTGCTGCAATCAAGAATAAGTAAGGGGAAATAGGATCTCCCTGCCGAATACCTCTGGTTGGTGATAATTTCTCCAATTTTTCTCCATTAAACAAAACTGAGAATGAAACAGAAGTAATCATGCTCATCACTGTATGAATCCACTCAGAAGCAAAACCAAGCGTGCCCATGATGGCCTTTAGGTAAGGCCATTCTAGACTGTCATATGCCTTCATCATATCTAACTTGAGTGCACAAAAACTATTAGCCTTAGACCTGTTTCTCTTCATAATATGCAGGCATTCATAAGCGCATGTGATATTGTTCGTGATTAACCTTCCTGGGACAAAGGCTGATTGCTCATCTGAGATAATATCTGGCAGTATCAACTTTAATCTGTTTGCTACCACTTTTGAGGCAATTTTATAAATCACATTGCATAGGCTAATGGGCCTAAACTGGGTTAGAAGAGTGGGATTTGATACCTTGGGGATCAACACAAGGATCGTGTCATTAATATTGGCCGCACTCTCCTCTCCTCTGACAACCCAAAGCACTACATTAGTAATCTCCTCCCCACATATATCCCAATGGAGCTGATAAAAATGTGTTGGAAACCTATCTGGGCCTGGAGCCTTCGTGGGAAACATCTGAAACAAAGTGTGCTTCACCTCCTCAATGGTGTAGGGGGCACAAAGGGTAGCGTTCATCTCTGGTGTAACTTTATGTGGCACATGCTGAAGAACATCATCCACCCCCTGTACTCCCTTTGACGTGTACAGAGATCTATAAAAGTCTGTCACAAGTTGTTTCATCCCAACCGTATCATCTACACCTATACGCAGCGCATTGTATAGAGCCCGAATCATGTTCTTCTTCCTCCTCATGTTTGCACTCATGTGAAAAAATTGTATTTCTGTCACCCGCAGCTAACCGCTGTATTCTTGATCTCTGTCTCCACATTATCGCTTCCCTATGATAGAGATCAACCAAACGTTCATTCAGCTTCAACTCTACATGATGTGGGGACGTCCTCGACGGAACACTTCGGAGACTCTCTACTTTAGCCTTAGTTTTCTTGATCTCCTTCCGCATACTTCCAAAAGTGTCATTGTTCCATGTCGTGAGGTTCTTGGACATTAGCTCAAGCTTTTTGCGTAGTTCTTCCACTCCTTGATTGCCTTAGTGCTCGCTCCATCCCGAGCTAGTGGTATCTCGCCAAGATTCATGCGACTCCCACATCACCTCATAGCGGAAGCCTGGTTTTGTCTGTGGCAAAATCTCCTCGAACTATATGAATATGGGTCCATGATCCAAGGAGGCCGAGGTTAAGTGTTTCACAATGGCCATTGGGTATCGCGCTGCCCAGTCAGCTGTGGCCAGCGCCCGGTCTAGCATCACTCGGGTGTAGGAACCCCTGACAACTTTCTTCTCGAACGTCCAAAATCCGCCCTGGTAGTCCATCAACATGCAAACATCAACTGCATCACGAAAGCCTTGTATTTGTGCATTACTCTGGTTAGCAACACCCTCATGTTCATCCGGACGTAAAACTTCGTTGAAATCCCCCATGCACAGCCAAGGGAGGTTATTCAAAGTTGCCAAACATTTCATAAGTTCCCAAGTCTGGTGTCTTAGATGGGTCTGGGCCTCGCCATACACACAAGTCAACCTCCATGGGTCTCGACCACTCTCCTCAATCTTTGCATCAATATGATAAATAGAGTCACCCAAGATCTCAAGACTTATTGTATTATTCCAAAATATTCCTATTCCACCACTTCTACCTTGACTATCTATAGCATAGGCCTTGTCATAGCCCAGTGAATTAGCTAAAGCTTCTACAGGTGCTCCCTTTATTTGTGTTTCAACAATGCATAGCACGGTAGGGCTAAATTTCTTCGCAAGTTCATGAAGTTCTCGGACTGTCACGGCTTTACTCGCACCGCGGAAGTTCCAATAGAGGGAACTCATTGTGCCCGGCGGCACTCCGCGAAGGAGCCCGCCGATCCTGCAACTTCATCGCTAGCATCTTTCACACCCTCTGACTCCTTGTCCGTCATCTCTTTTGTAGTCGTTGGCTCCTAGAACAAAACCCCTCTATTACCACCCCCCTTCTTAGGTCTCTTCATCCCTTTCCTTGGAGAAACCTTCGTCGGCGCTCCCAGGTCCGGCAGTTCCTCTTCCCACACAAAATCGCCGTCCTCTTCCTCATGCAGATTCAACCTCTTGCAAGAAGTTCCTCCATCGTCTCCTTCCCTTGTCGTCCCTGCGAACTTGAGTCAGCCGCCATCAGCGATCCGATCTAGCCATCCTCTTCAAACTCTAGTTCGATCTGTCGGAAAACCCAAACAAACCAAGGCCGGGTAAGATCACAGAGGACCTCCCTTGATCAGCCCGAGTCCGAGGAGTCACCAGGAAGAGATCTACAGAGGAACAGGAGTAAAACCGGTGGCACGCGCCGGAGTACGTCGAAACCCTAGGCAGTCGCCATAGGGGAGAGAAAAAAATGTTACCAATTAAAATTAAAGAGATGGGCTATATACTAGTGTCAATCTGCTGCACACGACAATTCCAGCGTGCACGCATGAGCCAGCCGAACTAGAACCTCGCCGCGTATGCGCCCGAGCTGGCTCCTAGCCTTCACCCCTGGTCCGTCGTTGCTCCCTCACAGGCTGAGCCCCGCCTGGGCCAAAGACCGATCTTGTGCTGCTCGTGGCCCTGCCCTACGCCGACTTTGTGCATCTCTCGACCTTGTATGAGCCTTGGCTTCCACGTCTCTCGTAGGTCGAAACAGATCTGCGATGCTGCTTGCGCTATGCACCGTGCCGCTGCCGAGAACTCCTATCGCTTCACGGTTGCTTCATACGCGACGATCTACGATTGCTGCCGCACATACGTCGTGCCTCCACAGCCGCCGGTCTTTATCACTCTCCTTGAAATCAACTTCCGCAGCCTTTTTCGAACCTTTCTCTGATATCACTTGTTAGAATAAATCAGAGACTCTCAGTCAATTTATCGAGGATCAAGCAATCACACGAGCACGACATCGAGATTTATTAACGAGGTTAACCAATATGGCTACATCCTCGATGCATAATTATGGACGCTCCTTCCGGATGCCGGTACGCATCGTCAGCTACCCCCTCACGTACCTGTGCTATTACGTTGACATATGTTACATCTTAATGAAGCTTAGAAGGAATGGTAGATAGTTGACATATGTTACATCTTAATGAAGCTTAGAAGGAATGGTAGATAGTTTCGAAATGAACTGAGAAGACAATGAGCACGACAAAGCTATTTTTTGTCTCTTCCAAATTCTACGTCGTGACCTATAGACAACACTGTGAAATGTGCTTCCAGCGCGCCATGATAATTGGACAACAAAATTAAAGCCAAACATGCAAAAAAAAGGATGCATGACAAAGAAACAACGACAAGCACGGTGAGAAATCGAGCGCTTGCACAAAAACTATAGAAGCTAAATCGAACGGGACAAACTTAGATGTGACGTCAATTAAACTCATCTAGATGTGATTTAGCAATAATAAATTAAAAATATTAAAGAATTTAGAACGTGTTCACAATTTTTAAAATTACTGACAAATTTTATTTAAAAAAATGCAAAACTTATCACGAATAAAAAATAAAAAAGAAGAGAAAGAAAATAGATTAGAACAAAAAAATTCGAAAGAAAAACCCGAAAAACAACTACACGGACAAAACAATGTCTGCGGCCCCGGCAACAAAAAAAACTGCGCACGTGTGCACTGGTGGGTCACAAACCGGCTACCCATGAAAAAATAATCAAAAATCTCATTCAAAAAAAACATGGCCCATTTCACACAACACAGTTACAACCATCACGGGAGGCAATTTCTAAGGGGATGCTGGAGGTGCAAACAGTCCCCCCCCCCCCCCAGCCCTACCTCAAAACAAGAGCTTAAAAGGTCTAGAACTTCTGGAATGGCAGAGAAGATTGTTGGCAATGATGGGAAGAAGGTAACAGTTGCAGGAAAAATCAATTATTCTCGTTTGTCGGCCTCCTAGGGGGAGGACCGCTGTGCCCCCTGAATCTACTAAGATGGAATTGTCGTGGGATCGGCAACGCCCCGACAATTCAAGAGCTTTGCGAGTTGCGACAAAGTTTGCCCCTAAAGTACTTTGTATAGTTGAGACCCAGATTATGTTGAGGAACGTTGCATGGGAAACAAACATTTTCCTACGCACATGCAAGATCTATCTATGGTGATGAGCATCTACGAGAGGAATAGTGGATCTACATACCCTAGTAGATTGCTAAGCGGAAGCGTTAATTAACGCGGTTGATGTAGTTGAACGTCTTCGCGATCCAAATAGGAAGCCGTCTTGCGATCCAATCACGATCTAGCGCCGAACGGACGGCACCTCCGCGTTCAACACACGTACAGCTTGATGACGTCCTCGCCTTCTCGATCCAGCAAGAGGGGCAAAGTAGTAGATGAGTTCCGGCAGCACGACGACGTGGTGATGGTGTTGGTGAAGAACAATCTCCGCAGGGCTTCACTCAGCACAACAGAAACTATGACGAAGGATAAACTAGAGGGATGGGGTTGCCGACACATGGCTTGAGGATTGCTGATGTGTTCCAGGTGCTAGCCCTGCCCCTTTATTTATATGCTGAGCCTTGGGGTCGAAACTTGGAGAAAAATCCTCCTCAAAGTCGGTTTGCCCGCAAGGCAAGAGTCCTCCTCGGACTCCAGGACCAAACCCCAAGGTCCTCGACGTATGGCCCTAGACGCCAGGGTCCCTGGTGTCTAGCCCCTGGCCTCCGTAAAACACCTTTTGCACCTTCCTAAAGCCTTATGGGATTTACCCTTGGCCCAAATAAAGTGTTCTTGTACCCCGAACATTTTGGGAAACATCCAAAACTATTCCGATGAATTTCGGAACCCTTCCGGAGACCAACCAATATTACCTCATATATCAATCTTTACCTTCGGACTATTCCGAAGCTCCTCGTCATGTACGGGATCTCATCCGGAACTCCGAACAACTATTGGTCACCACATAATAACTCACGTATAGTTATATCATCACCAAAGGTTAAGTGTGTAGACCCTATGGGGTCGAGAACTATGCAGACATGACCGATACACCTCTACGGTCAATAACCAATAGCGGGACCTGGATGCCCATATTGGTTCCTACATATTCTACGAAGATCTTTATCGGTTGAACCTCTATGTCAAGGATTCAGTTAATCCTGTATCATGTTCCCTTTGTTCTTCGGTATGTTACTTGCCCGAGATTCGATCGTCGGTATCTCCATACCTAGTTCAACCTTGTTACTGGCAAGTCTCTTTACTCGTTCCGTAATACAAGATCTTGTGGCTAAAACTTTAGTCACTTTGCTTGCAAGGCTGGTTGTGATGTTGTATTACTAAGTGGGCCCCGAGATACCTCTCCGTCACACGGAGTAACAAATCTCAGTCTTGATCCATGCCAACCCAACGGACACCCTCGGAGATACCTGTAGAGAACCTTTATTGTCACCCAGTTACGTTGCGACGTTTGATACACACAGGGTACTCCTCCGGTGTCAGTGAGTTGCATGATCTCATGGTCATAGGAACGAATACTTGACATGCAGAAAACTGTAGCAATAAACTGACACGATCATATGCTACATTTATAGTTTGGGTCTTGTCCATCACATCATTCTCCCAATGTGATCCCGTTATCAAATGACATCTTATGTCCATGGCCAGGAAACCTTAACCATCTTTGATCAACGAGCTAGTCCATCATAGGCATACTAGGGACATGGTGTTGTCTATGTATCCACACATGTATCTGAGTTTCTGATTAATACAATTCTAGCATAGATAATAAACAATTATCATGAACAAGGAAATATAATAATAACCATTTTATTATTGCCTCTAGGGCATATTTGCAACAGTCTCCCACTTTCACTAGAGTCAATAATCTAGCTGACATCACTATGTGATTTACATTGTAATGAATCGAAAACCCATACAGTTCTAGTGTTGACCATGTTCAGCCCTTATAATAGGTTTAGTCAACGGGTCTGCAACAATCAGATCCGTGTGCACTTTGCAAATATTTATGTCCTCCTTCTTGATGTACTCGTGGATGGAATTGAAGCGTCGCTTTATGTGTCTGGTCCTCTTGTGAAACCTTGGTTCCTTGGCTAGGGCAATGGAACCTATGTTATCACAGAATAGATCCATTGGATTCAGTGCACTAGGCACTACTCCAAGATCTGTCATGAACTCCTTCATTCAGACACCTTCTTTTGCTGCCTCCGAGGCTGCGATGTACTCTCCTTCGCATGTAGAATCGGCTACCACGTTTTGCTTGGAGCTGCACGAGCTTACGGCTCACCCATTGAGAATAAATACGTATCCGGTTTGCGACTTAGAGTCATCTAGATCAGTCTCAAAGCTTGCATCGACGTAACCCTTTACGACGAGCTCTTGATCACCTCCATAAACGAGAAACATTTCCTTAGTCCTTTTCAGGTACTTAAGGATATTCTTGACCGCCGTCCAATGCCCCATTCCTGCATCACTTTGGAACCTTCCGGCCATACTTATGGCAGGGCTGACATCGGGTCCTGTGGACAGCATTGCATACATAATAGAGCCTATGGCTTAAGCATAGAGGATGACACTCATCTTCTCTCTATCTTCTTCAGTCACTAGGCATTGAGTCTTACTCAACTTCACACCTTGTAACACAGGCAAGAACCCCGTCTTGGACTGATCCATTGTGAACTACTTCAAAACTTTATCAAGGTATGTGCTCTGTGAATGTCCTATTAAGCGTCTCGATCTATCTCTATAGATCTTAATGCCTAATATGAAAGCAACTTCTCCTAGGTCCTTCATAGAAAAACTCTTGTTCAAATATTCCTTCACGCTTTCTAGCAATTCTATATTGTTTCCAATCAGCAATATGTCATCCACATATAATATTAGAAACTCTATAGAGCTCCCACTCAATTTCTTGTAAATACAAGCTTCTCTGTAAACGTGTATAAGCGCGAATGCTTTGATCACCTCATCAAAGTGCAGATTCCAACTCCAGGATGCTTGCACCAGTCCATAAATGGATCGCTGGAGTTTGCAAACTTTGTGAGCATTCTCTGGATCGACAAAACCTTCCGGTTGTATCATATACAACTCTTCTTTAAGGAAACCGTTAAGGAACGTTGTTTTGACATCTATCTGCCAAATTTCATAGTCGAAATATGCAGCTATTGCTAACATGATTCCTATGGACTTAAGCATCGCTACGGGTGAGAAGGTCTCATCATAGTCAACTCCTTGAACTTGTGAAAAACCATTTGCCACAAGTCGAGCTTTATAGACGGTGACATTACCATCCGCGTCCGTCTATTTCTTAAAGATCCATTTGTTCTGAATGACCTTTCGCCCTTCAGATAATACTTCCAAAGTACATAATTTGTTTTCATACATGGATCCCATCTCGGATTTCTTGGCCTCTAATAATTTCTCGGAATCCTGGCCCATCATCGCTTCTCCATAACTCATAGGTTCATCGTTGTCTAACAACATGAATTTCAAGATAGGTTTGCCGTACCACTCAGGAGCAGTGCAAGCCCTTGTCGACCTACGAGGATCAATAGTAACTTGATTCGACATTTCATGATATTCATCATTAACTTCCTCTTCAACTGTCATAGGCTCCACAGAAACATCTTTCTGTGTTGCGCTACTATCTGGTTAAATCAAAGGTTCAAAAACCACATCAAGTTCTACCTTCCTCTCACTCAATTCTTTCGAGAGAAACTCTTTCTCAAGAAATGTTCCGTTCTTGGCGACAAACACGTTGCCTTCGGATATGAGATAGAAGGTATACCCAACTGTCTCTTTTGGGTATCCTATGAAGACACATTTCTCTGCTTTGGGTTCCAGCTTTTCAGGCTGAAGCTTTTTGACATAAGCATCTGATACGTCTCCAACATATCTATAATTTTTGATCGTTCCATGCTATTATATTATCAACTTTGGATGCTTTCTATGCATGAATATGCTATTTTATATTATTTTTGGGACTAACTTATTAATCCAGTGCCCAGTGCCAGTTCCTGTTTTTTTCCCCGTGTTTTTGACCTTTTTCAGATAGGAATATCAAACGGAGTCCAAACGGAATAAAACTTTTGCCGTGATTTTTCTTTTGGAAAATATCGAAAATATCTGAAGAAAAAGATACCGGAGAGGCGGCCCGAGGAAGCCACGAGCCTGGGAGGCGCATGCCCCCTTGGCCGCGGCTAGGGGGCTCGTGACCTCCTCGTGGCGCCTCTTGACTTGTTCCCGACGCCATATGGTCTTATAAATACGAAAACCCTCAGAAATAAACCTAGATCGCAAGTTCAGCCGCCGCAGACCTCCAGAGCCACCAAAAACCAATCGGGAGACCGTTCCGACATCCCGCCGGAGGGGAATTCATCGCCGGTGGCCATCTTCATCAACACCATTGCCTCTCCGATGATGCGTGAGTAGTTCACCTCAGGCCTATGGTTCCATAGCTAGTATCTAGATGGCCTCTTCTCTCTCTTTGATCTTCAATACAAAGTTCTCCATGATCTTCATGGTGATCTATCCGATGTAATCTTCTTTTGTGGTGCGTTTGTTGAGATCCGATGAATTGTGGATTTATGATCAGATTATCCATGAATATTATTTGAGTCTCCTCTGATTTCTTATATGCATGGTTTCATATCCTTGTAATTCTCTTCGAGTTATGGGTTTTGTTTGGGCAACTTGATCTATAGTTCTTGCAATGGGAGAAGTGCTTTGTTTTGGGTTCATACCGTGCGGTGTCCTCATGTGACATCCCAAGTGATGTCCCTACCTTTTATGGCATGTAACCCATTGTATGACATTGTGTCTTGACTTATGAGTGGAGTTGCACCTTGTCATTCTTGTGTTGGTGGCTTTCTTGCATCATCATCATCATCTTCATCTTCATCATCAACATTTTCATGCATCTGCCCATTCATATTGCCATGATTGTTTCCATGTGTTGCTTGTGTGTTTGCCTTGTGTTGGTTGCATGTTCATGAGGTGCTCTTGAGTTGTCTTGTGTTGTGTGAGTGTGGGGGAAGGAGGTGGCCCCTTCTCTTTTCCTTCCCCTCTCTTTTCTTCTCCTAACAACCCCCCCTCTTATATGCTTCTAAAACCCTATATGTTTTGGGGCAGATTTAAGTGTGGTTTAAAAATCTTTTAAAAATGTTCATGAGGTGGCTCTATCAATCTTAGGAATATTGGGGGTGTTCTTCTTGCTATTTACACCTGATTTGATTTTGTTATCTAATTAAAATAGGAGCTGTCTTTGTTTAAATAATTAAAATTACTTTCTCTAAAAATCCTTTTCATAATTTCCTTAATTGGGCCATATTATCTTCTCTGGAAAACCATTTTTGTTTCACCCTATATATTCTTAAAATGCTCTGGGGTTTTTATTTAGAGTGCCTGTTTTATTTTTAAAGGAAATCCTTTTTTTTCTGTTTCTGCAAGTGAGAGGAGGAGCAGGTGGGCCGAGCCCCAGCCCAAAGCCACAGTGACGGCTACCTGCTCCCTCCCGTTCCCTCCGTCAGGAAGTGCAGAGAGAGCCGGTCGCTGTCGCCTTCTCCGTCGCCCCTCGCCATCAGCTCAGGCATATTTAGCCTCCCTCGGCGTGCGTGTCGCTTGCCTAGGGTTTCTCTCCCTGTAGCCGCCGTCGCCGCTCCTCTTTCCCCCCTCCAGCGTTCTCCCTCCTTGCGTCTTTCCTCTCTCAAGTAAGGTGCTCTGCGGGGTTCAGAGGCGCCCGTCGTCGTCGTCACCGGCGTCTTCTTCGGTTCCGTCCGCCGCCGTCGTTCCCCTGCTTCCTCTCCGTCGTCGTCTCGTCCCCGACCTTCTTCATGACCTGCTCGTCAGCGTTGCCTTCCCCAAGGTGAGCGCAGGGCCTCTGGTGCCTCCTCTGGTCGCGTTGCTTGCTTTGCTCGCCGCCGTCGCATGGTCGCCGCCGGTAGGAAGTAGTGGTCCTGCCGCTTGCTCCCGTCCCCCTCGTCGCAAGACAAGTGCGGGAATGGATCCGCCGTTTGACCCTGTGTGTGTAGGTGTATGTATGTATGTTTTGTGTGTGTGCTAGAGTGTGTGTGTGTTGATGTGTATATGCCCTATGTGCATATACACATATGAGAGTGTGTGTTGTTGTGTGTGTGTATATGCACTCATGTGTATATACACACATATAGGGTGTGTGTGTTAGTATGTGGGTGTGCCTTGTATGTATACTTGGAGACATGTGTGATGTGTGTTTGGTAAATGTTTGGGTGTGTGTACACCTATTGCATATATATACATATGTATGTGTGGGTTGTTACACTTGTGTATGATATGAGTGTGA
The DNA here is from genome assembly GCA_022496015.1 of Hordeum marinum. Classification (NCBI taxonomy): domain Eukaryota; kingdom Viridiplantae; phylum Streptophyta; class Magnoliopsida; order Poales; family Poaceae; genus Hordeum; species Hordeum marinum. The sequence continues at coordinate 26,300,630 of CM039676.1, read as the reverse complement.
GTATATGCACTTATGTGCATATGCCCACATATGTGGAGTATTGGTGTGTGAGGGTGTGTTATGCATTTATACCTAGTGTATGTATGCATACATACACATGTGTGTGCCTCAAGTGAGTTGTATGTGCTTAGGCTTATCTGTTTGTTTGTGAGTAGTGTATGCAAACACTATGTGCATGTGCACCCACGCTTGTGTGTGTATGTGTTCTTATGATATGAGTGTGAGTGGTGTGTGTATGATCTACATACACCCATCCATGAGCATTGTAGCTCCATGTGTAGGTTTCTCCCTATTTGATCACATGAGCATGTTTCCCACTCTAGCTAGTTTCACCCTTGTTTCTTATTGCCATGCCATGCTTACATGTTCCTAGAGTGTTATTTGTGCATTTCCTACTTGTATGCATAGGTCCCATGCCTTTTCTTTAGCTTTTCTTCAATCCACTTAAGTGCCTTAAGTCATACATAGGAGTGGTGGTCAAATTTCGACCTAGCTTTACTCCCTCATGTTCCATGCAAGCATATAGGTATGACTAATGATTTTGGGGTGTTTTCAACCCCTCTATGCACCTGTGAAGTCAGATCAGACTTTGGGGCAACTTGACAAAAGTGCATTTTTATTCTGTGATGCCCTTTTGTTTTTTTTCATATGATTTAATCTATGCATTCTTTCAAGTTCTTGTCAACTAGAGATTGGTAGTGAAAGTTGCTGTGAACATCCCAGTATTTTTGTTATTCGTGATAAGTTTCCAGATCAGTGGGAACCATGCTAAGAATTTGCCTACTTTCTGTTCCTGTCCAGCTAGTCTGAAAATGGCAAAGTCTGGAGATTCTGCTGTTATTAAGTTGATGTATAGAGTGGCTTGTAGTTAGTGCTGTGGGTGGAATCTGATCATGCTCAGTGTTAGTTAATTTAAGTATATGTTATCATATTACATCATGTTAATTTTTGATACCATTTGGAGCTTCCTAGCATATTTAACCAGTGCTATCAACTTGCTACTTTATTAACCCAGATTCCAGAAAACTGGAATTTTCACCAAGTCCCTGATAAACTGATTCATCATGGCATCTTGTGAGCTGCATTGCATAGACTTGTGTAGCTCTTTTGCTGTTTGCATAATGGAATGAAATGAAGTGTTTGTTGATTAGTTCATGTCCATGTCTTGTTTGTGGCTGTAGGGTTCCTGGAGCATAAGTTGTGACCTGTTCAAATTGCTATATTGCTGTTTGTGGCAGATTTGAGTGAAATATTGTTTTGGTTGTTGTGGGAGCTATACTTCATGGAATTGAGTGATTATTGAGCCTAACTTGATTGTTTTTCATCACCTGTCCAGTGGATACCTTGGAATGCCAAGAACTGGCCCAGATATTTGATGGTCTTGTGTTTTGTCTCACTTTCTTGTCGTGAGCGTATCTCGAGAACCGTAGCTCCGTTTCTCGCGATCCTTATATGCATTTTCATCGATTTTTCATGATGCATCCATATTTTCCATATTCATGCATGTATAAATAACTTAACATGAGGTTCTGTTCAGATTCATTAGTCCACCACCTTTGCATGTCAAACATGACTAGATTTGGATTGCCATGTATAAACTCATTAAAATGATCATGCATCATCTTGGTTGTGCATTGCAACTTGTTTGGTTATTTATTTGCTGTTTATCTTGGGTAGACGCGAGTGTCGAATCTGAGTTCGAGGAACCTGGAGAGTACCCCTACGAGGATCCCGCTACTTGTTCCGCCGAAGAACCAACAGGCAAGATGATCGTACCCGGATCCCAATACTATCTTTGCTTGCTAGTTTACCATTCTTGTCGTTACAATTGCGCTTCCCACCACATGATATCAACCCCCATGTTACCATGACAGCCTCCAACCTCCACATCCCAACAAACCGTTGATTGGCTAAGTTACCGCTGCTCAGCCCCTCTTATCGCGTTCTAGTTGCAGGTTGTTCCATGTGATAACATGGATTGGATATCACAATATTTCGGTTATTTAAATTAATGCACGTATAAATCTGGTAATGGTGGAAGTCTTGGACTTTTGCTAAGTGATTTGTTCCGCTCGTACCTTCATTAGATTCTTGTTACCGGTGTTATGTTTTCCATATTTTGCGCTCCTAACACGCTTGGGGTTGTTATGGGGACCCCCTTGTTTATTCGGTGGAGATTTAAACTTGTCTGGCAAGACCCAACTTTGGTACTACATTTGCTTAACAACTTAATTAATTGCATAGGGTCTTGCAAACCCGTGGATAATTTAATCAACCCCCAGGCCAGTGCTCCTCATGAGTGTTGGTCCAAACTAGAGCACTGTGCGGGGCCAACCCAGGGCAACTTGGGAGATTTCTATCAGGCCTCCGTACGCGTAGCTTATCCGTCGTGTCCTGAGACTGAGATACACGACTCTTATCGGGTTCGTCGACATGTCGGGAGGTCTTGCTGGATTTGTTTTACCTTTATTGAATGGCTTGCGTGAGGACTCTGACTTTCTTCGGGTCTACTCGAGGTGTTGGCTTCCTTTGGAATGGTCTATGATGATCGCGAGAACCGCGTTCGAGACCATTCCCGCGGAGTGTGGTTATTTGTGATGGACTAGTTGGAGCACCCCTACAGAGTTAAATCTTTCGGAAAGCCGTGCCCACGGTTATGTGGCAACTTGGATATTTGTTTGACACCCGGTTATAAAAAACTTGAAGTATACTCTAATTAAAATACACCAACGTGTGAGTAACCATGACTGTCTCTGCTCGTGAACATGAACCGAGAGAGAACATGGTGGGGTTATGATTGATGTAAGTATGTGTTCAGGATCTCTTAGAGATCATGTTAGAAACCGACCGATCTTCATAGACCACTCATTTATATTCCTGTTAAGTAAGTTAGCCACCATACATGCTTAGAGCTGCTGCAACCTTAAACATCACCATCCCCAACCCAAAGTAATGATAGTCTTGGCACCCAGGTTACTTGATTGCTGAGTCCTCCGTGGCTCACAATTTACTACAACAATCCAGGTGCAGGTTCAGATGAGTTCGTGCAGGATGATCTTACTCAGCTCCAGTGGGAGTATGATGAAGAGAGAGGCAGGATGTACGTGACGTATCCGGATGAGTAGATGACCTGGTCGTGATCTTTGGGATAGCTTGATAGTATCATTTGCAACTTCTTTTATCGTTTGATTTCGTCCGTAGCCGGACCCTGTGTTCAACTTGCTGCTATGAACTGAGTGACATTGTAAGCTAGCATGTGGAGAGTGTAAGCCAACTTGTATACTCTTCTCATTCAGTACTGTATGTTGTAATGACGCTATTCTTGCTAACAGCAAGATGCGCCTCTATCCCTTGTGAGGCCCCGTGCCTTACACAGATAGGCGCGCATCTTGGGCGTGACACCTCACCTAGTGACAGAAAAGGTAGCAAGGCACGCATCGTGTTGTTGCCATCAAGGGTAAAAAGATGGGGTTTATATCATATTGCATGAATCTATCCCTCTACATCATGTCATCTTTCTTAAAGCGTTACTCCGTTTATTATGAACTTAATACACTAGATGCATGCTGGATAGCGGTCGATGTGTGGAGTAATAGTAGTAGATGCATAAAGTATCGGTCTACTTGTCCCGGACGTGATGCCTATATGTATGATCAATGCCTTAGATATCGTCATGACTTTGCACTATTCTATAAATTGCTCAACAGTAATTTGTTCACCCACTGTAATACTTGCTATCATGAGAGAAGCCTCTAGTGAACACTATGGCCCCCGGGTCTATTTTACACATAATATATATTAGGTCTAAACACAAAAACACTAAAAATACTTTCCTGCAATTTTATTTACTTATTTATATTCACCTATTACCATTATCAGATCTCACCTTGCAAGCAATCATAAAGGGATTGAGAACCCCTTTATCGCGTTGGGTGCAAGTTTCTTTGTGTTTGTGTAGGTTCCTTGTGGCCTCATCTTGTTACTCCTACTAGATTGATACCTTGGTTCTCAAACTGAGGGAAATACTTACCGCTACCTTGCTTCATCACCCTTTCCTCTTCAAGGGATAAACCAACGCAAGCTCGAGAAGTAGCAGGAAGAATTTCTGGCGCCGTTGCCGGGGAGTATTCAAGTGAAGCATATCTACCAAGTACCTATCACAAACTCATCTCTTGCATTTAAATTATTTGCCATTTGCCTCTCGTTTTCCTCTCCTCCACTTCTAAAGGAAAATTTACAAAAAGATTTGCCTTTTTATTCGCCTTTCTTCACTTTGCCTTTTCGTTGCTATGTTTGCTTGTGTTGCAATGTGCCTTCTATTTGCTTGCATCTTAGCTTGCTAAAAATCTATTGACATGGATCCTCATCCACTTGCTAATCTTTTCAAAAGTCCAAATTATGATGAACCAATTGGTAGTGAGTTGAGTGCACTTGATTATCTCTATGAAGTTTTGTTTGAAAATCATGAATCTGGAATTTTTGATGAAGTATTGAAAGAAGAAATTTGTAAGGAGATTTATGATAGTTCCTTGAATGAAAAGCATGATTGCCATGTTATTAGTATGTATTCTTTGAATATCCATGATGCTAACGATATGCAAAACCACAAGCTTGGGGATGCTTTGCTTGATGAAGATGATATTTTTTGTTCCCCAAGTTTTGGTGATGACACGTATGCTATAATTGATCATGAAAAGAATCCTTTATGTGATCGTTATATTGTGAGATTCCTTCATGACTCTACTGAAAATTATTATGAGGGAGGAACATATGCTTGTAGGAATTGCAATAATATCAAGTTTCCCCTCTATGTGTTCAAAGTTTTGAAGTTATGCTTATTTTGCCTTCCTATGCTCCGTGATTCTTGTTCCCATAAATTGTTTGCTCACAAAATCCCTATGCATAGGAAGTGGGTTATGCTTGTTGGGAGGCAACCCAATGAATAGGTTTATTTTTTCTTTTTACTTTCTGTTTTGTTGAGTCCACACCATCATGATTCTGTTATGATTGTTTTTTTATATTTTAATTAGTGTTTGTGCCAAGTAGAACCTTTATGATTAGTTTTGGTGATAGTTGTTTAATCACGCTGAAAAAAGACAAAAACTTTGTGCTCACGAAATTATTTTTCATTCCTATCCAGAAAGAGTTTTTGAGATGATTCTTTTTGATGATGATGGATATGCAAATTTCCCTAATTTTCATAATTGTTTTCAGAATTTTTGAGTTAGCAGAGGTATACGAAATATACATATTGCTACAGACTGTTCTGTTTTGACAGATTCTCTTGTTGTTGTGTTGATTGCTTATTATGATGAAACTATGGATAGTATCGGGGGGTACGAGCCATGGAAAAGTGAGAATGCAGTAATATCACATCAATCTAAATGGAAATTAAGACTACTACAGTACCTAAAAAGTTGGTGGTTTGTGTTGGAGAACGTCGCATGGGAAACAAAATTTTTCCTACGCACACGCAAACCTATCCATGGTGATGAGCATCTACGAGAGGGAGAGTGGATCTACGTACCCTTGTAGATTGCTAAGCGGGAAGCGTTAAGAAATGCGGTTGGTGTAGTCGTACTTTTTCGCGATCCAAATCGCCAAGAGTCCCGCGATCTAATCACGAACCGTCCCGCGAACCAATTACGAACCATCCCGTGATCTCGTCACGATCCGTCCCGCGATCCGATCACGAACATCCCGTGACCTTGATCACGATCCTTCGGATCTAGTACCGAACGGACGGCACCTCCGCGTTCAGCACACGTGCGGCTTGATGACGATCTCCACCGTCTTGATCCGGCAAGAGGAGGTGGAGAGGAGAGAGAGTTCACCGGCAGTGTAACGGCACTCCGGTGATGGTGGTGGTGGAGCAATTCTGGCAGGGCTTCGCCTAAGCATTGCAGAAATCTAATCTAGAGGAGCACCGGTGGAACGGGTAGCACATGGCCGTAATTTCTGCCAAAACCCTAGCTATTCCAATAGTATATATAGGAGGAGAGGAGAGGAGAGGCAGCCAAGGCCTCTTTGGGTCGGCCGGCTAGGGAGGGGTGGAATCCTATTCCACCTCCAATCCTAGTTGGACTAGGATTGCTCCGTATTGGCTGATTTTCCACTTTTTCCTTTAGGACTTTCTCTCCTGCGCCATGGGCCTTTGTGGTCGAAATACCCCTCCCGGAGGCCTCCCGGTACACTACCGGCACTCCCGGTACACTACCGATGAGCCCGAAACTTTTCCGGCGACCAAACTGGGACTTCCTATATATGAATCTTTACCTCCGGACCATTTCGGAGCTCCTCGTGACGTTCGGGATCTCATCCGGGACTCCAAACAACCTTCGGTCACCACCATATATAACTCTACACTGCCGAAACGTCACCGAACCTTAAGTGTGCAGACCCTGCGGGTTCGAGAACTATGTAGACATGACCGAGACACCTCTACGATCGATAACCAATGGCGGTACCTGGACGTCCACATTGGTTCCTACATATTCTACGAAGATCTTTATTGGTCGAACCTCTATGTCAAGGATTCAGTTAATCCCGTATAACGTTCCCATTGTTCTTCGGTATGTTACTTGCCCGAGATTCGATCGTCGGTATCTCCATACCTAGTTCAACCTCGTTACCGACAAGTCTCTTTACTCGTTCTATAATACAAGATCCCGCAACTAACAATTAGTCACATTGCTTGCAAGGCTTATTGTGATGTTGCATTACCGAGTGGGCCCCAAGATAGCTCTCCGTCACACGGAGTAACAAATCCCAGTCTTGATCCATGCCAACTCAACACACACCTTTGGAGATACCTGTAGAGCACCTTTATAGTCACCCTGTTACGTTGCAACGTTTGATACACACAAGGCAGTCCTCCGATATCCGTGAGTTGCATGATCTCATGGTCATAGGAACATATACTTGACATGCGGAAAACGGTAGCAATAAACTGACACGATCATATGCTACGTTTTGTAGTTTGGGTCTTGTCCATAACATCATTCTCCCAATGATGTGATCCCGTTATCAAATGACATCACATGTCATTGGCTAGGAAACCCTGACCATCTTTGATCAACGAGCTAGTTCACTAGAGGCATACTAGGGACACAGTGTTGTCTACTTACCCACACATGCAATGTGTTTCCAATCACTAAAATTATAGCATGGATAATAAACGATTATCATGAACAAGGAAATATAATAATAAACACTTTATATATTGCCTCTAGGGCATATTTCCAACAGTCTCCGACTTGCACTAGAGTCAATAATCTAGTTCACATCACTATGTGATTTACATGGTAATGAATCGAACACCCATACAGTTCTGGTGTTGATCATGTCTAGCCCTTGGAAGAGGTTTAGTCAACGGGTCTGCAACATTCAGATCCGTGTGTAATTTGCGAATATTTATGTCATTCTCCTCGATGTAGAACTGGGTGGAGTTGAAGCGTCGCTTTATGTGTCTAGTCCTCTTGTGAAACCTTGGTTCCTTGGCTAGAGCAATGGCACCAGTGTTGTCACAGAACAGGTTTATTGGATTCAGTGCACTGGGCACTACTCCAAGATCTGTCATGAACTGCTTCATCCAGACACCTTCCTTCGCTGCCTCCAAGGCCGTGATGTACTCCGCTTCGCACGTAGAATCAGCTACCACGCTTTGCTTGGAACTGCACCAGCTTACCTTTCCCCCGTTAAGAATAAATACGTATCCGGTTTGCGACTTAGAGTCGTCCGGATCAGTGTCAAAGCTTCCATCAACGTAACCCTTTACGACGAGCTCTTCATCGCCTGCATAAATGAGAAACCTGTCCTTAGTCCTGTTAAGGTACTTAAGGATATTCTTGACCGCTTGCAAGTGCTCCACTCCAGGATCACTTTGAAATCTTCCGGTCATACTCATGGCAAGGCTGACATCGGGTCTTGTGCACAACATTGCATACATGATAGAGCCTATGGCTGAAGCATAGGGGATGATGCTCATCTTTTCTTTATCTTCTGCAGTCACTTGGCATTGAGTCTTACTCAACTTCACACCTTGTAACCCAGGCAAGAACCCTTTCTTGGACTACTCCATTTTGAACTTCTTCAAAACATTATCAAGGTATGTGCTCTGTGAAAGTGCTATTAAGCGTCTCGACCTATCTCTATTGATCTTAATGCCTAATATGAATGCAGCTTCTCCTAGGTCCTTCATTGAAAAACTCTTATTCAAATATTCCTTCACGCTTTCCAGCATTTCTATATCGTTTCCGATCAGCAATATGTCATCCACATATAACACTAGAAACGCCATAGAGCTCCCACTCACTTTCTTGTAAATACAAGCTTCTCCATAAACTTGTATAAACCCAAACGCTTTGATCACCTCATCAAAGTGCTGGTTCCAACACCGAGATGCTTGCACCAGTCCATAAATGGATCGCTGGAGTTTGCAAACTTTGTCAGCATTCTCTGTATCGACAAAACCTTCGGCTTGCATCATATACAACTCTTCCTCAAGGAAACCGTTGAGGAACGCCGTTTTGACATCCATCTGCCAAATTTCATAGTTGAAATAAGCAGCTATTGTCAACATGATTCTGACAGACTTAAGCATCGCTACGGGTGAGAAAGTCTCATCGTAGTCAACTCCTTGAACTTGTGAAAAACCCTTTGCCACAAGTCGAGCTTTATAGACGGTGACATTACCATCCGCGTCCGTCTTCTTCTTATAGATCCATTTGTTCTGAATGGCCTTTCGCCCTTCAGGTAGTACTTCCAACGTCCATACTTTGTTTTCATACATGAATCCCATCTCGGATTTCATCGCCTCTAACAATTTCTCGGAATCCAGGCCCATCACTGCTCCTCCATAGCTCGTAGGTTCATTGTTGTCTAACAAATGACCTCCAAGACAGGGTTGCCATACCACTCGGGAGTAGTACGCGCCCTTGTCGACCTACGAGGTTCAATAGCAGCTTGATCCGAAGCTTCATGATCGTCATCATTAACTTCCTCTTCTACCGTCGTAGGTTCCAGAGAAACATCTTTCTGTGCTGCGCTACTCTCTGGTTGAAGTAAAGGTTCAATAACCTCATCAAGCTCTATTTTCCTCCCACTCAATTCTTTCGAGAGAAACTCTTTCTCAAGAAATGTTTCGTTCTTAGCGACAAACACTTTGCCTTCGGATCTGAGATAGACGGTATACCCAACTGTCTCTTTCGGGTATCCTATGAAGACGCATTTTTCCGCTTTGGGTTCTAGCTTTTTAGGCTGATGCTTTTTGACATAAGCATCACATCCCCAAATTTTAAGAAATGACAACTTCGGCTTTTTGCCAAACCATAGTTCATATGGCGTCGTCTCAATGGATTTCGATGGTGCCCTATTTAAAGTGAATGCAACTGTCTCTAATGCATAACCCCAAAACGATAGTGGAAAATCAGCAAGAGACATCATAGAACGCTCCATATATAATAAGGTTTGATTACGATGTTCAGACACGCCATTACGCTGTGGTGTTCCGGGCGGTGTCAACTGTGAAACAATTCCACATTGTCTTAAGTGACTGCCAAACTCATAACTCAGATATTCACCTCCTCGATCAGATCACAGAAATTTAATCTTCTTGTTACGATGATTCTCAACTTCACTCTAAAATTGCTTGAACTTTCCAAATGTTTCAGACTTGTGTTTCATCAAGTAAATATACCTATATCTACTCAAGTCATCAGTGAAGGTGAGAAAGTAGCAATATCCACCGTGCGCTGCAACATTCATTGGACCGCACACATCAGTATGTATGATTTCCAATAAGTCACTTGCCCGTTCCATTGTTCCTGGGAACGGCGTTTTAGTCATCTTGCCCATCAGGCATGTTTCACATGTTTCTAGTGATTCAAAATCAAGTGACTCCAAAAGTCCATCAGCATGGAGCTTCCTCATGCGTTTTACACCAATATGACCTAAACGGCAGTGCCACAAGAAAGTGGTACTATCATTAACTACTCTACATCTTTTGGCTTCAATGTTATGAACATGTGTGTCATCACTATCAAGATTCAACATGAATAAACCCCTAACATTGGGTGCATGACCATAAAAGATATTACTCATATAAATAGAACAACCTTTATTCTATGATTTAAATGAGTAACCGTCTCGCAATAAACAAGATCCAGATATAATGTTCATGCTTAACGCATGCACTAAGTAACAATTATTCAGGTTCATCACTAATCCTGATGGTAATCGAAGAGAGAGCGTGCCGACAGCGATCACATCAACCTTGGAACCATTTCCCATGCGCATCGTCACTTCGTCCTTTGCCAATCTTCGTTTATTCCGTAGTTCCTGCTTTGAGTTGCAAATGTGAGCAACGAACCGGTATCAAATACCCAGGCACTACTACGAGAACCCGTAAGGTACACATCAATAACATGTATATCATATATACCTTGTTTGTCATTGGCCGCCTTCTTGTCAGCCAGGTACTTGGGGCAGTTCCGCTTCCAGTGACCAGTTCCCTTGCAATGAAAGCACTTAGTTTCTGGCTTAGGTCCATGCTTAGGCTTCTTTGTAGGAGCAGCAACTGCTTTGCCATCCTTCTTGGTTTTACCCTTCTTGCCATTTCCCTAGCCATTTTTCTTGAAACTAGTGGTTTTATTGACCATCAACACTTGATGTTCTTTCTGGATTTCAGACTCAGCAACTTTCAGCATCGCAAATAGCTCGGATGATGACTTGTTCATCCCGTGCATGTTATGGTTCATCAAAAAACTCTTGTAACTAGGTGGCAGTGATTGAAGAACTCTATCAATGACCGCCTCTTGCGGAAGGGAAATTCCCAACTCAGCTAGACGGTTTGAGTACCCAGACATTCTGAGTATATGCTCACTGATAGACTCGTTCTCCTCCATCTTGCAAGCATAGAATTTATCGGAGGTCTCATACCTCTCGATCCGGGCATTCTTCTGAAAGATAAACTTCAACTCCTGGAACATCTCATATGCTCCATGACGTTCAAAACGTCTTTCAAGTCCCGGTTCTAAGCCATACAATATTGCACACTGAACTATTGAGTAGTCTCCAGTACGAGCCTCCCAAGCGTTCTTAACATCTTCGGAGGTCATGTCTTCTGGTTGGTCACCAAGAGGTGCATCAAGGACATATTGTTTCTGGGAAGCCGTAAGGATATTCCTCAGATTACGGGCCCAATCAACAAAGTTACTTCCGTCATCTTTCAAATTAGCTTTCTCTAGGAACGCATTAAAATTCAGGGGTGCTACTGCGCGAGCCATTGATCTACAACATAAATTTGCAAAGGTTACTTAGACTATTGTTCAAGATAATGAGTTTTAGTTAATCAAATTACTAAAGCTCCCACTCAAATTGACATCCCTCAGGTCATGTGAGTGTCACATGATCCAAGTTCACCAACTCAAGTCCGATCATCATGTGAGTTAAGTTGGTTTCAATGGTGAACATCATTATGTTGATCATATCTACTATATGACTCATGTTCGACCTTTTGGTCTCTTGTGTTCCGAGTCCATCTCTATACAGGCTAGGCTCGTCAAGTTTAACCCGAGTGTTCTGCACGTGCAAATCTGGCTTGCACCCGTTGTATGTGAACGTAGAGTCTGTCACACCCGATCATCACGTGGTGTCTCGACACGACGAACTTTCGCAACGGTGCACACTCGGGGAGAACACAGTTCATCTTGAAATTCAAGTGAGGGATCACTTTATAATGCTACCTCCGTACTAAGCAAAACAAGGTGCATAAAAGGATTAACATCTCATGCAATTCATAAGTGACATGATATGGCCATGAACTTCTGTTCAAGATCTCCATCTTCGAAACATCGGCATGATCTCCATCGTCACCGGCACAACACCATGATCTCCATCATCTTGATATCCATCAATGTGTTGCCATTAGGGTTGTGGTGCCAGCCCTGCTTCTACTTCTATTGCTACCGCTTAGCGATAAAGTAAAGCATTACATGGCGCTTAATGATCGACACGCAGGTCATACAATAATTAAAGACAACCCTATGGCTCCTGCCGGTTGCCGTATTCACCGACGTGCAAGTCGTGAAAATCTATACATCACATGATCATCTCATACATCACATATATCTCATCATGTAATTGGCCATATCACATCACAACATACCCTGCAAAAACAAGTTAGACGTCCTCTAATTCTTGTTGCATGTTTTACGTGGCTGCTATGGGTATCTAGCAAGAACGATTCTCGCCTACGCATAAACAAAAACGGTGATACATAGATTGCTTTTCAACCTTCTCAAGGACCGCCTTTGTCGGATCCGATCCAACTAAAGTGAGACAAACTGTCGCCTACAAGCCATGTAAGCAACAAGTTGCGTCAAGGGAACCGGTCTCTCGTAAGCATACGAGTAATGTTGGTCTGAGCCGTTTTATCTCACAATCCCGCTGAACCAAAATCCGACCAAGGGAGGAAGCAATCTAAGCATCAACGCCCACAAACCTTTTGTGTTCTACTCGAGATCTCAGCGAACCATCAACCTAGCTCTGATACCACTGTTGGAGAACGTCGCATGGGAAACAGAATTTTCCTACGCACACGCAAACCTATCCATGGTGATGAGCATCTACGAGAGGGAGAGTGGATCTACGTACCCTTGCAGATCGCTAAGCGGGAAGCGTTAAGAAACACGGTTGGTGTAGTCATACTTATTTGCGATCCAAATCGCCGAGCGTCCCGCGATCTAATCATGAACCGTCCCGTGAACCAATTACGAACCGTCCCGCGATCTCGTCACGATCCGTCCCGCGATCCGATCACGAACGTCCCGTGGCCTTGATCACGATCCTTCCAATCTAGTACCGAACGTACAGCACCTCCGCGTTCAGCACACGTGCAGCTTGATGACGATCTCCACCGTCTTGATCCAGCAAGAGGAGCTGGAGAGGAGAGAGAGTTCACCGGCAGCGTAACGGCACTCTGGTGATGGTGGTGGTGGAGCAATTCCGGCAGGGCTTCGCCTAAGCACTACGGAAATCTAATCTAGAGGAGCACTGGTGGAACGGGTAGCACGTGGCCGTAATTTCTGCCAAAACCCTAGCTATTCCACTAGTATATATAGGAGGAGAGGAGAGGAGAGGCAGCAAAGGCCTCTTTGGTTCGGCCAGCTAGGGAGGGGTGGAATCCTATTCCACCTCCAATCCTAGTTGGACTAGGATTGCTCCCTATTGGCTGATTTTCCACTTTTTCCTTTAGGACTTTCTCTCCTGCGCCATGGGCCTTTGTGGCTGTTTTCCCATACCACTAAGGGCTGGTTAATACTCTCCCACAGCCCATGGACCTCTTGGGGTCGAAATACCCCTCCCGGAGGCCTCCCGGTACACTACCGATGAGCCCGAAACTTTTCCGGCGACCAAACTGGGACTTCCTATATATGAATCTTTGCCTCTAGACCATTCCGGAGCTCCTCGTGATGTCCGGGATCTCATCCCGGACTCCGAACAAACTTCGGTCATCACCATACATAACTCTACAGTATCGAAACGTCACCGAACCTTAAGTGTGCAGACCCTGCGGGTTCAAGAACTATGTAGACATGACCGAGACACCTCTACGGTCAATAACCTATGGCGGGACCTGGACGTCCACATTGGTGCCTACATATTCTACGAAGATCTTTATCGGTCGAACCTCTATGTCAAGGATTAAGTTAATCCCGTATAACATTCCCTTTTTTCTTCGGTATGTTACTTGCCCGAGATTCGATCGTCGGTATCTCCATACCTAGTTCAACCTCGTTACCGGCAAGTCTCTTTACTCGTTCCGTAATACAAGATCCCACAACTAACAATTAGTCACATTGCTTGCAAGGCTTATTGTGATGTTGCATTACCGAGTGGGCCCCGAGATACCTCTCCGTCACACGGAGTAACAAATCCCAGTCTCGATCCATGCCAACTCAACCGACACCATTGGAGATACCTGTAGAGCAGCTTTATAGTCACCCAGTTACGTTGCGACATTTGATACACACAAGGCACTCCTCCGATATCCATTAAATGCATGATCTCATGGTCATAGGAACATATACTTGACATGCGGAAAACAGTAGCAATAAACTGACACGATCATATGCTATGTTTTGTAGTTTGGGTCTTGTCCATCACATCATTCTACCAATGATGTGATTCCATTATCAAATGACATCACATGTCAATGGCTAGGAAACCCTGACCATCTTTGATCAACGAGCTAGTTCACTAGAGGCATACTAAGGACACAGTGTTGTCTATTTACCCACACATGCAATGTGTTTCCAATCACAACAATTATAGCATGGATAATAAACGATTATCAAGAACAAGGAAATATAATAATAAACACTTTATATATTGCCTCTAGGGCATATTTCCAATAGTTTGTTCTCTTATGCTAATGCTAGCACAAGTTTCTGTGTAAGTTTTGTGTTGTGAAGTTTTCATGTTTTGGGTGATGTTCTTATGGATAATGGAATAAAGAGTGGAAAGAGCCTAAGCTTGGGGATGCCCAAGTCATCCCAAGCCAAATTCAAGGACACCAAAAAGCCTAAGCTTGGGGATGCCCCGGGAAGGCATCCCCTCTTTCGTCTTCAATCCATTGGTAACGTTACTTGGAGCTATATTTTTATTCACCACATGATATCTGTTTTGCTTGGAGCGTCATGTATTATAAGAATCTTTGCTTTCTGTTTTGTCACAATCATCCTTGCTGCATACCTTTTGAGAGAGACATGCACTCATCGTGAATTTGATAGAATACTTAATGAGCTTCACTTATATCTTTTGAGTTAGGCAATTCAGCTCACACAAGCTTCACTTATATCTTTTGAGCTTGGTAATTTTTCTCACATGTGCTTCACTTATATCTTTTGAGCTTAGTAATTTTGCTCCCTTGTGCTTTACTTATATCTTTTGAGATTTGTAATTTTTCTCCCATGTGCTTCAGTTATATCTTTTGAGCTAGATAATTTTGCTCTAGTGCTTCACTTAAATATTTGTAGAGCACGACGGTGTCATATTTTGTAGAAATAAAAAATCTCGAATCTTCACTTATATCATTTTGAGAGTGGTCTCTCTAAGTAACTTGGTAATTGGCGTGTGTTCTGAAATTAGTCCGAAAGGTGATAGGCATCCAAAGAGGATATAATAAAAAATTTCATATTCAACTGCATTGATTAGTAAGATAAGTTTGATTCCTCGCAATTAGTTTTAAGATATGGATATGGTAATATTAGAGTTATGATAGTAGGGTGTTGTGAATCTAGAAATACTTGTGTTGAAGTTAGTGATTCCCGTAGCATGCACGTATGGTGAACCGCTATGTTAGGAAGTCGGAGCATAATTGATTTATTGATTGTCATCCTTTGTGTAGAGGTCGGGATCGCGCGTTGGTTAACTCCTACCAACCCTTCCCATAGGAGTATGCATTTAGCACTTTGTTTCGATTACTAATAAAACTTTGGTAATAAGTATATGATTTCTTCATGACTAATGTGAGTCCATGGTATAGATGCACTTTCCCCTTCCACTATTGCTACCCTCTCTAGTGCCGCGCAACTTTCACCGGTGCACAAACCCACCATATGCCTTCCTCAAAACATCCACCATACCTACCTATTATGGCATTTTCATAGCCATTACGAGATATATTGCCATGCAACTTCCATTGTTCCGTTTATTATGACACACACCATCATTGTCATATTGCTTTGCATGATCATAAGATAGCTAGCATGATGTTTTCATGGCTTGTCCGTTTTTTGATGTCATTGCTATGCTAGATCATTGCACATCCCGGTACACCGCCGGAGCCATTCATATAGAAGTCATTATTGTTCTAAGTATCGAGTTGTAAGTAAATAAAAGTGTGATGATCATCATTATTAGAGCATTGTCCCGTGTGAGGAAATAAAAGAGGCCAAAGATGCCCACCAAATAAAAAAGGGGCCAAAGAGCCCAAACAAAAAAATGAGAGAAAAAGAGAGAAGGGACAATGCTACTATCTTTTTCCACACTTTTGCTTCAAAGTAGCACCATGATCTTCGTGATAGAGAGTCTCTTGTTTTGTCACTTTCATATGCTAGTGGAAATTTTCATTATATAACTTGGCTTGTATATTCCAATGATCGGCTTCCTCAAATTTCCCTAGGTCTTCGTGCGCAAGCAAGTTGGGTGCACACCCACTAGTTTTCATTTGTGAGCTTTCATACACTTATAGCTCTAGTGCATCCGTTACATGGAAATCCCTACTAATTCACATTGATATCTATTAATGGGCATCTCCATAGCCTATTGATACGCCGAGTCGATGTGATCGTCCCCTCCTTTTTGCCTCACAACCTCCACCACACTCTATTCCACTTATAGTGCTATATCCATGGCTCATGCTCATGTATTGCGTGAGAGTTGAAAAAGTTTGAAAAAAATAAGAGTGCGAAAACAAGTACTTGGCCAATACCGGGGTTGTGCATGATTTAAATTCGTTGTGTGGGGATGATGGAGCATAGCCAGACTATATGATTTTGTATGGATAACTTTCTTTGGCCTTGTTATTTCGAAAGTTCATGATTACTTTGCTATTTATGCTTGAAGTATTATTGTTTTCATGTCAATATTAAACTATTGTTTTGAATCTTACGGATCTGAAAATTCATTCCACAATAATGAGATTACATAAAACAAATGTGTTAGGTATCATTCCACATCAAAAATTCGTTCTTTATCACTTCCCCACTCGAGGACGAGCAGGAGTTAAGCTCGGGGACGCTTGATACGTCTCCAACATATCTATAATTTTTGAACGTTCCATGCTATAATATTATCATATTTGGATGCTTTCTATGAATATACTATTTTATATTATTTTTGGGACTAACTTATTAATTCAGTGCCCAATGCTAGTTCCTGTTTTTCCGTGTTTTTGACCTTTTTCAGATAGGAATATCAAACGGAGTCCAAACGGAATAAAACTTTTGCCGTGCTTTTTGTTGGAAAATATCAAAAATATCTTAAGAAAAAGACACCGGAGAGGCGGCCCGAGGAAGCCACGAGCCTGGGAGGCGCGCCCCTGGCCGCGGCTAGGGGACTCGTGACCTCCTCGTGGTGCCTCTTGACTTGTTCCCGACGCCATATGGTCTTATAAATACGGAAACCCTCAGAAATAAACCTAGATCGCAAGTTCCGCCACCACATACCTCTAGAACCACCAAAAACCAATCGGGAGACTGTTTCGGCATCCTGCCGGAGGGGAATTCATCGCCGGTGGCCATCTTCATCAACACCATTGCCTCTCCGATGATGTGTGAGTAGTTCACCTCAGACCTACGGGTCCATAGCTAGTATCTAGATGGATTCTTCTCTCTCTTTGATCTTCAATACAAAGTTCTCCATGATCTTCATGGTGATCTATCCGATGTAATCTTCTTGTGCGGTGTGTTTGTTGAGATCCGATGAATTGCAGATTTATGATCAGATTAACTATGCATATTATTTGAGTCTCCTCTGATTTCTTATATGCATGATTTCATATCCTTGTAATTCTCTTCGAGTTATGAGTTTTGTTTGGCCAACTTGATCTATAGTTCTTGCAATGGGAGAAGTGCTTGGTTTTGGGTTCATACCGTGCGGTGTCCTCACCTAGTGACAGAAAAGGTAGCGAGGCACACATCGTGTTGTTTCCATCAAGGGTAAAAAGATGTGGTTTATATCATATTGCATGAATCTATCCCTGTACCTCATGTCATCTTGCTTAAAGCGTTACTCCATTTATTATGAACTTAATACACTAGATGCATGCTGGATAGCAGTCGATGTGTGGATTAATAGTAGTAGATGCAGAAAGTATCGGTCTACTTGTCTCGGACGTGATGCCTATATGTATGATCATTGCCTTATATATCATCATGACTTTGCGCTATTCTATCAATTGCTCAACAGTAATTTGTTCACCCACAGTAATACTTGCTATCATGAGAGAAGCCTCTAGTGAACACTATGGCCCCCGTGTCTATTTTACACATAATATATTCAGAGGTAAACAGAAAAATACTAAAAATACTTTGCTGCAATTTTATTAACTTATTTATATTCATCTATTACCATTATCAGATCTCACCATGCAAGCAATCGTAAAGGGATTGACAACCCCTTTATCGCGTTGGGTGCAAGTTTGTTTGTGTTTGTGTAGGTTCCTTGTGGCCTCATCTTGTTACTCGTACTGGATTGATACCTTGGTTCTAAAACTGAGGGAAAAACTTACCGCTACCATGTTGTATCACCCTTTCCTCTTCAAGGGAAAAACCAACGCAAGCTCGAGAAGTAGTAGCATCATATCCCCAAACTTTAAGAAATGACAACTTTGGGTTCTTGCCAAACCACAATTCATATGGCTTCGTCTCAATGGATTTCGTTGGTGCCCTATTTAAAGTGAATGCAATTGTCTCTAATGCATACCCCGAAAATGACAGTGGCAAATCGGCAAGAGACATCGTAGAACGTACCATATCGCAGAAGATTTGATTACGACATTCGGACACACCATTACGCTGTAGTGTTGCAAGCGGTGTCAATTGTGAAACAATTCCACACTGTCTAAAGTGACTGCCAAACTCATTACTCAAATATTCACCTCCTCGATTAGATCGCAGGAATTTAACCTTCTTGTTACGATGATTCAAAACTTCACTCTGAAATTGCTTTGAACTTTTCAAACGTTTCAGACTTGTGTTTCATTAAGTAAATATACCCATATCTACTTAAGTCATCCATGAAGGTGAGAAAATAACGATATCCACCGCGCGCCTCAATCCTCTTCGGACCGCACACATCAATATCTATGATTTCCGACAAGTCACTTGCCCGTTCCATTGTTCCAGAGAACGGTGTTTTAGTCATCTTGCCCATGAGGCATGGTTTACATGTGCCAAGTGATTCAAAATCAAGTGACTCCAAAAGTCCATCAGCATGGAGCTTCTTCATGCATTTTACACCAATATTGTTGGAAATATGCCCTAGAGGCAATATATAAAGTGTTTATTATTATATTTCCTTGTTCATGATAATCGTTTATTATCCATGCTATAATTGTAGTGATTGGAAACACATTGCATGTGTGGGTAAATAGAGAACACCGTGTCCCTAGTATGCCTCTAGTGAACTAGCTCGTTGATCAAAGATGGTCAGGGTTTCCTAGCCATTGACATGTGATGTCATTTGATAACAGGATCACATCATTTGGAGAATGATGTGATGGAGAACACCCAAACTACAAACGTAGCATATGATCGTGTCAGTTTATTGCTACTGCTTTTCCGCATGTCAAGTATATGTTCCTATGACCATGAGATCATGCAAATCACGGATATCGGAGGAGTTCCTTGTGTGTATCAAACGTCGCAACATAATTGGGTGACTATAAAGGTGCTCTACAGGTATCTCCGATGGTGTCTGTTGAGTTGGCATGGATCAAGACTGGGATTTGTTACTCCGTGTGACGGAGAGGTATCTCAGGACCCTCGATGTTACGGGGCCCACTGTCGCCGTGCAGATCCCGTCAGGGGCATCCAATGGCTGGCTGGCTTGCGGAAGGAGCCTGGCGGGGAAGCCCAAGTCCGTCAGCACATCGTGGTTGGAGAAGGAGTGGCCGGCACGTCGGTGCCAGGAGGGGGACAGGACCCGGCGGGCGATAGCCCAGCCGGCTCCTCGAAGGCGGCCTGCCCTTTCACCCGTAGGCAAGCCGTTGCGTTAGGGGCGTTTGAGGCCCCCCACGGGTCATCCCCCCGTCAGTAGTCCCCGAAGCCGGGGAGGCCTGGCGTCGAGACACGGCGGGCGTCGCCGGTTTGAAGTATACCCCAGTGCTGGGAGCACCCGGAGGGTCAGGTGGGCCAGGCGACGATTAGCAACCAAGCGGGGCCCGCCACGACCGCGGAGCCGAACCGCCCGCGCAGATTCCGCGCGTGGTGCGCGGACGTTTGGCATTTCGGGGCGCCATGATGCCCACCCCGTGCACATCGGGAATCATGCGGGTCGGTGATGCGAGAGGCACCCGCACCACCGCCGGCCGCAGGGGTATAAATTGGCAGGGGAGGCGAGGGAGAGAGGCCTGTTTGCTCCCCTCGCCTCCGTCGCTCCGTGCCTCCTCCCCGTCCCCCTCACCGAGAGAGAGAGGAGGGAAGGGAAAGGCTCGAGAGGAACAACGGGCTTGCACCGCCGCCCGCCGTTGCGAGGAGAAGAGACCGTCGGTCAATCCCCGCACCGCCGCCAGACCCATGCGCCGCCACCATGGAAGTGGCGACCAAGGGCGCCTGGGATGGTAGCGACGTCGACGACACCTTCATCGAGTACCTCCGCGTGCGCCGCAAACTCCCGGCGGCGGAGTTCTTGGAGGCCCACCCACCTGGGGTGGAGAACTTCCCCAGGCCGCGGCTGGGCGAGGTCGTGGTCTTCGCCGACCACTTCCACCACGGGCTGGGGCTGCCGGCGAGCGCGTTCTTCCGGCGCTTCCTGACGCACTTCGGGCTGCAGCCGCACTACCTCGCCCCGAACGCCGTCCTACAGCTGACGGCGTTCGTGTGCTCTGCGAGGGGTACCTAGGCTTCGAGCCCAGGCTGGACTTTTGGTGCCGGCTATTCTATTTCAAGCGGCAGACGGCGAAGGATCCGGCGACGCAGAGGATGAAGATGACCGCCTACGGGGGCGCCTCCATCCAGGTCCGACAGGGGACCGGCTTCCCCAAACTCCCGCTGCACGAGTCGGTGAAGCGATGGCAGCGGGGGTTCTTCTACGTGAAGAATGTGAAGCCGGAGGCGAACCACATCAACCTCCCGGACATCGCCAACCATCTGCCGACCGCCATGCTGAACTGGCGAGCAACGCCCTCCATGGCACCGGAGACAGCCGACCGGCTCCAGGTCCGCCTCCACGAGCTGACCGGGACGGAGGGCCTCACGGCCGCGGACCTGCTGGCGGCGATGATGGCGCGCCGGGTGCTGCCGCTACAGCGCTGGCCGCATCTTATATGCTAGATGGGAGGACGCCATGACCCCTGCCGGATCTCTACCAAGGAGCTGACAGCAACTAGCGTGGCGGAGAAGGTCAACGCCGTGTCGACGACGAAGATGAAGGTGGGGGAGTGGCAGTGGGGGAAGATCCCTTACAGCCAGAGTCACCCTACACCGCGGGTAAGTGAATCAGCCGGCTCCACCTCCTTTCAGCAGTCACCAGACCGCAGTTCTCCCTTTGTACTAACAGCGCCGCCCGACATGCCTGCAGAGGTTCGCGCTCCTGCAGGACTACACGAGGCCGGTGCCGGAATCGACGGAGTCCGACCCGGAGGAAATCATGACCACGTTGACATAGAGCCGGCCGCCACCGAGCAAGCCGGCGAGGCGGAGGCGGGCGACCAAGAGGCGGAGGAGGAGGAGGACGATGAGCCCGAGCCGCCGGGTGAGTCCTCGCTCCGGGCGCCATTGATGGATTCGCCCGATGACGATGTTGAGCTGGAGCCATCCCGTGCTGCAAAAGACTCGACGAAGTTCTCGGAGGGAGAAGTCACAGCGCCGCGAGGGCACCGGCCACGAAGCGCCAACGACCCAGCCGCGACGGACAAGGGGAATGGACCGGCTGCCCCCAAGCTGGCGCCCAAGTGCGCGGCCGCCGCGCAGCCAGGCGGCAGTCGCGCTGGGGGGAGAAAAGGCAGAGGGGAGACCCGACCGGACCCTCAAGGCGGGTGGTGCCGATCGCGATCGGGTAAGTCTTCAAACTCTTGTTAATTCGGATCTTGGTCTCACCTCCTCCCGCCTCGTCTAATGCCCCGCCGCCATCAGGGTGGCGCGCTCGCTGGATGGAAAGCCGGGCGGCGGGACGACGGAAACGACGCCGCCGTCGTTGGTTGAGGACATGGACCGCCGGGCGTGGCTCGACCTCGACAAGGTCGAGTGGGAGCTGCGGGAGAAGGAGCGCCGCTGGTGGGAGGAGGTGGCGGCGAAGGCAGGGGCGGCTGGCGGGTAGGCCGCCGGCCAAACGTGGGAACCGTTCTCCCGCAGCCCAGAGGGGACGCCATCGGGGCCGACGCGCCGTCGGCGTCGGGCGACGTGCCACCGAAGGCGAGCGTCGTGCCGCCGGGCGCGGTCGTGGTGGACTTGGAGGCGCTGACGCTAGAGGCGCCGGCCATGGGCATGCCGGCGACGGAGGTGTCAGCAACGGGAGTGCCGGCCGCAGGAGCAACGGCATCAGAGACGCCGGCCACGGGGGCGCCGGTCTCCAGCATGCCGGCCCCCGACGTGCCGGCACCGGATGCGAGCCGGCCGGGGGGCGCCGGCAGTGGAGAGGCCGAGGCGGGGGCCACAGCCGATGAGGAGGCGGCCGCAGCGAGCTCGTCGTCGTCGGCCCCCGGGATGATGACGACGACGGGGGGCGGGACCATCGTCGTCGCCCATGAAGGAGGGCCCGCGGACGGGGGCCGGCCGCAGCAGCCGTGGGCGACGGCCGGGAGCGAGGCATCTGGGGAGCCGGCGAGCGCCCTTGGGACCACGGTGGCTGCCGTCGTGGAGTCCTTCGCGGCCTGCCATGCCCAGGCAATGGAGGACGCCCGGGCCGCCAGCGAGCGGCTGGTTAGCCTGGAGAGGGCGGTTGCGGTAAGCGCCCGATTTTTCCTTCCTTCGTTTCTTCTTCTAGTGGGGGCGTGCCAGCGCACCCACTAGGTGTAGCCCCCGAGTCTCGAGCTGGCTGGGCAGCAGGCGGGTCGAGCCTGAAGCAGTGTCTCTTTCTTTGTTTTTGCAGGAGGCCCACGATCGCCGGGCGGAGGCTTACAACACCTTGTTGGGGTTGTACCGAGGGACGGAGAGCCAACTTGCCGCCGCGACCGCCGACCAGCAAGGTAAGCGTCCTTGTGTTTTTGGACGGGGGGAGCCCCTGAGGGTCAAGCCGGCAGCCCCAGGCCGGCTCCCTTATCATTCTTCTCTTCTGACCTTGATCCCGTTCCTTCCGCGTAGCCGCCCACAGAGAGTTGGTAGGCCTCCGCGGGCAGGTGGTCCGAGCCATTGGGGAGCGGGACGTCGTGGCGGCGGAGAGCCGCAAGTTCCGCGAGAGGGTGGATGGGCTGAGGCCGGACCAAAAGAAACTTGAGGAGGCCCACGGCCGGGAGCTGGCGGACCGGGGGGCGGTGCTCTGCCGGGAGGCGGAGGAGCGGGAGAAGGTGCTCCGGGATAAGCTGGAGGCCTAGGATGCCGAGCTGACGAAGGCGCACAAGGAGAGGCACACAGCCGAGGAAGAGGCTGAGCGCCTCCGCCAGGAAGTGACAGACCGGGAGGCGAACCTGACGGAGGAAAGCCACGGGGTGGACCGGATGCTACGCCGTAAGTCCCCGGCCCTTCTTTTCCTTTTTTCCCTTGGCGCATCTCCTTCTCCCTTTCTGACTTCTTATCCCGCCTCAGGGCTCTTCCCCGATACCCAAGAGAGCGCCGAGGCGGCCGTGGAGTCCGACAGTGAGGACCGGCGGGCCGAGGGAGTGATTATCAAGCCGGGCGCCCCTTGGACATCGGAAGAGGTGGGGGTGGCCGCCGAGGCGCGCCTGGAGCTTGTCATCCGCCACCTGACGAAGCTCCGGAAGGCCGGCCTGGCGCTGGTCCGGGCCCTCTGGCCCCGGGCCATGAATCCAGGCTCCCTGTCCCAGCTTGCCCGGTGGTTGGACGCCGGGACTGCGCGGGTGAATGCCGTGAGGGCTTCCGCGGCGCATGCCGGCGCGGAGATGGCACTCCGTGTTGCTAGGTCGTGGTACCCCGGGCTTGACCTAGGGCTGCTCATGGCCCAGCGTGCCGGCACCGAGGCGGAACTGTCGGCGGTGGCGGACGAGCTGCAGAGGCGGGCGAGCGAGCTTGCGTCCTTCGCTGCGTGGGACGAATACATCCCGGAGCGCGGTGCAGACGGCGCGGTCATCCCGGAGGACTCGTACGGCCTCGCCCTCGACGACCCAGCGGGGAGCGATTGCGAGACGGTCGACGACGGGTCCGACACCGAGGACTACGCTCCATCCGAGCCGGCTGACGACGCGGGGGCCTCCACCTCGGCTGCCCCGGAAGCGCCGGCCTCGAAGGCACCCGTGCCGTCGGCATGAACGCAACCGGCCTTAGAGGTGCCGGCGCCAGAGGCGGGTCGGCTCAAGATCGCCCCTACCTCCTCCTTGTATACTTTAGTCTGCATTTTACTTTTAGTGCCAAAGTTCCACCCACTGGGGGGTGTATTTGAAACGCATTGTAACGAACCTGCGGCCGTGGGCCTTTTGTTATTTTTAACCGAAGTTTCATCTGTTAGAGATGAAAAAGGAGTGTGTGCCGGCTCAACTTTCGTCTTTTGACTGTTGACTTGCTTGTGCGTGCTAGAATTCCTTCCGGCTTCTGCCCCGCCCGCCAGCCAGCCGGGAGCCGGTCTGGGACAGGGATGGGACTTCACCCTTAGGGAAAGGTAGCAGGATCTTAGAGTCAACCGGCTAGGACCAGGTCGAGCCAGCAGAGGCCGGCCACGGGGAGGGACGTAGCGTCGCTGGGCTGGCCCAGTAACCGCGCCTTGGCGGACCGTTTTGTGGGAAGCGCCTTCGTACCCCGCGATCCCTTCAGCCGGACAGCCAGGGGCCGGTCTGTGGCTGGTTAGGGCGGGGGAGGCGAAGGGCTGCTTGCCAAACTTATCCGTCCGCCTCGGAGAGAAGCCGGGCGAGCTCCGGGGACCGCGAGCCGGGCCCAGGTCTTAGGCAGTAGGGGAGAACTTGGAAAAATTTAGATGGGTTGTGCCTCAAGCGCCGGCTTGAGGTCCCTCATTGCATTCATGGGCCCGTAGGGGCAAAAGTACAGGGTACATACACTGGATTTTTAGCAGTAAAAGGGGCGAAGGAGCACCGCGTTCCACGGGCGTTCCGTTTCTTCTCCGAACGCGTCTCTCTTGCGCTTCTGCGGCTTCTGGGCGTCTATCAGGTAGTAAGCATTGTTGTGCAACGCCCGACTGACGATGAACGGGCCCTCCCATGGGGAGGACAGCTTGTGCTGGCCGGCCGTCCGCTGAACCCGCCTGAGCACCACATCTCCTTCGCGGAAGGAAAGCGGCCGGATCCGCTTGTTGTGGTAGTGCCGGAGTTTTTGTTGGTAGATGGCCGTCCGGCTAAAAGCTAGCTCGCGGGCTTCTTCGAGGAGGTCGATGCCGTCCTCCCTTGCCTCTCTTGCGTCCTTCTCAGTATACAAGGCGACCCGAGGCGAATCGAACTTGATGTCGGTGGGGATGATCGCCTCGGACCTGTAAACGAGAAAGAATGGAGTGAAACCTGTCGACCGGTTGGGCGTGGTCTGGAGGCTCCACAGGACGGCCGACAGCACCTCGACCCAGCAGCCGGCCGACCGAGCCAGCAGTGTGACGAGCCGGGGTTTGATGCCGGCCAGGAACAGGCCGTTCGCCCTCTCGACCTGGCCGTTGGACTGGGGGTGGGCAACGGACGCCAGGTCGAGCCGAATGCCCTGTCATGAGCAGAAATAAGCCAACGCGCCCTTGGCGAAGTTCGTACCGTTGTCAGTGATGATGCTATGGGGGACGCCGTAGCGAACCGTGATGTCTTCGATGAACCGGACGGTAGTGGGGCCGTCCAGTTTCTTGATGGGCCGCGCCTCGATCCACTTGGTGAACTTGTCGACGGCGACCAACAGGTGCGTCATACCGCCGCGGGCGGTCTTGAAGGGTCCCACCATATCCAACCCCCAGACGGTGAAAGGCCACGAGAGGGGGATGGTCTGGAGGGCGGAAGCGGGCAGGTGGCTCTGCGCGCAGACTGGATGTTGAGGAGGATCTCCAGCCCCCTCTACGGCTCGACGCAGCGTTGGAAAACACCGGTGGTGCTGCGGTGAACAAGCTCGCGGTTGATGATGCCGTAGGCCGAGGCCCGGCGCTGGACCTGCCTTGCGGTGGCCTCATCGGAGGGGAGCTCGCCGCGCTCGAGGAACGCCAGGATGGGCTGAGCCCACGAGGGGGCCGAGACGGGAGCCGGCTCGGGCTCGAGCGGGACATCGGAGGCGGCAGCCCCCGAGGCCGGCACGCCAACCCCCGGGACCACCGCGCCAGCCCCCGGGGCCGGCTCGTTAGTCCTCGGGAGCGAAGAGGCAGCGGGAAGATCGGCCATCGTCATGACAGTGTCGAGTACTAGCGGGACCGGCTGGTCGGCAGTGGCGAGAGGCGCTGGGGCCGGCATTGCAGCCGGCGCGACCGCGATCAAGGGGCCCGGCATGGCAGCCGGTGCGACCGTGGCTCCGGCAACGTCCGCCAGTATGAAGATGGACTCCGACTCAGGAGACGGCTTGATCGAGGGCTTCAACAACCGCTCGAGGGAGACACCGGCGGGAATGGCTTGCCGAGTGGAGCCTATTTTGGCCAGCGTGTCGGCCGCCTCGTTATGCCCTCGGGGGACGTGATGGAACTCATAGCCCTCGAAGGAGCCGGTGAGCCGTTGGACGAGGAAGCGGTAGCTGGCCATGTTGGCGTCTCTGGCGTCCCATTCGCTAGAGACCATCTGGACAACGAGGTCGGAGTCGCCGAAGCACAATATGCGCCGGATACCGATCTCCTTGGTGAGCCGGAGGCCGTAGACGAGGGCTTCATACTCGGCCACGTTGTTGGAGGCGGTGAAATGGATCTGGAGGGTGTACTTGAGCTGGTCGCCCTTCGGGGTGGAGAGGACGATGCCGGTCCTCATCTTGGAGCCGTCGAAATGCATGCGCCAATGCGTGGAGTCGGGTGGAGGCGGCACGAACTGGGTCTCGGCCCAGTCGACGAGGAAGTCGGCCATCGCCTGGGACTTGATGGCGGTGTGCGGCTCGTACTGGATCTCGTAGTCGGCCATGGCGATGGCCCATTTGGCTATCCGGCCGGTGGCATCCCGGCTGGCCATGATCTCGCCTAACGGCGCTGTGCTCACGACGGTGACGACGTGCTCTTGGAAGTAATGCTTCAGCTTCTGGGTGGCGAAGTAGACGCCATAGCACATCTTCTGGTAGTGGGGGTAGTTCTTCTTGGAGGCGGAGAGGACCTTGCTGAGGTAGTAGACCGGGCGTTGCGTCGGCAACGCCTTGTCTTCCTCCGGCCACTCCACCACCAGAACGACGCTGACGACGCGTGTGGTGGCCGTGATGTATGCAAGCAGGGGCTCCTTCTCAGCCGGCGCGGCCAGGATGGGCGCGCTGGTGAGAGCTCACTTGAGGTCGCGGAACGCCGCGTCTGCCTTGTCGGGCCAGTCAAACAGGGCCGGCTTCTTCGAGGGGTCTCGGCCCGGCTCGACCAAGGCCGATTTGCGCAGGAGTCCATAGGGGGGTAGGGCCTTTTCGCCGAGCAGGCTGATGAAACGGCTGAGGCAGGCGAGGCAGCCGGTGAACTTCTGAACATCGCGAAGCCAGACCGGCTTGGGCATGCGCTCGATCGCCTAGATCTTCTCGGGGTTGGCCTTGATGCCGTGCGCGGAGACGAAGAAAACCAGAAGCTGGCCGACAGGGACGCCAAAAATGCACTTCTTCGGGTTGAGCTTGATCTTGTACTCGCGCAGGTTGGCGAATGTCTCCCGGAGGTCGTCGAGGAGGCTGAAGTGCTTCTTGGATTTGACGACGATGTCGTCGACGTAGACATGGACTTTCCTACCTATCTGTGGCAGGAGGCACTTCAGCATGTAGCACTAGAAAGTGGCGCCTGCGTTCTTCAGGCCGAAGGACATGGTGATGTAGCAGTAGGCCCCGAAGGGCGTGATGAAGGAGGTCTTGAGTCGGTCCTCCGGGTCCAGCTTGATCTGGTGGTAGCCGGAGTAAGCATCCAGGAAGGAGAGGAGGTCGCAGCCGGCCATGGAGTCGATGGCTTGATTGATCCGTGGCAGGGCGAATGGGTCCTTTGGGCACGCCTTGTTCAGGCTCGTGTAGTCGATACACATGCGCCAAGTGTTGCTCTTCTTCAGCACCAAGACTGGGTTGGCCAGCCAGTCCGGGTGGAAAACTGCCATGATGAAGCCGGCTGCGAGCAGCCGGGCGATCTCTTCTCCGATGGTACGCCGCTTCTCCTCAGAGAAGCGGCGCAAGGGTTGCTTGACCGGCTTCGCATCCGGCCGGACGTGCAGTTTGTGCTCGGCGAACTTCCTCGGGACACCTGGCATGGCTTTTGGGGACCATGCGAAAATGTCCCGGTTCTCACGGAGGAAGTCGACAAGCTCGCTTTCCTATTTGCTGTCGAGGTGCGAGCCGATGGTCACGCACTGGGTGGGGTTGGCCGGATGGAGCGACACTTGCTTGGTTTCCCGGGATAGCTGGAAAGAGCCCTCGCCAACAGACTAGGATGGAGGAGCCGGCATGGTCAGCTGGGCAGAGGCGAGGGGCACCAGCCGGTCGAGCTGCCCCTTCTCCTCCGCTATCTCCAGGGCTTCGGCCAGCCGGCTTCCATCGCGTGCGCACGCCATGGACATTTGGTACTTGCTGGCAACGGTGATGATGCCCTTGGAGCCCGACATCTTGAACTTGAGGTAGGCGTAGTGGGGAACTGCCATGAACTTGACCAGCGCGGGCCGGCCCAGTAGAGCGTGGTAGGGGCTGCTTAGGTCCGCCACCTCAAACCAGATCGGCTCGCGGCGGAAGTGGCTGGCGTCGCCGAAGAGGACGTCGAGCTGGATCTTGTCGAGGGGGGTGCAAGACTTGCCCGGGACGATGCCGTGGAACACGGTCCGGCTTGCCTTCAGGTCCTCCACCTTGAGTCCTAGCTTGAGCAGGGTGTCAAGGTAGAGGATGTTGATGCTGCTGCCGCCGTCGACCAGCACCCGCGAGAAGCGGCAGGAGCGCTTCTCAAAGGTGATGGTGGGGTCGAGGACGAGGGCGTAGCTGCCCGGGTCTGGCATTATGGCCGGATGGTCTGCCCGGCTCCAGGTGACCGACTTCTCGGACCAGTCCATGAACTGGGGAGTCGCGGGTGCAGTGGCGTTCACTTCACGATGGAGCCGGCGTTGAGTGTGCTTGTCCGTCTCTTCACTCGTGAAGACGACGTAGCAGCTGTCGGGCACGGGGTATTGGTCCAGCAGCCGGCCGTCGTTTCGAGCCGGGGCTGGGGCCGCATGGGCCGGCTGGGGGGCCGGAGGTGGAGCCTGGGCCGGAGCCGGCCCACGGGCTGGCGGCACAGGAGGAGCCGGGAGGCCGTCCCCCCGAGCCAGGCGCTATGAGAAGCTGCACTGCCGGAGTGTGTGCGTGGCCGGCGTGGCTCCAAAGTGGTTCCTGCAGGGGAGGTCCAACAACTGCTCAAAAGTCAGCTTGGGCTGCCAAGCGGCCTTGCCGGTGCGCTGGCGCTTGCCGAAGGCGTGGCCAGGCGGTTGCTCCTCCTCGATGGAGGCGACCAGCCGGCTCCTGTACCGGGGATCGGGCTGGTCGTTCTTGTGTTTGCCATTGGGCTATTGCCGGTTGTCGGCGGACGGCTTGGCCGGAGCCGGAGCCGGCTTGGCTGGTGCCTTGGCCTTCATCCTCATGGAGGAATCGGCCATGGCGTATTTGTCCGCTTTGGACATTTAGTCCGCCAGGGAGGTTGGCTCGGGGCACAAGAGCTTGTGCTTAAGGGGCGTGTCGTCGTGACAGCCCTCGATGAAGTATTGGATGGCCTGCACCTCGTGCAGGCCCCGCATGAGTTGCGGAGCTCGGTCCAGCGCGTGAGGTACTCGCGGAGGGGCTTGTCCGGGCCCTGGACGCACATGGCGAGCTCGCAAGGGCGACCGGGTCGCTTGTACGTGCCGGTGAAGTTGCGGACGAAGGCTTCCTCGAAGTCCGTCCAGGTGTTGACGCTGTCGGCGGCCAAGCTGTTCAGCCAGGTACGGGCAGAGCCGAGTAGCATCAGGGGGACGAAGCGAACGGCTACGCGCTTGTTGCCTCTGGCCGTGCCGACGGAGGTGGTGTAGTCCACCAGCCAATCCTCCGGCTTGGCGGTCCCAATGTACTTCGGGGTGTCGCGGGGGAGCGTGAAGCCGGGCGGAAACGGCTCGTTGCAGATTCGCGGGCCGAAGCAGACCGGGCCAATCGGACCCTCCTCCTCGAGGAGGGCCGACTACGCCAGTCGGTCGAGGCGGAGCCGGGCGTCATTGTCGCTGTGGGGAACACGCGGACCGAGCCGGGCCGCAAGCTCAGGCCAGACGGCCGGCGGGACGGACCGTGCCGGTTCTTGCCACGTGGGGGGGGGGGGGGTATGTTCGCGGCTGCGCCGGCTTCTGCCGGCCGGCGCCTCGTCGAATCGGCGACTGCCAGCCGGGCGATTGCTGCGCCGGCTATTCACAACCGGTTGTTCGTTCTCACGCGACGGGGGACGCTGAGCATTGCTCCCCCGGGCGTTCCGGCCGGAGGGTCGAGGGGTGCTCGAGTGCTGAGCCTGCCAAAGGTCAACATCTCCAGAGCCCTCGCCCTCGGGGCGGGGGAATTCGGAGATGGCCCCTCCGGGAGTGAGGGCGACCTACTGCGCGTTGGAAGTGTCGATGAGGTGCTTGATGTGTCGCTCGCGTGCGGCCCGCTCCTCGCACTCCAAGGTTGCCAGGTCCTCGTAGGCAACCTTGGTGGCACGCAGGTTGACGGCGGGGGTGTCGTAGACCGGGAGGCGGCCGCCTGGGATCTCGGCGACCACGCGGCCGCGATCTCGCACGGCGCCACGCCGGCTGGGCTCGGGGCCAGCCGAGGTGTGGCCATACGCGGAGTTGTACTCCCGCTGCGCGGCCTCCATCTGGCGCCGCTCGGCAATGAGGGCGCTGGCATCTTCGAACAACTGGCGGCGGGCCGCCTCCAGCTTGGCCCTGGCGGTGCCGAGATCGTGGGGGTGCCAAGACCCCGGAGGGTGGCCGCGAGAGGGTCGGAGGTGCCAGCGCGGGCGGCAGCCGCGCCGGTCTCGGCCGCCCGCACGCGGCCCAAAGTGGTGGAGGAGGCGGTGACCATTACTCCCGCACGGTCATGGGAGCCGATCACGTCGTCGTTGGCAAGAGCGCCTACGGACGCAGGGGGATCGGTGCAGTCGAGCACCCCGCTAGGGTACTCATCGGCCGGCGCCTCACTGGCGAGGCTGAGCTTGCTAAATAGCCCGGCGAGCACGTCGTCGTCGAGCGTGAGGTTGTGCTCGGGGCGCTCATCAGAGAGGCCGACTATGCTCCCCGTAGGACCTGCCGGAGCAAGCCCCACGAGCAAGCAGCTCCGCCTGGACGCGGGGCGGCCGGGGGAGGCGGTGAAGGGCCCCGCCCGGAGCGTAACTCCGGCCGGCGCCGTGGAAGGCCCCACGGTGGGCGCCAACTGTCGTGGTTTTGTCACTGCAGATGCCATGGGTAGGCTTATCGAGGGGGCCGAAAGGACGCGAGTGGACTCTGGGAACGGGGTTGGGCATGAACGATGACTGACACGCGGTATACCCAGGTTCAGGGCCCTCCGTGGGAGATAAAACCCCTACTCCTGCTTGGCTTCGTTGAGCTGATGACAAAGGTTACAAAGGTGCTCCTTGAGCTGTGCAGATCGAGGTGAGAGCTTAGGGCTCCGGGTCGATGAGATCCTATGAGGGGTGCTACGCGGGTGTTCTTCTCTGTCTGCGTGGGTGCGATCCCCCTTGCATGGGGAGGGCCGGGGGGTTTTATAGGCCAACCCCCGGCTTACAATATGAATATAATGGTCTCAGGAGGTCCCGGTCGGCAGCCACTACGGCTGGCTGCGGGGGCCACCAGCTTGGATCGCATCGTTGCAGGCCCCAAGCCCGGCCATACGGCGGCACGGGGTCCCATGGGCGGCGTCGTCTTGCGGCGGTCGGCTGAAGTCAGTGGCTGAACGGCTGTCCTGTAGCCATGCCGGGGCAGGTGGCGGAGTGCTTGGGGGTAGGCCGCCACTGTTGGACGCCTGGTCGCCGTCCAACAGCGACGAGAGGTCACTGTGGCCATGCGGGCGCTGACCACCGACGGGATAGGGGCCACTGTGGCCATGCGGGCGCCGACCCTCGACGGGACAGGACCCACTATCGCCGTGCAGAGCCCGTCAGGGGCATCCAATGCCTGGCCGGCTTGCGGAAGGAGCCGGGCGGGGAAGCCCAAGCCGGCCAGCGCATCGTGGTTGGAGAAGGAGTGGCCGACATGTCGGTGCCGGGAGGGGGACAGGACCCGGCGGGGGATAGCCCAGCCGGCTCCTCGAAGGCGGCCTGCCCTTTCACTCGTAGGCAAGCCGAAGCGTTAGGGGCATTTGAGGCCCCCCAGGGGTCATCCCCCCGTCAACTTGTGGCAAAGGGTTTTTCACAAGTTCAAGGAGTTGACTACGATGAGACTTTCTCACCCGTAGCTATGCTTAAGTCTATCAGAATCATGTTGGTCATAGCTGCTTATTTCGACTATGAAATTTGGCAGATGGATGTTAAAACGGCGTTCCTCAATGGTTTCCTTGAGGAAGAGTTGTATATGATGCAAGCCGAAGGTTTTGTCGATCCAGAGAATGCTGACAAAGTTTGCAAACTCTAGCGTTCATTTATGGACTGGTGCAAGCATCTCGGAGTTGGAACAAGCGCTTTGATGACGTGATCAAAGCGTTTGGGTTTATACAAGTTTATGGAGAAGCTTGTATTTACAAGAGAGTGAGTGGGAGCTCTATAGCGTTTCTAGTGTTATATGTGGATGACATATTGCTGATTGGAAACAATATAGAAATGCTGGAAAGCGTGAAGGAATATTTGAATAAGAGTTTTTCAATGAAGGACCTAGGAGAAGCTGCTTTCATATTAGGCATTAAGGTCTATAGAGATAGGTCGAGACGCTTAATAGCACTTGCATAGGGCACATACCTTGATAAAGTTTTGAAGAAGTTCAAAATGGAGCAGTCCAAGAAAGGGTTCTTGCCTGTGTTACAAGGTGTGAAATTGAGTAAGACTCAATGCCCAGTGACTGCATAAGTTAAAGAAAAGATGAGCGTCATCCCCTATGCTTCAGCCATAGGCTCTATCATGTATGCAATGCTGTGCACATGGCCCGATGTCAGCCTTGCCATAAGTATGGCCGGAAGGTTTCAAAGTGATCCTGGAGTGGAGCACTGGCAAGCGGTCAAGAATATCCTTAAGTACCTTAACAGGACTAAGGACATGTTTCTCGTTTATGGAGGTGATGAAGAGCTCGTCGTAAAGGGTTACGTCAATGCAAGCGTTGAAACTGATCCGGACGATTCTAAATCGCAAACCGGATACGTATTTATTCTTAACGGGGGAGCGGTACGCTGGTGCAGTTCCAAGCAAAGCGTGGTAGCTGATTCTACGTGCGAAGCGGAATACATCGCAGCCTCAGAGGCAGTGAAGGAAGGTGTCTGTATGAAGCAATTCATGACAGATCTTGGAGTAGTGCCTAGTGCACTGAATCCAATAAACTTGTTCTGTGACAACACTGGTGCCAGTGCTCTAGCCAAGGAACCAAGGTTTCACAAGAGGACCAGACACATAAAGCGACGCTTCAACTCCATCCGGTTCTACATCGAGGAGAAGGACATAAATATTTGCAAATTGCACACGGATCTGAATGTTGCAGACCCGTTGACTAAACCTCTTCCAAGGGCTAAACATGATCAACACCAGAACTGTATGGGTGTTCGATTCATTACCATGTAAATCACATAGTGATGTGAACTAGATTATTGACTCTAGTGCAAGTGGGAGACTGTTGGAAATATGCCCTAGAGGCAATATATAAAGTGTTTATTATTATATTTCCTTGTTCATGATAATCGTTTATTATCCATGCTATAATTGTAGTGATTGGAAACACGTTGCATGTGTGGGTAAATAGACAACACTGTGTCCCTAGTATGCCTCTAGTGAACTAGCTCGTTGATCAAAGATGGTCAGGGTTTCCTAGCCATTGAGATGTGATGTCATTTGATAATGGGATCACATCATTGGGAGAATGATGTGATGGACAAGACCCAAACTACAAACGTAGCATATGATCGTGTCAGTTTATAGCTACTGTTTCTCCGCATGTCAAGTATATGTTCCTATGACCATGAGATCATGCAGCTCACGGGTATCGAAGGAGTGCCTTGTGTGTATCAAACGTCGCAATGTAACTGGTTGACTATAAAGGTGCTCTACAGGTATCTCCGATGGTGTCTGTTGAGTTGGTATGGATCGAGACTTGGATTTGTTACTCCATGTGACGGAGAGGTATCTCGGGGCCCACTCGGTAATGCAACATCACAATGAGCCTTGCAAGCAATGTGACTAATTTTTAGTTGCGGGATCTTGTATTACGGAACGAGTAAAGAGACTTGCCGGTAACAAGGTTGAACTAGGTATGGAGATACCGACGATCGAATCTCAGGAAAGTAACATACCGAAGAACAAAGGGGACGTTATACGGGATTAACTGAATCTTTGACATAGAGGTTCGGCCGATAAATATCTTCGTAGAATATTTGGGAACCGATGTGGATGTCCAGGTCCCGCCATTGGTTATTCAGAGTCCCGAAGGTTGGTGACCGAAGGTTGTTCAGAGTCCCGGATGAGATCTCGGACGTCACGAGGAGCTCCGGAATGGTCTGGAGGTAAAGATTCATATATGGGAAGTCCTAGTTTGGTCGCCGAAAAAGTTTCAGGCTCATCGGTAGTGTACCGGGAGTGCCGGTAGTGTACCGGGAGACCTCTGGGAGGGGTATTTCGACACTAGAGGGACCATGGGCTGTGAGAGAGTATTAACCAGCCCTTAGTGGGCTGGTAAATCATCGTAGAAGGCCCATGGAGCAGGAGGAAAAGGCTAAAGGAAAAAAGGCCAAAAATCAGCCAATAGGAGGCAATCCTACTCCAACTAGGATTGGAGGTGGAATAGGATTCCACCCTCCTATTCGGCCGAACCAAGAGGCCCTTGGCTGCCTCTCCTCTCCTCTCCTCCTATATATACTGGTGGAATAGCTAGGGTTTGGCAACAATTGCAGCCACGTGCTACTCGTTCCACCGGTGCTCCTCTTGATTAGTTTTCCGTAGTGCTTAGGCGAAGCCCTGCCGGAATTGCTCCACCACCACCATCACCGGAGCGCCGTCACGCTGCCGGTGAACTCTCTCTCCTCTCCACCTCCTCTTGCTGGATCAAGACGGTGATATCATCATCAAGCTGCACGTGTGCTGAACGCGGAGGTGTCGTCTGTTCGGTACTAGATCGGAAGGATCGTGATCAAGGCCACGGGATGTTCGTGATCGGATCGCGGGACGGATCGTGACGAGATCACGGGACGGTTCGTGATTGGTTCGCGGGACAGTTCGTGATTAGATCGCGGGACGCTCGGCGATTTGGATCGCGAAGAAGTACGACTACACCAACCGCGTTTCTTAACGCTTCCTGCTTAGCGATCTACAAGGGTATGTAGATCCACTCTCCCTCTCGTAGATGCTCATCACCATGGATAGGTTTGCGTGTGCGTAGGAATTTTTTTGTTTCCGATGCAACATTCCCCAACAAATATGACCTAAATGACAGAGCCATAAGAAAGTCTTACTATCATTATCAACTCTACATCTTTTGGCATCATTGTTATGAACATGTGTATCATCACTATCAAGATTCAATATGAATAAACCCCTCACATTGGGTGCATGACAATAAAAGATATTACTCATATAAATAGAAGAACCATTATTCTCTAATTTAAATGAGTAACCGTCTCGTAATAAACAAGATCCAGATATAATGTTCATGATTAACGCATGCACTAAATAACAATTATTCAGGTTCATCACTAACCCGATGGTAATCGAAGAGCGAGCGTGCCGACGGCGATCACATAAACCTTGGAACCATTTCCCACGCACATCGTCACTTCGTCCTTTGCCAGCCTTCGTCTATTTCATTGTTCCTGTTTTGAGTTGCAAATGTGAGCAATTGAACCGGTATGAAATACCCTAACACTACAACGAGAGTTGGTAAGGTACACATCAATAACATTTATATCATATATACCTTTTTTGTTGTTGGCCACCTTCTTGTCAGCCAGATACTTGGGGCAGTTCCGCTTCCAGTGACCAGTTCCTTTGCAATGAAAGCACTCAGTTTCTCGCTTGGGTCCTGCCTTGGGTTTCTTCACAGGAGGGGCAATTGATTTGCCACTCTTCTTAGAGTTACCCTTCTTCCCCTTGCCATTATTCTTGAAACTAGTGGTTTTATTGACCACAACACATGATGCTCCTTTTGAATTTCAGACTCAGTGACTTTTAACATCGCAAACAGCTCGACGACTGACTTGTTCATCCTGTGCATGTTATAGTTCACCACGAAGATCTTGTAGCTAGGAGGCAATGATTGAAGAACTCTGTCAGTGATCGCCACAGCCGGAAGGGGCATCCCCAATTCGGCCAGACGGGTAGAATACCTAGACATTCTGAGTATGTGTTCACTGATAGACCCATTCTCCTCCATTTTGCAAGCATATAACTTATCGGAGGTCTCGTACCTCTCGATTCGGGCATTCTTCTGAAAGATAAACTTCAAGTCCTTGAATATATCATATGCTCCATGACGTTCAAAACATCTTTGAAGTCTCGGTTCTAAGCCATACAATATTGCACATTGAACCATTGAGTAATTATTAGAATGAGCCTGCTAGACATTCGTAATATCTGCAGACTCAACTTGAGAGGGTGGATCACCAAGCGTTGCATCAAGGACATAAGCCTTTTGGGAAGCCGGGAGGATAATCCTCAGATTATGGGCCAAATCGACAATGTTACTTCCATCATCTTTCAACTTAGATTTCTCTAGGAACGAATTAAAATTCAGGGGTGCTACTGCGTGAGCCATTGATCTACAACATAAATATGCAAAGGTTTCTAAGACTATTGTTCAAGATAATGATTTTATGTTGAGTCATCACTGAAAGGACCACGATGTCGCCTAGAGGGGGGGGGGGTGAATAGGCATTTTAAAATCTTTTACGGATTTGGCTATATCCTAATGCGGAAATAAACAAAGCGAATAATTTTCAAGAACAAATCCTATATATACTAGGCTCACTAAGTGCACCATCGACATAGGATAAACAAGATGGGAACAACGAGGATATGAGTAAGCACAAGCAAGTTACACAAACTTACTCAATGTATATCACAAGTTATGGAAATGAATGTTACAAGCTAGCAATTCACACTAAGCACGAGATTTATCAATAGTAGCAAGTATGAATTGCGGACTACGAAGTGTTGGCCTAAATAATCTCTACAATATGGTAACCAACACAATATAATGAGGACAACAATATATATATTGAATGCAAGGTCAAGTTGCCAAAGTAAACCACAAGTAGTGGCTAGGGTTAGAAATAACCGAAGACATGGAGACGAGGATGTATCCCGATGTTCACTTACTTGGAGGGAAGCTAGTCACAGTTAGAGAGGTGGATGTTACCACGAAGGCACACCAACGCCACGAAGGCTCACCCTATTCTCCCCGTGAGATATCACCACGAAGGTGATTCTCAACCACTAGTGGTAGACCTTAAGGTGGCCTCCAAACCTTCACAAACTTTTCGGGGCACAAATCACATTTTGATTCCTCACTGGAGCACTCCTACCGCCTAGGAGTCTCCAACCTCCAAGAGTAACAAGATCAAGGGGGAAATGCTCAAGACTTGCTCAAATCGCGACTTCCTTTGTTCAAGAAAGGGAGAGGGAGTGGATCTATGACTTGATTGGAAAATCGCTCAAGAACTCTCACTAATCTCTCTGGGGTCTGAGATTTGGTGTAGGAGAAGTGAGAGGGAGCCACTTTGGTGTTCTAGGGTTCTTTTGGATTGACTGGTCAACCCCTCCACGAAGTGGTGAAGGGGTATATATAGCGTGGGTGAAAATATGGCCGTTGTAGTGTAAGTGGTTGTGTCCGGCCGGACATACGGGCCAAGAGCCGGACAACCGGTGGCTCTGAAGTGTGCACACGAACACAGAAAAACAGAGTCAAGGTACAGGGCCCAGACATCTAGCCAAGTCTCCGGACATCTGGCCAAAGTTGAGGCCCCGGACATCCGGGGGATGCAAACAACATTTCGTTATAGTTTCTGGACATCAGTGGACCGGATTTCCGCGGAAGATCCCGGATATCCGGGGGACACAAAAACTGCAGGCACCTCAAAAGTGAAACATGCATAACTTTCTCATACGGACTCCGATTTTGATGATCTTGGGCTCGTTTTGAAGCTAGTGAAAAACTCCAGGTCCTGACATAGAGAACCACCCAAGATAAGACAAAATGGAAGGTGCGAAGTATGCACATGTTAGATCATATACTTTGGGGATCCTAGTTGGCTATGTACTACTTCGGTAAATAGGATAGGAGTGGAATTGTGTATAGAAGATGTTGACTTGAGCAAGTCCATCACAAACCCCTTTGATCCCCTCTTAATACTTTGGTATCCCTATAACTCAATAATCATAAAATAGCTACACTACATAGCTATCGAGAATCCATACTTGAGTGTATATGTTTCTTCGGTGGTCATCACCCCATAACACTAACGCCAAAGGAACTAATACCTTTGACTCGAGCCTTTCACTTGAAGTTGATGTTGATGTTTCTTCTTGGCTCAAGTTGAAGGCAAGACATTGGTGAAGTCTTCAAGTAGCTCTTCCATACACAATGTGGGAAGCTTTGTTGTGTATTCATCTTCACTTTGTCCATCATGTGATCACCCACAAGCTTCAAGCATGTGATCCTTCGGGATGGTTATCTTGAACTTTCCCTTGTCAACCATGATCATGAACACTTGATGTCATCTTCTCATGGACACTTGGAATCTCTCTCTTGATGCGACCCATGAGAATAACCTAACCCTCATAAACATAGACAACACATAGCTTGGTTTAGTACACAAAGTGCAATTGACAATTTCTTATCATACCCCAAGATCCTATGTGATGCATCGTTTGCACTTGTGTGTTGACCATTTAAAGTTTGATTCTTTAATCTTTATCTTGGTCAACCTTTATCTTTACTCCATGCTTAATCTTGATGCCTTTAAAGCCATATTGAATTCTTCACTATGCTTCATTTCTTCAAGACATGATTACCCATATCTCAATTATCATATGACCATATAGAGTTTATCCATGAATACCATATTGGTCATCATTTGTTATCCTTCATGCTCCATCACAATCTCTTGAGAGGCACAATGAATTCTTCACATGAATTACTTTCTTCAAGACATAATCATTCATGACTCAACATATGAGCACATATGATCCTATCTTCAGCCATATGTAGAATTCTTCTCTTTAGTCATTCTCTCAAGATCATGATCCATCATGGCTCAACCTTGATGCACAATTATATGTATATGGCATTCATTCCGAATCCATTCAATGTCCTTCTTGCATCTACCATGGAACAAACATCTGTCAATTCATCCAATATTCTTCATGCATTGCAAATGGAAATTTCCTTCAAATGTATAACTTAATGAAAATAGTAGTCCATTAGGATTGTCATCAATTACCAAAACCACACATGGGGACTACATGCACTTTCAATCTCCCCCATTTTGGTAGTTGATGAAAATCTCAATAAGAGGGTTTATATATTGAATTTTAGAACAAGTATGCAATTCATCTGAGGATAAATTGTATACTTGAGGTGGTTTTTACAGTGTCAAGTGCCACAAAGATACTTGAAATTATCAAAACTGGTTGTACTAGCATCACACACTACACAAGCATTTGATGATAACACACCCACAATATATAGAGCAAACTCCCCCACAATATATGCATGTGTGAATGAACTTTGAATGCCATTGCATATATTGGTTGACACAAACTAGGTGAAGTTTTCTCTATATAGTATATACAATACTCATCCATGCAACACACATATAAAATAAGGGTAGGTAAGCATGAGTGACAACAACCAAACTAAGAACACTGATCTTTAAACTCTCTAAACTTCTCCCCCATTGGTAACAAATGCCAAAAATGGGAAAAATCTAGAAGCCAATATAGTATGAGTTCCTGCTTAATGTGTGCATGTTACAAAATGTGATTTTAAATAAAATGCACATATTCAATGATGAAAATTTGAGGAGCTTAGGATCTACAGAGTGCAACAAGATACTATGCTATGGGAATAAGCATTCTACATGTGAGAAAAACATTCGAAAGATCGGAAAAAACATATCTGGACAAGATATAATATCAATACCCAATTTGATCATCATGATAAGTATGGGTCCAACATATATTCAAAACACATGAGTGCACAATATTATGTGCAAAACATACAAGCACTCACTTCTCTCCCTCTTACCAAGACCACCACCGAATCAAAGAAAGGAAACAAATGAGGTGACCGGAAAGGAGAAAATGATATCAAGGTAATATCTGAACTTTCTTATGTATAAATTTTTTAAGTGGACAATAGTAGTATATGTATCCACAAAGAAACTTGCATACAAAAAATAGTCGCAATTGGTAAGAACATGATATACACAAGTGAATCCATTATTATACAACTATGATCCTAGAATAAGAGCAAGGCACATGGCACAAAGCACATGGCAAAAATTGATCTCATTTGCATAAAAATGAATTACTAAGTAAGATAGCAAATACAACAAGCAAAGTGTTTTTGCAGTTTCATCAAAATTACACATGAGAGAACATTTTAGGAATAGATGTGCAATGAATTGCTTAATTGGCATATTTTGGGATAAGTGAATCATGAATATGATTTTATGGATCCTCATTATATGCTTCTTCTCAAATGACTCACAATTGAAATAAAGTGATTTTTTTAAGAACATGCAAGAAGCACAACTTTTGACAAGTAGTAATCATTCCACAATGCAACCTACACAAGGTTGACTCTACGTATGTATATGCATGAAGTAAATACTTGTTACCGAGAAAGCATTGGTATGAATTAGTAGATCAATGAGTCATCCAAGATTGGCGCTAATTCTCTTGTGGTGACACCACCTTCTTCATCAATAGGCCAAGCACACAATGTTTCTCCAATGTACCTAAATCACTTTTAAGTACATTCTGGTCCCCAAACCTATTTGGTCCGAAGTAGTTAGCATAACTACAAAATATAGGGCAAACACCACTTAAGTATGTGCATATAGATATGAATTTGAATTTCATGCACATCGTAGCTATTAAGGATTTGATGGATATACCATATATATATTGGATCAATCAAAGCAAACAAGACATGAGAATTTACACATAGTAAATATGCATGCACAAGCTTACCAAAATCCAGAGAGATACAATTTGGACAAATAAACACATAACTGTTAATACTTCAGACAACATCACTAGTCATTCATGTTGTCCAAAATGAATCAAAGTGACAAATAAACATATGATAGCACACAAAGTTCGACATATGAACCAAAGAAAACCAATGAGGATATAAGATATGCATTGCACACATACTCATAGGAATATCTCAGTCAAGTAGATATAGGACACTATAAATAATGAGATAATAAACTCCCATAAATCCATACAAACCAATAAGATGAACTCGAATGAAATGGTATTTTGAGCTATCATTTGTTGTAGAAACCAAATAAGTACATCATCATCTATACTAACAGAAGCATAACATGAGAGTTATTAACATTCCAATTAGATAGATCATCATGCAAAGCAAAAATTGGAATGACTTTAATCAAACGATTTTCCAAATACGATTTTTAGGATAACCATGAACAAAACCGTACAGGAATGCGATACGTAAACAAGGCATTGCATGCCACACAGATATACAATAATCTCAAATATAAATTCTAAGTGGCATCCCTCAATTGTTCACATTAACAAGGATTGTGATATGCACAAGGCATATCACTCCACCATAATGTGATAATACGTGTATTATCCACAAGAGGCAAATGAAATCCAACAAAGA
Organism: Hordeum marinum; assembly: GCA_022496015.1. Lineage (NCBI taxonomy): Eukaryota > Viridiplantae > Streptophyta > Magnoliopsida > Poales > Poaceae > Hordeum > Hordeum marinum. The sequence continues at coordinate 26,258,683 of CM039676.1, read as the reverse complement.
AAATCATTGGAAGGGAATTTGAATTTCAAACGAACTTGCCATACCACATAGTAACTAAATAGTCTTGCGCAATAAATACTAGGTGATATCCCATATATATATGTATATATATATACATTTAAGCCCCTAGACATTCGGGATAGCTCCCGGACATCCGGGGTCAGACCCGGCCAATTCGAGGCTCTCTGGTAAGTAGGAGGGTCAGAAATCTAGCGATATTAGCCAGATTTCCGGGCTTGAGAAAAAGCAGAACCCTAACCCGCCAGATGTCCTGCAGAGGGGCCAGATGTTCGGCGCGTGGAAACAGGAATTTTGCATTCTGGAACCAAGCCATCCTAGAAATCCGGCGATGGGGTCGGATGTCCGGAGGCTGAGACCAATTTTCAGAGCAATATATATAGAGAGAGGCCATATCTAAGACTCCGCCAAGGAGATTTATACATGAAATATAGATGAAGCTACAACACACATATATAGGAATGCACATGACTTATCACTCCCCCATAATGTGATGATCCATTAATATCTCAAAAGAGCCAAATAAGATTCAACTAATGAAGCAATAAAAGCTCGAAACCACACACACAAATATGTGAAGTGCATTGCGACCTATACATGCTAGATAACTCAAATCAAGCATACTAGGAGGGACAATATATACAAACACATGCTAGGTAAAACCTAAACATGCAAGGGGATAGTAACTTTGAATGTAAACAATATAAGTACAAGTTACCGCAAAGAGGAGCATTGGATTGATAAATGTGATGATAATCCACTTGACTTGGTTTTCTCAAATGAATGGTGGTTAATAATACGTCTCCAACATATCTATAATTTTTTATCGTTCCATGCTATTATATTATCAACTTTGGATGTTTTCTATGCATGAATATGCTATTTTATATTATTTTTGGGACTAACTTATTAATCCAGTGCCTAGTGCCAGTTCCTATTTTTTCCGTGTTTTTGACCTTTTTCAGATAGGAATATCAAACGGTGTCCAAATGGAATAACACTTTCGCCGTAATTTTTTATGGAAAATATCAAAAATACCTGAAGAAAAAGATACCGGAGAGGGGGCCCGAGGAAGCCACGAGCCTGGGAGGCGCGGGCCCCCCTGGCTGCGGCTAGGGGGCTCGTGACCTCCTCGTGGCGCCTCTTTACGTGTTCCCGACTCCAGATGGTCTTATAAATAAGGAAACCCTCATAAATAAACCTAGATCACAAGTTCCGCCACCGCAGACCTCCAGAGCCACCAAAAACCAATCAGGAGACCGTTCCGGCAACCTGCCGGAGGGGAATTCATCGCCGGTGGCCATCTTCATCAACACCATTGCCTCGCCGATGATGCGTGAGTAGTTCACGTCAGACCTACGGGTCCATAGCTAGTAGCTAGATGGCTTCTTCTCTCCCTTTGATCTTCAATACAAAGTTCTCCATGATCTCCATGGTGATCTATCTGATGTAATGTTCTTGTGCGGTGTGTTTGTTGAGATCCGATGAATTGTGGATTTATGATAAGATTATCTATGAATATTATTTGAGTCTCCTCCGATTTCTTATATGCATGATTTCATATCCTTGTAATTCTCTTCGAGTTATGGGTTTCGTTTGGCCAACTTGAGCTATAGTTCTTGCAAAGGGAGAAATGCTTGGTTTTGGGTTCATACTGTGCGGTGTCCTCACCTAGTGACAGAAGGGGTAGCAAGGCACGTATCATGTTGTTGCCATCAAGGGTAAAAAGATGGGGTTTATATCATATTGTATGAATCTATCCCTCTACATCTAGACGGATACACTAGATGGATGCTGGATAGCGGTCGATGTGTGGAGTAATAGTAGTAGATGCAGAAAGTATTGGTCTACTTGTCTCGGACGTGATGCCTATATGTATGATCATTCCCTTAGATATCGTAATGACTTTGCGCTATTCTATCAATTGCTCAACAGTAATTTGTTCACCCACCATAATACTTTCTTTCATGAGAGAAGCCTCTAGTGAACACTATGGCCCCCAGGTCTATTTTACATATAATATATTCAGATATAAACACAAAAATACTAAAAATACTTTGCTGCAATTTTATTTACTTATTTATATTCATCTACTATCACTATCAGAGCTCACTTTGCAAACAATCATAAAGAGATTGACAACCTCTTTATCGCGTTGGGTGCAAGTTTGTTTGTGTTTGTGCAGGTTCCTTGTTCCCTCATCTTGTTACTCCTATTGGATTGATACCTTGGTTCTCAAACTGAGGGAAATACTTACCGCTACCTTTTGGCATCACCCTTTCCTCTTCAAGGGAAAAAACCAACGCAAGACAAGAATTCTCCCATCAACTAGCCAACTTTTGGTGACGTTGTAGAGAAGTAGCAGGAAGAATTTCTAGCGCCGTTGGCGAGGAGTATTCAAGTGAAGCATATCTACAAGTACCTATCACAAACTCATCTCTTTCATTTACATTATTTGCTATTTGCCTCTCATTTTCCTCTCCCCCACTTCTAAAAAACAAAAATTACAAAAATATGTGCCTTTCTTTATTTGCCCTTTTCTGTTTGCTTGTGTGCTTGTGTGCTTGCTAAGTCACCATGTCTGAAATCACTAAATTGTGTGACTTCTCTAATACTAATAACAATTATTTTATTATTACTCCAATTGCTCACACCACTAGTGCGGAATCATATGAAATTAATGTTGCCTTGTTGAATCTTGTTATGAAAGAGCAATTTTCCGGCCTTCCGAGTGAAGATGCCACATCCCATCTTAATACCTTTATTGAATTCTGTGATATGCAAAAGAAGAGAGATGTGGATAATGATATGATTAAATTGAAGTTATTTCCGTTCTCACTACGAGATCATGCAAAAACTTGGTTTTCATATTTACCTAAAAATAGTATTGATTCATGGAACAAGTGTAAAGATGCCTTTATTTCCAAGTATTTTCCACCTCCTAAGATTATCTCTCTCCATAATGATACCATGAATTTTAAGCAACTAGATCATGAACATGTTGCCAATCTTGGGAGAGAATGAAATGGATGATTAGAAATTGTCCCGCTCATGGTCTAAGTCTTTGGATGATTATACAAATTTTCTATGATGGTTTGAATTTTGCTTCTAGAAATATCTTGGATTCCGCCTCCGGTGATACTTCTATGGAAATCACATTAGGAGAAGCTACAAAACTCTTGGATAATATCATGACAAATCATTCTCAATGGCACACTGAAAGGTCACCTACTAGTAAAAAGTGCATGCTATAGAAGAAATTAACTCTTTGAGTGCTAAGAGGGATGAGTTAATGAAATTGGTTGCTAGTAAGAGTATTCCTCTAGATCCTAATGATATGCCTTTATCTTCCTTGATTGAGAATAGCAATGAAAATTTGGATGTTAATTTTGTTGGTAGGAATAATTTTGGTAACAACAATGCTTATAGAGGTCACTTTAATCCTAGGCCTTTTCCTAGTAATCCCTCTAATAATTTTGGAAATTCCTACAAAAATTCTCATGGAAATTATAGTAAAATACCCTCTGATCTTGAAAGTAATATTAAGGAGTTTATTAATTCACAGAAGATTTTCAATGCTTCCATAGAAGAAAAACTGCTTAAAATTGATGACTTGGCTAGGACTGTTGATAGAATGTCTCTTGATATTGATGCTTTGAAATTGATATGTGTTCCTCCCAAGATTAATATGGATGAAACTTTGAAAGCTAGTATTTCTATGAATGAGAGTAAAGAAAGAACTGCACAAATTCGTGCTAGACATGAATGGCTCAAAAAGGCGTGTTCTCGTGATGAGAATCACGAAGATCTTAAAGTGCTTGATGTGACTCCTATTGAATCCTTGTTTTCTAATGTAAATCATCATTTATTATGGGTCTGGATGTGAATCCACTTTGATTGAGAAACACCCCAATGATTCGGAGTCTATTTATCTTGATGCTAAAAATACTAAAAGTGGAGTAGAGGATGTTAAAACTTTGAATAGTGATGAAATTACTACTTTGGATCTCAAGGAATTTAATTATTATATTTGCAATTTGATTGAATGTATTTCATTGATGCAATCCATGCTAAACTCTCCACATGCTTATAGCCAAAATAAGGCTTTTACTAAACATATCGTTGATGCTATGATGAAATATCTTGAAGAGAAACTTGAGTTGGAAATATCTATTCCTAGAAAACTTCATGATGAGTGGGAACCTACTATAAAAATCAAGATTAAAAATTATGAATTCCATGCTTTGTGTGATTTGGGTGCTAGTGTTTCCATAATTCCAAAATCTGCATGTGATGTTCTAGGTTTCAATGAGATTGATGAGTGCTCTCTTAATTTGGATCTTGCGGATTCTACTTTTAAGAAACCTATGGCAAGGATTAATGATGTTCTAATTATTGCAAATATTAATTATGTGCCCGTAGATTTCATTGTGCTTGATATTGATTGCAATCCTACATGTCCCATTATTCTTGGTAGACCTTTCCTTAGGACTATTGGTGCGGTTATTGATATGAAGGAAGGGAATATTAAATTTCAATTTCCATTAAATAAGGGCATGGAACATTTTCCTAGAAATAGAATAAAATTTCCTGATGAATCTATTATGAGAGCTACTTATGGTTTGAGCACTAAAGATGGTAATACTTGATTCTATTGCCTTATGCCTCGCTAAGGGCGTTAAACAATAGCGCTTGTTGGGAGGCAACCCAATGAATAGGTTTATTTTTGCTCTTTTACTTTCTGTTTTGTTGAGATAAAAATATCATGATTCTGTTATGATTGTGTTTTTTATGTTTTAATTAGTGTTTGTGCCAAGTAGAACCTTTATGATTAGTTTTGGTGATAGTTGTTTAATCATGCTGGAAAAAGACAGAAACTTTGTGCTCACGAAATTATTTTCCATTTGTAGTCAGAAAGTGATTTTGAGTTGATTATTTTTTATGCTGATTTATATGAAAATTTCCCTAATTTTAATAAATTGTTCAGAATTTTTGAGTTAACAGAGGTATACGAAATATACAGATTGCTACAGACTATTCTGTTTTGACAGATTCTGTTTTTGTTGTGTTGATTGCTTATTTTGATGAAACTATGGGTAGTATCGGGGGGTACAAGCCATGGAGAAGTGAGCATACTGTAATATAACATAAATATAAATGGAAATTAAGGTTTAATACAGTACCTAAAAAGTTGGTGGTTTGTTTTCTTATGCTAATGCTATCACGAGTTTCTGTTTAAGTTTTGTGTTGTGAAGTTTTCAAGTTTTGGGTGATGTTCTTATGGAAAATGAAATAAAGAGTGGCAAGAGACTAAGCTTGGGGATGACCAAGGCATACGAAGACAAATTCAAGGACACCAAAAAGCCTAAGCTTGGGGATGCCCCGGGAAGGCATCCCCTCTTTCGTCTTCAATCCATCTGTAACGTTACTTGGAGCTATATTTTTATTCACCACATGATATGTGTTTTGCTTGGAGTGTCGTGTATTATAAGAGTCTTTGCTTTCTGTTTTGTCACAATCATCCTTGATGCACACCTTTTGAGAGAGACATGCACTCATCGTGAATTTGATAGAATACTCAATGAGCTTCACTTATATCTTTTGAGTTAGGCAATTTAGCTCACATGTACTTCACTTATATCTTTTGAGCATGGTAATTTTGCTCCCATGTGCTTCACTTATATCTTTTGAGCTTGGTAATTTTTCTCCCATGTGCTTCACTTATATATTTTGAGATTGGTAATTTCGCTCACATGTGCTTCACTTATATCTTTTGAGCTAGAATTTTTTGCTCTAGTGCTTCACTTAAATCTTTGTAGAGCATGGCGGTGTCATATTTTGTAGAAATACAAACTCTTGAATCTTCACTTATATCATTTTGAGAGTGATCTATCTAAGTAACTTGGTAATTGACGTGTGTTATGAAATTATCCTAATTATGATAGGCATCCAAAGATGATATAATAAAAACTTTCATATTCAAGTGCATTGATTAGTAAGATAAGTTTGATTCCTCGCATCTAGTTTTGAGATATGGATATGGTAATATTAGAGTTCTGTTAGTAGGGTGTTGTGAATCTAGAAATACTTGTGTTGAAGTTAGTGATTCCCGTAGCATGCACGTATGGTGAACCGCTATGTTAGGAAGTCGGAGCATAATTGATTTATTGATTGTCATCCTTTGTGTAGAGGTCGGGATCGCGCGATGGTTAACTCCTACCAACCCTCCCCCTAGGAGTATGTGTTTAGCACTTTGTTTCGATTACTAATAAAACTTTTGCAATAAGTATATGAGTTCTTCATGACTAATGTGAGTCCATGGTATAGATGCACTTTCACCTTCCACCATTTCTACCCTCTTTAGTGCCGCGCAACTTTTGCCGGTGCACAAACCCACCATATGCCTTCCTCAAAATAGCCACCATACCTACCTATTATGGCATTTTCATAGCCATTCCGAGATATATTGCCATGCAACTTTCACCGTTCCGTCTCATGACATGTGCCATCACTTTCATTCATATAGAAGTCATTATTGTTCTAAGTATTGAGTTGTATGTAAATAAAAGTGTGATGATCATCATTATTAGAGCATTGTCCCATGTGAGGAAATAAAAGATGCCAAAGATGCCCACAAAATAAAAAGAGGCCAAAGAGCCCAAACAAAAAAAATGAGAGAAAAGAGAGAAGGGACATGCTACTATCTTTTTCCACACTTGTGCTTCAAATAGCACCGTGTTCTTCCTGATAGAGAGTCTCTTGTTTTGTCACTTTCATATGCTAGTGGAAATTTTAATTATATAACTTGGCTTGTATATTCCAATGATGGGCTTCCTCAAATTTCCCTAGGTCTTCGTGAGCAAGCAAGTTGGGTGCACACCCACTAGTTTTTATATGTGAGCTTCCAATGTTACCATCTTGTCCTTTTTGCCTCACAACCTCCACCACACCCTATTCCACCTATAGTGCTATATCCATGGCTCACGCTCATGTATTGCATGAGAGTTGAAATTTTTTGAAAAAATAAGAGTGCGAAAACAATTACTTGGCCAATACCGGGGTTGTTCATGATTTAAATTCGTTGTGTGGGGATGATGGAGCATAGCTAGAATATATGATTTTGTAGGGATAACTTTCTTTGGCCTTGTTATTTCGAAAGTTTATGATTACTTTGCTATTATGCTTGACGTATTGTTGTTTTCATGTCAATATTAAACTGTTTTGAATCTTACGGATCTGAACATTCATGCCACAATAAAGAGATTACATAAAACAAATATTCTAGGTAGCATTCCGCATCAAAAATTCGTTCTTTATCACTTCCCTACTCGAGGACAAGCAGGAGTTAAGCTCGGGGATGCTTGATACGTCTCCAACATATCTATAATTTTTTATCATTCCATGCTATTATATTATAAACTTTAGATGTTTTCTATGCATGAATATGCTATTTTATATTGTTTTTGGGAATAACTTATTAATCCAGTGCCTAGTGCCAGTTCCTGCTTTTTCCGTGTTTTTGACCTTTTTCAGATAGGAATATCAAACAGAGTCCAAACGGAATAAAACTTTCGCCGCGTTTTTTTATGGAAAATATCAAAAATACCTGAAGAAAAAGATACCGGAGAGGCAGCCCGAGGAAGCCACGAGCCTGGGAGGCGCGGGCCCCCCTGGCTGCGGCTAGGGGGCTCGTGACCTCCTTGTGGCGCCTCTTTATGTGTTCCCGACTCCAGATGGTCTTATAAATATGAAAACCCTCATAAATAAACCTAGATCGCAAGTTCCGCTGCCGCAGACCTCCAGAGCCACCAAAAACCAATCGGGAGACCGTTTTGGCATCCTGCTTGAGGGGAGTTCATCGTCGGTGGCCATCGTCATCAACACCATTGCCTCTCCGATGATGCGTGAGTAGTTCACCTCAGACCTACGGGTCCATAGCTAGTAGCTAGATGGCTTCTTCTCTCTCTTTGATCTTCAATACAAAGTTCTCCATGATCTTCATGGTGATCTATCCGATGTAATCTTCTTGTGCGGTGTGTTTGTTGAGATCCGATGAATTGTGGATTTATGATCAGATTATGTATGAATATTATTTGAGTCTCCTCTGATTTCTTATATGCATGATTTCATATCCTTGTAATTCTCTTCGAGTTATGGGTTTCGTTTGGCCAACTTGATCTATAGTTCTTGCAATGGGACAAGTGCCTGGTTTTGGGTTCATACCATGTAGTGTCCTCACCTAGTGACAGAAACGGTAGCGAGGCACACATCGTGTTGTTGCCATCAAGGGTAAAAAGATGGGGTTTATATCATATTGCATGAATCAATCCCTCTACATCATGTCATCTTGCTTAAAGCGTTAATCCGTTTATCATGAACTTAATACACTAGATACATGCTAGATAGCGGTCGATGTGTGGAGTAATAGTAGTAGATGCAAAAAGTATTGGTCTACTTATCTCGGACGTGATGCCTATATGTATGATCATTGCCTTAGATATCGTCATGACTTTGCGCTATTCTATCAATTGCTCAACAGTAATTTGTTCACCCACCGTAATACTTTTTTTCATGAGATATATTCAGATCTAAACACAAAAATACTGAAAAAACTTTGCTGCAATTTTATTTACTTATTTATATTCATCTACGATCACTATCAGATCTCACTTTGCAAACAACCATAAAGGGATTGACAACCTCTTTATCGCGTTGGGTGCAAGTTTGTTTGTGTTTGTGCAGGTTCCTTGTTGCCTCATCTTGTTACTCCTACTTGATTGATACCTTGGTTCTCAAACTGAGGGAAGTACTTACCGCTACCTTGCTGCATCACACTTTCCTACTCAAGGGAAAAAACCAACACAAAACAAGAATTCTCCCATCAACTAGCCAACTTTTGGTGACATTGTGGAGAAGTAGCAGTTAACTTTTCTTGATGAACTAGCCAAGTCTCCAATGCCCTCCACACACCTATTGATCAAGTTTGAGCTTGATGGTCCCCAACCAAGTTTCGTCCTAAGAAGTTAGTCACAATAGGATTGGCAACCCAAATGGTCTTTTATTTACCCAAACCACTTTGGGTGCCCACAAACTTGGCAAACAAATTGCCAACATTATCCTTTTTAAGTGAATAATGATCATTGACAATCGTAGGATTAGAGACATTACCGTTGGGACATGATGAAGATATGTGTCCCTTCTCACAGCAAATATAGCAACATGTGCTCCCCTTTATCTTCTTCTTTACCATCTCAACTTGGAGGACATTATCTTGGTTAATCATGGAAAGAGGCCTTTCATTATCTTCAGATTGAACTTGAGGCCACTTCCCTTGATGCTTCACCCTTGAAGCCTTCTTCTTCTTCAATGGACTAGATCTCACATGATGTCCAACATTCTTGCACATGAAGCAAATAATTTTGGCCAAATTCTTGACTTGATCTTGTCCCTTCTTCCTATTCTTGGACTTCTTCTTGTTGGAGATGAAATCAAGTCCTATTTTTTCTTGAGGGTCCTTTTGCACACTTAAGTTATTATCGCAACATTTTTCTAAGTATTTCTTCCAACTAGTGACTTGGGCCTTGAGCTCTTTATTTTCCTCTACAAGGTTAGTATTAACAAAAGAACTAGAAGAAGTAGAAGCTTCATTGTTAGAGCAACAAGGCATGGTGAGAAATTCATCACAAGATGTATCAATATCATGCAGAGAGGAATTTCTAGGACTAGCACATGGTAATAAGGCATGTCAAGTAGAAGATGTGCTAATGTCCACATGAGACTCACAAGATTTTACCTTGGTGACCATAGCCTCATGAGCTAACTCTAGCTCATCATGAGAGATTAAAAGATCGTCATGAGTGCCCGAAAGCTTTTCATGACTTTCTTCCAATTTCCCATACTTGCTAGTCAGCAAATCTAGTTGAGTTCTCAACTCAACATTTTCTTTGAATATTGATGATTCACACAATATAGAGTTAGTAGAACAAGAATCATTATCAATATGAGAGGAGCATGTAGAAACTAGAGACTCCGCATGAGTAGCTTGAAGTTCCTCATATGACTTAGAGAGTTTGGTGAGCTCTCCTTTGACATTCTTGTAGCCAAGGTCAAGGTGCTCAAAATCCTCTTTAAGTATACAATGAGTAACTTCAATCTCTTATTTTGAACATCTCAAGTTACTAAGACATTGATAAGCCTTAGCAAGTTCATGTTCAAGTTGTTCACTTTTTGCTTGCTCATTAAGAAGTAAATCATTATGTTTTTCAAAGCAAGCAAGAACATCTTGGAACCTTTTATGAGTGTTATTTTTAGCTCTATCAAGAGTTTTTCCAATCTCATAGAGATTTTGACTCATGTCATCATCGTCATCTTTCTCATTACAACTATCATCATTATCACTAAGAGAAGATGATACCTTGTCATTATCTCTTGCCATGAGGCACATGTAAACAAAGGGGGTTGGTTATGATTCATTGGGAGAAGAGGGTTCTCCGTCAATCACGTGTGCCTTGTCTTCCTTGATTTCCTCTACATGGTTAGACATAGAACAACTAGAGGAAACCAAGGCATTTTGAATATGGTACCACAAATGACCGAGCATATCATCACAAGAATTTAAGAGTGAATAATTAGATGATATGCATGGACTATCTACACAAGAATGTACGACGTTTTAAGTGCTAGATATGCTCATGTACATGGAACCTATAATACTAGCATTTATATATGAGGATCATCAATGATGAGCTTGACACCATCACTCCATGAGACATCTTCACTTACCATGTCATCACCCTGTGACAGAGTGGAAGATGTTGAAGTGTCCAAGCAATCGGAGGTGGCGGCAATGGAGAGTTCTTCCATCACTTCCTCCCAAATAGCATTGGATCCCACAAGGTTGGACCCACCATATGTAACTTCAAGTTTGGTCCAAGCCTCATGAGCCAGCAAACAAGTCGAGATTGACTTGAACACCGCGGAGGTTATAGCTTGGTGATTAACACTTAAAGCTTCACTATCAAGATGCATATCCTCAAGTGATGGAGATTGTATATCCTTTAGATTTGAATCCCCTACAACAACAATCCGTAAAGAATTTGGACCCGTGGTCCAAAAGTGACAAAGCATGTGTAATCTCCACATAATTTAATTTGTGCCATTAAAACAAAATGTGTCATGATGAACTAGTTCACTAGTTGACATCGTTACTATCTAGTGGGTGAAGCCTAATAAGGAGAGACCTAGCTCTAATAACAATTGAAAGGACCACGATGTCGCCTAGAGGGGGGGTGAATAGGCATTTTAAAATCTTTTACGGATTTGGCTCTATCCTAATGCAGAAATAAACTAAGCGAATACTTTACAAGCACAAATCCTAAATATACTAGGCTCACTAAGTGCACCAACAACATAGGATAAACAAGATGAGAACAACGAGGATATGAGTAAGCACAAGTAAGTTACACAAACTTACTCAATGTATATCACAAGATATGGAAATGAATGTTACAAGCTAGCAATTCACACTAAGCACAAGATATAACAATAGTAGCAAGTATGAATTGCGGACTATAAAGTGTTGGTCTAACTAATCTCTATGATATGGTAACCAACACAATATAATGAGGACAACAATATATATAGTGAATGCAAGGTTAAGTGGCCAAAGTAAACCACAAGTAGTGGCTAGGGTTAGAAATAACCGAAGACACAAAGACGAGGATGTATCCCGATGTTCACTTCCTTGGAGGGAAGCTAGTCACCATTAGAGAGGTGGATGTTACCACAAAGGCACACCAACACCACAAAGGCTCACCCTATTCTCCCCTTGAGATGTCACCACGAAGGCGATTCTCAAAGTGGTAGACCTTGAGGCGGCGTCCAAACCTTCACAAACTTTCCGGGGGACAAATCACAAGTTGATTCCTCATCGGAGCGCTCCTACCACCTAGGAGTCTCCAACCTCCAAGAGTAAGAAGATCAAGGGGAAATGGTCAAGAGAGGGAGAGGGAGTGGATCTATCACTTGATTGGAAAATCTCTCAAGAACTCTCACTAATCTCTCTGGGGTTTGAGATTTGGTGTAGGAGAAGTGAGAGGGAGCCACTTTGCTGTTCTAGGATTCTTATGGATTGAGTGGTCAACCTCTCGACGAAGTGGTGAAGGGATATATATAGCATGGGTGAAAAGTACTACCCTTTGTCGAATCCAATTCAACTAAGGTCGGAGAGACAGACACCCGCCAGCCATCTTATGCAACAAAGTTACATGTCAGTCGATGGAACCTGTCTCTCGTACGCGTACGAGTAAGGTTGCTCTGATCCGCTTCATCCCACAATACCGCTGAATCAAGAAAAGACTAAGGAAAGAAACAATCTGAATATCAACGCCCACAAACTCCTTTTTGTTCTACTCGTCGTGCCGTCTACGCAAAGACCTAGCTCATGATGCCATTATTGGGGAACGTTGCATGGGAAAGAAAATAATTCCTATGCTTCACCAAGATCAATCTGGGAGATGAGTATCTATGAGAGGACAGATTGGATCCACATACCCTTGTAAATATCTAAGCAAGGAGCATTAAGAAACGTGATTGATGTAGTCGAACGTCTTTGCGATCCAAATCACAAGCCGTCCCGCGATCCAATCACGATCTAGTGACGAACGGACGACACCTCCGCGTTCAGCACACGTACAGCTCAATTACAATCTCCACCTCCTTGATCCAGCAAGAGAGGGCGGAGAGGGAGATGAGTTCTCTGGCAGCACAAAGGCATGGTGGCGGTGGTGGTGAACTAATCTGGCAGGGCTTTGTTGAGCTCTACCGAACTAATCCAGAGGAGAAAACGTTCTAGAGGGGGAGATGGAAGCACGTGGCTTTTTTCAGGTGGAGGCCGCCCTCAAAACCTCCACTATATATAGGAGGGGGGAGGTGAGGTTAAAGCACGACATGCTCTATTGGTAGTTTTGATAATTCATGAAAACATACATTGTCTTTTGGACTAATACTTTTACCTAGCGTATTTAAAATAAAGTCCATAGAGAGTTATGGGTTGGAAAAACAAGTGTGAAGAGTATCCCTAAGGAGAAGAAGAAGAAGGACTAACTTTGGCCAAGCTTCAAGGAAGAGGACTCTACATTTTACATTTGTGAGAAATCACTTTGAGTCCATAGGAAAGTCAATACTATTAAAAGGGGGTAAGGTTTTTTTGGTGAATAAAATGCTCACACGTGCACAAGTGATAGTTACCATATACACCCACAAGATCTTCCACAAAAGTCTTTCCAAAGCCAAATATTCAAAATCGCTGCAACCAACACTTTCCACTCGGTGCCACCGATTCCAGAACCTAGACAGACCCAGCCAAACCCTAGCCACTTCGGTGCAACCGATTCTACTTTGGTGCCACTGAGTTTAGGTTGCCAACTTTCTATTCGCAAATTCATAATATCGGTCCCATCGAGATTGTTGAATCGGTGTCATCGAGATTGGCCAATCTGATCGTTGGTCACCTTATCGGTGCAACCGAGTTTCCTATATCGGACTCAACGAGATTCAAAAGTTGCCACCTTTTGGTCACTTCGGTACCACCAAGATTAACACATCGGTGTAACCGAGTTGGTCTTTTTGTGTGTAATGGTTGGATTTTTGGAGATGCCTATATATACCCCTCCACCACCACTCACTCGAAAGAGAAGCACTCAGAATAGTTCCCCACTCATACCTACTGATTTTCTGATAGAGAGAGCCACCTACTCATGTGCTGAGATCATGCCATTCCATTCCTGCCATATGAATCTTGATCTCTAGCCTCCCCAAGTTTCTTTCCACCCAATCAATCTCTTCCACCAAGCCAAATCTGTGCGAGAGTGATTGTGTGCTATGTTGGAAAAATGCCCTCGAGGCAATAATAAATTATTTATTATCATATTTCCTTGTTCATGATAATCGTTTATTATCCATGCTATAATTGTATTGATCGGAGACTTAAATGCATGCTTGGATACATAGACAAAACCATATCCCTAGTATGCCTCTAATAGACTAGCTCGTTGATCAAAAGATGGTTAAGGATTCCTAGCCATGGACATGAGATGTCATTTGATAACGGGATCACATCATTAGGAGAATGATGTGATGGACAAGACCCAAACTACAAACGTAGCATATGATCGTGTCAGTTTATTGCTACTGTTTTCTGCATGTCAAGCATGTGTTCCTATGACCATGAGATCATGCAACTCACAGACATCGGAGGAGTGCCTTGTGTGTATCAAACGTCGCAACGTACCTGGGTGACTATAATGGTGCTCTACAGGTATCTCCGAGGGTGTCTGTTGAGTTGGCATGGATTGAGACTGGGATTTGTTACTCCGTGTGACGGAGAGGTATCTCAGGGCCCACTCGATAATACAACATCACAGTGAGCCTTGCAAGCAATGTGACTAATTGTTAGTTGCGGGATCTTATATTATGGAACGAGTAAATAGACTTTCCGGTAACAAGGATGAACTAGGTATGGAGATACCGACGATCAAATCTCGGGCAAGTAACATACCGAAGAACAAAGGCCACGTTATACAGGATTAACTGAATCCTTGACATAAAGGTTCGACCGATAAGGATTTTCGTAGAATATGTAGGAACCAATATGGTCATCGAGGGCCCGCTATTGGTTATTGGCCGTAGAGGTGTCTCGGTCATGTCTACATAGTTCTCGAACCCGCAGGGTCTGCACATTTAAGGTTTGGTGACGCTTCGGTAGTGTAGAGTTATGTATGGTGGTGACAGAAGGTTGTTCGGAGTCCTGGATGAGATCCTGGACGTCACGAGGAGCTCCGGAGGTAAAGATTCATATATAGGAAGTCCCAGTTTGGTCGCCGGAAAAGTTCCGGGCTCATCGGTAGTGTACCGAGAGTGCCGGTAGTGTACCGGGAGACCTTCGGGAGGGGTATTTCGACCCAAGAGGCTTCATGGGCTGTGGGAGAGTATTAACCAGCCCTTAGTGGTCTGGTGGAATAGCCACACAAGGCCCATGCGGCAAGAGGGAATAAATCCAAAAGGAAAAGGTGGAAAAAGGCCAAAAAGGAGCAATCCTAGTCCTACTAGGATTGGAGGAGGAGAGTCCTCCTCTCCCTCCTTGTCTTGGCCGAAATCCAAAGAGGGCCAGCCCTTGCAGCCAGACTCTTCTCTCCTCCTATATATATTGGTGTAATAGAGGGTTTTTTCACTAGTTTTTACGGCCACATGCTACCCATTTCACCGGTGCTCATCTAGATCGGATTTCTGCAACGCATAGGTGAAGCCTTGCCGGAATCACTCCACCACCATCGCCGGAGCACCGTCACGCTGCCGGTGAACTCTTTCTCCTCTCCACTTCCTCTTGATCAACCAAGACGGTGGAGATCGTCATCAAGGTGCATGTGTGTTGAATACGGAGGTGCCGTACATTTGGCGCTAGATCGGAAGGACCGTGATCGAGATCGCGAGACGGTTCGTGATGAGATCGCGGAACGGATCGTGATGAGTTCACGGGATAGATCGTGATCAAGATCGTGAGAAGGATCGTGATGAGATCGCGGGACGGATCGTGATGAGTTCACGGGACGGATCGTGATTGGATCACGGGACGGATCGTGATGAGATCGCGGGATGCTCGGCGATTTGGATTGCAAAGATGTTCGACTACACCAACCGTGTTTCTTAACGCTTCCCGCTTAGCGATCTACAAGGGTATGTATATCCACTCTCCCTCTCGTAGATTCTCATCACCATGGATATATCTGCATGTGCGTAGGAATTTTTTTGTTTCCCATGCGACGTTCCCCGACATGTTGTGGAGTCTATTAACTTGAAGCACAAGAGCAAGTTGTTCATCGACATATCGAGCCTATTACCTTATTAAGGGTGGTGCCTCCTAGATTGGTTAGGTGTCTCTTGGGAGCCTCCTACTTCGTGTTGTGGAGTGAACCAAGAAGTTTGTACGGGCAAGGAGATCGCCTACTTCGTGAAGATCTACCCATAGTGAGGTTAGTCCTTCATGGACGGAAGCCGTCATGGTATAGTCAAGGTTGCTTCTTCGTGGAACTCTCTGCATGTAGAGCCCTCCATGGACTCTCGCAACCATTACCCTCCGTGGGTTGAAGACTCCATAAACGTGGACGTACGATAGCACCACCTATCGGAACCATGGGAAAAATCTTCGTGTCCTTCATTTGTTTGATGTCTCTCTCTACTCCTTCCTTTCATGTGCAATGTCTTTATTTTTCGCTGCTTTACTTGGTGACTTGCATGTGTAGGGTGTACTAGACTTGCTATATAGCTAAAACTGCCAAGCCTTGTACTTATGCTTGTGGTAGTTTTAAATTCCTTCTAGTAGTCTTTTCATCCCCTCCAGACATACACTTCTAGTGATCCTGTAATTTGTATCAAAGCATTGGTCGATATATTCACTCGGATGCATGAGAAGGGATGAGCTTCATTGTCCATTCCATGCTATTACCTTGAATATCATATATCTTGGAATTCTGTGCTCCCTTGGCTTGCATCTAACCCTTTGTAGGTACTAGGAAGAACAACACTCCACAAGATTGCCAACAACTCATATCTTAAGCAATCTTGTCATGACCAAGTATCCACAACCTCGCTTTGATGATGAAAGGAAGAAGACAACAAAACATATCCTTGACGTATATTTCTCATTTGGTATCAACTCACAAATTGGTATCATGGCATTTGGATATATCATGTTTTTCCTTGCGTGACTAACCTATGTAGGTGAAAAGTCAACGAAATCAGCAAGGATTGCTCCCAACTCAAGATGATCTTCATCAACTTCGAGGATCCTCATCAAGTTCGCCTAGAAGTTATGTAAACAACATCACTCAAAGATATGTACTCATATTCTTCATATGGCTTTACTCCAAGTCATGATATAAAGCAACTCAAGTGATATGAAGACATTAAAATGCTTAATAGAAAATTGGTAACCCCATTTTGAGCTTAATGATGAGTATGACCTATGATCAAGTATACTTGCTTGGCTCCTAAGTCAATATACTCTAATATAGGTGACCTAGTCACCGCCCATCATCTAGTTAACTTTTTGGTTGGTTCATTCTCTATTTTGCAAAATTTCTTGGAATCAATCAAATCTTCTCTAGTTGATACCCTTTTGTAAAAAAAACTTTCGCATTTTAATGAATATTTCTTTTAACACTGTGTTATTGGCAGAGGTTGAGAAGTCTCCGATGTCAAAATCTCATTGCAAAGTTTCTCTTTCTGTCTCAGAGCCGCCGATACAAATATCTCAGTTCTACCGATTTAGGAGATGAGCAGCAAAACTTCATCTTGGTTTCATCGATTTATTTGTCCCGAAGTCACTATTTTTTCTCTTACTCTGTGTTTCTTTAGTGATTTTTGAATTGGTATCTTTCTAGTGATGTCCTTGTTACTTCAATGATCCCTTATTATTTGAAATAAACTTAGGGGGGGAAACTTTATTCAAGGATCCCTAACTCAAGGGCGGAGAAGTATTACAAGCCATCAACTTAGCCAAAGGGAGAGAAATCATTTTCCATGATTCCCTCAAATTTTCATTTCAATGAAACCTACATTCTATGACCCTTGTTTTCAAGGATCCCTTCTAAGTCAATGATCCCTGTATACTACCCTGTGTATGACCATTTTGGAAATTAATGCCAAAGGGGGAAATATACAAAGCTTCATGCTAAAGGGAGATACATGCTTATGCAAAGGGGGAGAGGAAAACATCACATTTACATTTACAAGGTGAGAATATCAAAGTAAGAGGGAGAAAATATGTTTGGAGGAAAATATGCTTATTTCATCTTAGATCTTTTCTCACCCTATCCAATCCCAATATCTACAGACTAAGATTTAGGGGGAGAGGATGATCCACTATTTTCATATCTAAGGGGAGAATGGTCTAAATGATCTTGGAGACATATCAATCTTGAGGATTTACTACCTTATATATGTTCTCTATATCTTGCTACTTTTGAGTTCTATTGCCTTTTTTGACTGGTAGAATACTCTTGTGTTTCCTAACATTGTTTTCGCAAGTGTGTTTCTACTACTAGAATGCTCAAGAACTCAAGGTGAGTATATGCATCATATCTTTGATCAAGATGATCTCTTGCTTATTGCACATATTGTATGCAAGATTGAGGTCTTGAACAAGGATACAACTCATTCACATATACTTGATGCATATAGCCAAGATACACATGACTTATTATATCCCTTCTACTATATGTGTGTCCATGCATTCCAAAGCAACTATCGTTTAAATGGATTGCGCACATTTAGATGGAGGAAGTCAAAGTCATGAGTCTCTCAAAGTCTTATTATATCCATGCATATCTTTAATTGAAGCTATGATTGTATGTTGTCATCAATTAGCACAAAGGGGGAGATTGAAAGCACAACATGCTCCGTTGGTGGTTTTCATAATTCATGAAAACATACATTGTCTCTTGGACTAATAATTTTACCTAGTGTATTTCAAATAAAGTCCATAGAGAGTGCTGGGTTGGAAAAAGGAGTGTGAAGAGTATCCGCAAGGAGAAGAAGAAGAAGGAATAACTTTGGCCAAGCTTCAAGGAAGAGGACTCTTCATTTTACATTTCTGAGAAATCGCGTTGAGTCCATAGGAAAGTCAATACTATTAAAAGGGGGTAAGGTTTTGTTGGTGAACAAAATGCTCATACATGCACAAGTGATAGTTACCACATACACCCACAAGCTCTTCCACAAAAGTCTGTCCAAAGCGAAATATTCAAAATCGGTGCAACCAACACTTTCCACTCTGTGCCACCGATTCCAGAACCTAGACAGACTCAGCCAAACCCTAACCACTTCGGTGCAACTGATTCTACATTGGTGCCACCAAGTTTTGGTTGCCAACTTTCTGTTACGCAAATTCACAATATCGGTCCCACCAAGATTGTTGAATCGACATCATCGATATTGGGCAATCTCACCGTTGGTCGCCTTATCGTTCCAATCGAGTTTCCTATATCGGTCTCACCAAGATTTAAAAGTTGCCACATTTTTTTCACTTCAGTACCACCAAGATTGACACATTGGTGTCACCGAGTTGGTCATTTTGTGTGTAACGGCTGGATTTTTGTAGATGCCTATATATACCCCTCCACCACCACTCACTCGAAAGAGAAGCACTCAGAATAGTTCCCCACTCATACCTACTAATTTTCTGAGAGAGAGCCACCTACTCATGTGTTGAGATCATGCCATTCCATTCCTACCATATGAATCTTGATCTCTAGCCTCCCCATGTTGCTTTCCACCCAATTAATCTGTTCCACCAAGCCAAATCTATGAAAGAGTGATTGTGTGTTAAGGAGTCTATCATCTTGAAGCACAAGAGCAAGGAGTTCATTGACATTATCGAGCCTATTACCTTTTGGAGGGTGGTGCCTCGTAGATTGGTTAGGTGTCGCTTGGGAGCCTCCTACTTCGTGTTGTGGAGTGAACCAAGAAGTTTGTATGGGCAAGGAGGTTGCCTACTTCGTGAAGACCTACCCATAGTGAGGCTATTCCTTCGTGGACGGAAGCCGTCATGTTATAGTCAAGGTTGCTTCTTCGTGGAACCCTCCGTGGGTAGAGTCCTCCGTGGACACTCGCGACCGTTACCCTCCGTGGGTTGAAAACTCCATGAACGTGGACGTACGATAGCACCACCTGTTAGAACCACGGGAAAAATCTTCATGTCCTTCATGCGTTTGATCTCTCTATCTCTACTACTTCCTTTCATTTGCAATGTCTTTACTTTCCGCTGCTTTACTTGATGATTTGCATGTGTAGGGTGTACTAGACTTGCTATATATGCTAAAACTTCCAACCCTTGTACTTATGACTATGGTAGTTTTAAATTCCTGCTAGTAGTCTATTCACCCCCCTCTAGATATACACTTCTAGTGATCCCGAAAGGGGTGGCAGCCCTAGGGGAAACCCTAGGGATTGACCGATCGGCCTAGATGGGAGGAGTCCACCTCCCACAAGGGAGGTGGAGGCCCAGAGTAGGAACCCTTCCCTTCTAGCCCATATCCCAGCTAACCTATGCGCATTGACCTCTTAGGGGCTGGCTGCCCAGCCCACCAGGGCCCCTCGGGGTGGGTGAGGCCCTTCCGGTGGACCCCTGGATCCCCTAGGACGTTACCGGTGACACCCTAACTCTTTTCGGTGACCAAAACAGAACTTCCTATATATCAATTTTACCTTCAAACCATTCCGGAGGTCGTTGTGACGTCTGAGTTGTCATCTGGGATTTTGAACAACCTTCAGACACCAACATACCTAACTCAATAATACCGAAACATCACTAAACGTTAAGTGTGCAGACCCTGCGGGTTCAAGAACTATGTAGACATGACCGAGACACCTCTAGGGTCAATAACGAATAGCAGGACCAAGATGCCCATATTGGTTCCTACATATTCTACGATGATTCAGTTAATCTCGTACGTTGTTCTATTTGTTCATCGGTATGTTACTTCCCAAGATTCGATCGTCGGTATCTACATACCTAGTTCAATCTTGTTACTGGTAAGTCTTGTTACTCCTTCTGTAATACAATATCATGTGCCTAACTCATTAGTCACTTTGCTTGCAACCTCATTATGATGTTGCATTACCGAGTGGGCCTTGAGATACCTCTTTGTCACACGGAGTAACAAATCTCAGTCTTGATCCATGTCAACTCAACACACACCCTCGGAGATACCTGTCGAGCATCTTTATAGTCACCCAGTTACGTTGCAATGTTTGATACACATAAGGTACTCCTCCGGTGTCAGTGAGTTACATGATCTTATGGTTATAGGAACAAATACTTGACATGTAGAAAACAATAGCAATAAAATTGACACAATCATATGATATGTTCATAGTTTTGGTCTTTCCCATCACATCATTCTCCTAATGATGTGATCCTGTTAGAAAATGACAACTCATGTCTATGACTAGATAACCATAGTCGTCTTTGATAAACGAGATAGTCCATTAGAGGCTTACTATGGACACATTGTTGTCTATGTACCCACACATGTATTTGAGTTTCCAATCAATAAAATTCTTGCATGGATAATAAACATTTATTATGAACAAGGAAATATAATATTACCATTTTATTATTGCCTCTAGGGCATATTTCCAAGACGCCGTCCCCCTCATGTCGAAGTCAATGAACAACATGTTAATTTCTAAGTGATCGCTAAACTTTTATGCTTCATTTATATGAAGATCAATTATCCAATATAGTGTTTACGGTGGCAGAAAACAGAGGATACTTTCGGGAGAGGATACTTTGCAAAAAAATGTTCTTCAATTTAAATTCTCAAGAGAGTTACAAACAATCACTATGCAGGAGATCGAACTATCCATTATTCTACCCCATTGACCTATGCCACCTACCAAATAAATAAAGTCCCTTTGGTTCACTAGGTAAGACTTGTGAATTAGACGCCAATAGTATTATACATAACAACATTCCTATATGATTTTATTGTTTTAGCGTTATGTAAACCCCCCCTCCTAATACGTCCATTTTGCATCATGCTTTTATATTGATATTTATCGCCTCATGAGTTGTTATAACACGTTATGGTACAATACGCATGCCTTTTCTCTCTTATTTTACAAGGTTTACACAAAGAGGGAGAATGCCGGCAGCTGGAATTCTGGGCTGGAAAAGGAGCAAGTTTGAGATGTCTATTCTGCACAATTCCAAAAGCCGTGAAAATCAATGAGCAATTATTTTGGAATATATAAAAAATACTGGGCCGAATAAATACCAGAGAGGGGCAGCCAGGAGGTCATGAGCCTGCCAGCCGCCCCCCTTGGTCGCGCCTCCTGGGCTCGTGGGCTCCTCGTAGCTCCTCTGGCCCCCATCTTCTCCTATATGAAGGGTTTCATCCGAGAAAAAATAATAACAGAGCTTTCGGGAGGAGACGCCACCGCCACGAGGCGAACTTGAGCAGAACCAATCTAGAGCTCTGGTAGGGCTGTTCTACCGGGGAAACTTCTCTCCGGGAGAGGGAAATCATCGCCATCGTCATCACCAACACTCCTCTCATCGGAGGGGACACATCTCAACAAACATCTTCATCAGCACCATCTCATCTCCAAACCCTAGTTCATCTCTTGTATCCAATCTCGATCTCGCAACTCAGATTGGTACTTGTAAGGTTGCTAGTAGTGTTAATTACTTATCATAGTTGATGCTAGTTGGTTTATTTGGTGGAAGATCATATGTTCAGATACTTACTGATATTCAATACCTCTCTGATCATGAACATAATCATGCTTTGTGAGTAGTTACGTTTGTTCCTGAGGACGTGGGATAACTCTTGTTAATAGTAGTCATGTGAATTTGGTATTCGTTCGATATTTTGATGCGTTGTATGTTGTCTCTCCTCTAGTGGTGTTATGTGAACGTCGACTACATTACACTTCACCATTATTTGGGCCTAGAGGAAGGCATTGGGAAGTAATAAGTAGATGATGGGTTGCTAGAGTGACAGAAGCTTAAACCCTAGTTTATGAGTTGCGTCGCAAGGGGCTGATCTGGATCCACTAGTTTAATGCTATGGTTAGACTTTGTCTTAATTATTCTTTCGTAGTTGCGGATGCTTGCAAGAGGGGTTAATCAAAAGTGCTATGTTTGTCCAAGTAAGGGCAGCACCCAAGCACCGGTCCACCCACATATCACACTATCAAAGTAGCGAACGTGAATCATATGAATATGATAAAAATGAGCTTGACAGTAATTCCCATGTGTCCTCGGGAGCAATTTACTTTATATAAGAGTTCGTTCAGGCTTGTACCTTGCTAAAAAAGGGATTGGGCCATATTGCTGCACCTTTGTTACTATTGTTACTTTCTACCCGTTACAAATTCTCTTATCATACAACTATTTGTTACTGACTATTTCATTGCTTGCAGAGAATACCTTACTGAAAACCGCTTATCATTTCCTTCTGCTCCTCATTGTGTTTTACACTCTTACTTATCGAAAGGACTACGATAGATCCTCTATACTTGTGGGTCATCAAGAGTCTTTTCTGGCGCCGTTGCCGGGGAGTGAAGCGCCTTTGGTAAGTGGAATTTGGTAAGGAAATATTTATATAGTGTGCTGAAATTTATTGTCAGTTGTCACTATGGAAACTAATCCTTTAAGCAGCTTGTTCGGGGTATCTTCACCTCGACCGGAAGCACAAAGAGTTGCTCCTCAACCTACTACACCTACTAAAAATATTTATTATGAGATCCCTTTGTGTATGCTAGAGAAACTATTGGCTAATCCTTTTACAGGAGATGGAACATCACATCCCGACTTGCATCTAATCTATGTAGATGAAGTTTGTGGTTTATTTAAGCTTGAAGGTTTGCCCGAGGATGAGGTCAAGAAGAAGGTCTTTCCCTTATCTTTGAGGGATAAAGCATTGACATGGTATAGGCTATGTGATGATACTAGATCGTGGAACTACAAACGATTGAAATCGGAATTTCATCAAGAGTTTTATCCTATGCATTTGGTACATCGTGATCGGAATAATATCTATAAGTTTTGGCCTCGTGATAGAGAAAGTATCGCTCAAGCTTGGGGGAGGCTTAAATCAATGTTATATTCATGCCCCAATCGTGAGCTCCCTAGAGAAATTATTATTATGAACTTTTATGCTCGGCTTTCTCATGACAGTCGCCCCATGCTCGACACCTCTTGTACCGGTTCTTTCACGAAGAGAGATATTGACTTCAGATGGGATTTATTGGAAAGAATTAAACACGATTCTGAAGATAGGGAGTTTGATGAAGGTAATGAGTCAGGTATGAATCTTAAGTTTGATTGTGTTAAATCTTTCGTAGAAATAGATACCTTTCATGATTTTAGTGATAAACATGGAGTTGACTCTGAGATAGTAGCTTATTTATGCGAATCATTTGTCGCTCATGTCAATCTCCCTATGGAGAAGTGGTTTAAATATCATCCTCCTATAGAAGTTAATGTAGCTAAACCCATTCCAGTTGAAGAGAAAATAATTGCTTATAATGATTCTATTGTTCCTACTGCTTACATTGAGAAACCTCCTTTTCCTTTTAGAATAAAGGATCATGCTTAAGCTTCAACTGTGATACGTAAGGGTTACATTAGAACACATGCAACCCCTGAGCAAATTAAAGTTGAACCTAGTATTGCTATTATTAAAGATCTCTTGACCGACAATGTTGAAGGGCATGTCATTCAATTTTGTGAAGCTTCTGCTAGAATTGCTAAACCTCATACTAGTGATAAGCATAAACCTGTGGTTGGCATGCCTGTTGTTTCCATTAAGATAGGAGATCATTGTTATCGTGGTTTATGTGACATTGGTGCTAGTGTTAGTGCAATACCTCAATCTTTATATAATGAAATTAAAAATGAGATTGCACCTGTCGAGATGGGATTTATTGATGTTACTATTAAACTTGCTAATAGAGATACTGTATGCAATGTGGGAATTGTTAGAGATGTTGAATCTTTTGTGGTAAAATTAAGTATCCTACTAATCTTCTAGTTCTTGCTACCACATAGGATAGCTTTTGTCCCATCATATTTGGTAGAGCTTTCCTCAATACTGTTAATGCTCAAATTAATTGTGAGAAACAAACTGTTACTGTTGGCTTTGGAGGCATGTCGCATGAATTTAATTTTTCTAAGTTTAGTAGACAACCTCACGAAAAAGAATTGTCTAGTAAGGATGAAATTATTGCTCTTACTTCGATTGTTGTGCCTCCTACTGATCCTTTATAATAATACTTGCTTGAACATGAAAATGATATGCATATGGATGAGAGGAATGAGATAGATAGAGTTATCTTTGAACAAAGTCCTATCCTTAAGAATAATTTGCCTGTTGAATTACTTGGAGACCCACCTCTCCCAAAGGGTGATCCTTTGTTTGAGCTTAAACAATTACCTGATACTCTTAAGTATCCTTATCTTGATGAAAAAGTGATATATCCTGTTATTATTAGTGCTAACCTTTCAGATGTTGGAAATATGCCCTAGAGGAAATAATAAATTAGTTATTATCATATTTCCTTGTTCATGATAATTGTTTATTATCCATGCTATAATTGTATTGATCAGAGTTCAATGCATGTGTGGATACATAGACAAAACCATGTCCCTAGTATGCCTCTAATAGACTAGCTCGTTGATCAAAAGATGGTTAAGGTTTCCTAGCCATGGACATGAGATGTCATTTGATAACGGGATCACATCATTAGGAGAATGATGTGATGGATAAGACCCAAACTACAAACGTAGCATATGATCGTGTCAATTTATTTCTACTCTTTTCTGCATGTCAAGTATATGTCCCTATGACCATGAGATCACGCAACTCACGACTATCGGAGGAGTGCCTTGTGTGTATCAAACTTTGCAATGTAACTGGGTGACTATAAAGGTGCTCTACAGGTATCTCCGTTGGTGTATGTTGAGTTGGCATGGATCGAGAATGGGATTTGTTACTCCGTGTGGCGGAGAGGTATCTCGGGGCCCACTAGGTACTACAACATCACAATGAGTCTTGCAAGCAATGTGACTAATTGTTAGTTGCGGGATCTTCTATTACAGAACGAGTAAAGAGACTTTCCAGTAACGAGGTTGAAATAGGTATGGAGATACCGACGATCGAATCTCGGGCAAGTAACATACCAAAGAACAAAGGGAATGTTATACGGGATTAACTGAATCCTTGACATAGAGGTTCGACCAATAAAGATCTTCGTAGAATATGTAGGAACCAATGTGGACGTCCAGGTCCCGCCATTGGTTATTGAACGTCTAGGTGTCTCGGTCATGTCTACATAGTTCTCAAACCCGCAGGGTCTGCATAGTTAAGGTTTGGTGACGTTTCGGTAGTGTAGAGTTATGTATGGTGGTGACCGTAGGTTGTTGGGAGTCCCAGATGAGATCCCGGACGTCACGAGGAGCTCCGGAATGGTCCGTAGGTAAAGATTCATATATAGGAAGTCCCAGTTTGGTCGCCGTAAAAGTTTCGGGCTCATCGGTAGTTTACCGGGAGTGCCGGTAGTGTATCGGGAGACCATCGGGAGGGGTATTTCAACCAAGAGGCTGCATGGTCTATGGGAGAGTGAATACCAGCCCTTAGTGGGCTGGTGGAAGTCCCACACAAGGCCCATGTGGCTGAGATCGTCATCAAGCTGTGCGTGTGCTGAATGCGGAGGTGTCGTCCGTTCGGTGCTAGATCGGAAGGACCGTGATCGAGATCGCGAGACTGTTCGTGATGAGATCGTGGAACCGATCTTGATGAGTTCGCGGGATAGATCATGATCAAGATCATGAGACGGATCATGATGAGATCGCGGGACGGATCATGATGAGATCGCGGGACGGATCGTGATGAGATCGCGGGACGGATCGTGATGAGTTCGCGGGACGGATCGTGATTGGATCGCGGGATGGATCGTGATAAGATCGCGGGACGCTCGGCGATTTGGATCACGAAGATTATCAACTACACCAACTGCATTTCTTAACGCTTCCCGGTTAGCGATCTACAAGGGTACGTAGATCCACTCTCCCTCTCGTAGATGCTCATCACCATGGATAGGTTTGCGTGTGCGTAGTAATTTTTTCCCATGCGACCTTCCCCAACATCAGAGCATGAAGAAAAGAAATTATTGAAAACTCTAAGGAAGCACTGTGATGCTATTGGATATACTCTTGATGATCTTAAGGGCATTAGTCCCACTCTATGCCAGCATAAAATTAAAACTGATCCTGATTCCAAACCAGTTGCCGACCCTCAACGAAGACTGAATCATAAGATGAAAGAGGTGGTAAGAAAAGAACCACTAAAGCGCCTAGAAGCAAGTATTATTTACCCTGTGGCTTATAGTGATTGGGTAAGTCCGGTGCATTGTGTCCCTAAGAAGGAAGGTATTACCGTCGTTCCTAATGATAAAGATGAATTGATCCCACAAAGAATTGTTACTGGCTATAGGATGGTAATTGATTTTAGGAAATTAAATAAAGTTACTAAGAAAGATCATTATCCTCTACCTTTCATTGATCAAATGCTAGAAAGATTGTCTAAACATACACACTTTTGCTTTCTAGATAGTTATTCTGGTTTCTCCCAAATACCTGTTTCACAATCTGATCAAGAGAAAACCACTTTTACTTGCCCTTTCGGTACCTTTGCCTACAGACGTATGCCTTTTTGTTTATGTAATGCACCTGCTATCTTTTAAAGATATATGATGGCTATATTCTCTGACTTTTGTGAAAAGATTGTTGAGGTTTTCATGGATGATTTCTCCTTTTACGGATGTTCTTTTGATGATTGCTTGAGCAACCTTGATCGTGTTTTGCAGAGATGTGAAGATACTAACCTTGTCTTGAATTGGCAAAAGTGCCACTTTATGGTTAATGAAGGCATTGTCTTGGGACATGAAATTTCTGAAAGAGGTATTGAAGTTGATAAGGCTAAAGTTGATGCCATTGAGAAAATGCCATGCCCTACAAACGTTAAAGGTATAAGAAGTTTCCTTGGTCATGTTGGTTTCTATAGTAGGTTCATTAAAGACTTCTCTAAGATTTCTAGGCCTCTCACTAATCTCTTGCAAAAACATATTCCATTTGTTTTTGATGATGGTTGTGAAGAAGCATTTGAAATACTCAAGAAGGCCTTGAGAACTACACCTATTGTTCAACCACCTGATTGGAACCTACCTTTTGAAATTATGTATGATGCTAGTGATTATGCTGTTGGTGCTGTCCTAGGACAAAGAGTTGATAAGAAATTAAATGTTATTCATTGTGCTAGTAAAACTCTAGACAGTGCCAAAAGAAATTATGCTACTACTGAAAAACAATTTTTAGCAGTTGTGTTTGCATGTGATAAGTTCAGACCTTATATTGTTCATTCTAAAGTTACTATTCAAACTGATCATGTTGTTATTAAATATCTCATGGAAAAGAGAGATGCTAAATCTAGACTTATTAGATGGGTTCTCTTGCTACAAGTATTTGATTTGCATATCGTTGATAGGAAGGGTGCTGAGAACCCCGTAGCAGATAACTTGTCTAGGTTAAAGAATGTTCCTGATGACCCACAACCTATTGATGATAACTTTCCTGATGAACAACTGAATGTTATCAATGCTTCACACAGTACACCATGGTATGCTGATTATGCTAATTATATTGTTGCTAAATATATACCACCTCATTTCATGTACCAACAAAACAAAAAGTTCTTTTATGATTTGAGACATTACTTTTGGGATGATCCGCACCTATATAAAGAAGGAGTAGATGGTGTTATTAGACGTTGTGTACCTGAGCATGAACAGGGACAGATCCTACAGAAGTGCCACTCTGGGGCTTATGGAGGACACCATGCTGGAGATAGAACTGCACACAAGGTATTGCAATCCGGTTTTTATTGGCCTACTCTCTTTAAGGATGCTCGTAAATTTGTCTTGTCTTGTAATGAATGTCAAAAATAGGTAATATTAGTAAACGTCAGGAAATGCCCATGAATTATTCACTTGTTATTGAACCATTTGATGTTTGGGGTTTTGATTATATGGGACCTTTTCCAAAATCAATGGGTATACTCATATTTTAGTTGTTGTTGATTACGTTACTAAGTGGCTAGAAGGTATTCCAACTACTAGTGCTGATCATAACACCTCTATTAAGACGCTTAAAGAAGTTATTTTCCCTAGATTTGGAGTCCCTAGATATTTAATGACTAATGGTGGTTCACATTTTATTCATGGTGCTTTCTGTAAAATGCTTGCTAAGTATGATGTCAACCATAGAATTGCATCTCCTTATCATCCTCAGTCTAGTGGTCAAGTAGAGTTAAGTAATAGAGAAATTAAATTAATACTGCAAAAGACTGTTAATAGGTCTAGAAAGAATTGGTCTAAAAAACATGATGATGCATAGTGGGATTATAGAACTGCCTATAAGAATCCCATGGGCATGTCCCCGTATAAAATGGTTTATGGTAAAGCATGCCATTTACCTCTTGAGCTAGAGCATAAGGCTTATTGGGCAATCAAAGAGCTCAACTTTGATTTCAAACTTGCTGGTGAGAAGAGGTTATTCGATATTAGCTCACTCGATGAATGGGGAACTCTAGCATATGAAAATGCCAAGTTGTTTAAGGAGAAAGTTAAGAGGTGGCATGATAAAAGGATACAAAAACGTGAGTTCAATGTAGGTGATTATATCTTGCTATACAATTCTCGTTTAAGATTTTTTGCAGGAAAACTTCTCTCTAAATGGGAAGGTCCTTATATTGTCGAGGAAGTATATTATTCCGGTGCCATCAAAATCAACAACGCAGAAGGCACTTTTCCGAGAGTTGTGAATGGGCAAAGAATCAAGCATTATATCTCAAGTACTCCCATAAATATATAAAGCAATATAATTAATACCATAACCCCGGAGGAGTACATAAGGGATGTTTACCATCCTTTTTCAGACTCCGAAAACTAAGAGGTATGTGATACAGTTAGCAAACCAACCCCAAAACTTTTCCAATATCATTTTTTCTCAGTTTTGGAATATTTAGAAAAATACAAAAATTTAAGGTAGTCCGGAAAGCGCACCAGGAGGCCACGAGCCTGCCAGGCGCGGGCCCACCCCCTGGCTATGCCTGGGGGGCTCGTGAGCTCCTCGTGCGCCTCCCAGACTCCGTTTTCTTGTGGAACACCCCTTATGGTCGGTAAAAATTCATTATATAACTTCCCGAAAGGTATGACCCTCGTACCACGCAAATATCCTCTGTTTTCGTTTTGAGCTGTTGTGCAGACAGATTTAGATCGCTATGACGTCCACCAAGGTCTCAAAGGAAAGGTTCTTTGAAAAGGTCATCAACCCCTACCTCGCGGAGGTGCTGCAACACCGTCAAACCATGGAGATGCATGAGTGGGTGCTGCACATCCGTGACGTTGAAGGGCCCCAGAAGACCGGTAGCATGGAGATGAGGCTCGAAGCAATGGAGCAGCAAGTCTTCAAGTGCCAAGTGATGGTGGAACGCGGACTCAATGCCAACCACATGATGATTACGGAGTTCACCAACAAACACAAGATCGACGCCAAGGACATCGGGGAACACCTCCTCAAGCTCTATAATAGAATCGATCATCTCCAAGCCAAGATCTATGACCTGCAAAACCAGAACTGTGCGTATGAGTATAGATTTAAAGCAATGCGGTTGGCTGCAGATTTGAGGATCCCAGAGACTCGATCATCTTTCCATGATGGAGAACCTATGCCTTGTAAGACGGAGGATCAACCCCGGATTCCTACGACTCCACCACCATCACCTCCGAAGGAAGACAATTAAACACACGGGTATGGGCACTCCCCTTGGCTTGTGCCAAGCTTGGGGGAGTTTCCCCGGTATCGTATCACCATTACATGTTTTGCCTTTACCTTTATATTAGTTTGATCGTTTTGGTAATATCTTTATCTAGTAGACTAAAGTTTTTAGTATGATCTAGGTTTTAGTTTTTCTTTGTGTTACCCTCAATGTAATCGAGTTCGTGAGTTATAATAAAGAGTGTTTTAGTTAAGGGCTTTGCTTCCTGCCATGATCTAAAGAAAATAATAATAGAACAAAAGCATGAAAGATCATGTGATGTTCTTATGAGAAGTGATGACTTCACATATAAAAAGAATGTTGACTGAAACTTGTTGTGGGTAGACAAACGTAGACTTTGGTCATTGTTGCAATTAATAGGAAGTAATAAAGAAAGAGAGGTTCACATATAAATATATCATCTTTGACACCATCTATGATTGTGAACACTCATTCAACTATTACATGTTAAGAAGTAGATGTTGGACAAGGAAGACGACATAATTAATTATGTTTGCCTGGTTCCGAACAATGTTATATGATTATGGATCCTTTAGCATGTGACACTTGCTTCCACGTCATATTAGCCAAAACTTCCGCACTAAGTAGAGATACTACTTGTGCATCCATAAAACCCTCAACCCGGTTTTGCCGTGAGAGTCCACCATACCTAACTATGGATTGAATATGATCCTTCAAGTAAGTTGTCATTGGTGCAAGCAATAAAAAATCACCCTCCAAATATGTATGATCTATTAGTGTGTGGAAAATAAGCTTTATACGAACCTGTGATGAGGAAGACATAAAAGCAACAGACAGCATAATAAAGTTCTTTATCATAGGAGGCAATATAAAGTGACGTTCCTTCACATTAAGAGATCACACATCCAAACCTTAAAAGCGCATGACAACCTCTGCTTCCCTCTAGGAAGGGCCTATCTTGTACCTTTACTTTTGATCTTTAAAAGAGTCATGGTGATCTTCACCAATTCCTTATTTTGCCATCATCTTGTTAAGCGTCATGTGCTAGGGAAAGATCTATATTCAAATATCCACTTGGAAGTAAGTAATCATGAATCATTATTGTTGACATTACCCTTGAGGTAAATAGTTGGGAGGCGAAACTCTAAGCCCCTATCTTTCTCTGTGTCCAACTGAAACTTTGATCTCGTGATTACCGCCTGAGTTTTAGCAATTGTAGAAGACTAAAGATGATTGAGTATGTGGATTTTCTCTGCAAGCTCTTATTTGACTCTTTCCGATGTTATGATAAATTGCAATTGCTTCAATGACTAAAGACTATTGGTTGTTAATTCTCAATGAGATTCTTGATGCATGCTTTACATTGTGAATGAATTGTCACTTTAGCATAAGGGATTATATGACGATACTGCTGTTCTAAATATGATCATGATGCGTGCATGTCTGTATTTTATTTTATCGACACCTCTATGTCTAAACATGTGGACATATTTATTGATCTCGGTTTCCGTTTGAGGACAAGCGAGGTCTAAACTTGGGGGAGTTGATACGTCCATTTTGCATCATGCTTTTATATTGATATTTATCGCATCATGAGTTGTTATAACACGTTATGGTACAATACTCATGCATTTTCTCTCTTATTTTTTACAAGGTTTACACAAAGAGGGAGAATGCCGGCAGCTGGAATTCTGGGAGCAAGTTTGAGATGTCTATTTTGCACAACTCCAAAAGCCATGAAAATCAACGAGGAATTATTTTGGAATCTATTAAAAATACTGGGCCGAAGAAATATCAGAGAGGGAAAGCCAGGAGGTCACGTGCCTTCCAGCCGCGGCCCCCCTGGCCACGCCTCCTACGCTCGTGGGCTCCTCGTAGCTCCTTTGGCCCCCATCTTCTCCTATATGAAGGGTTTCGTCCAAGAAAAAATAATAACAGAGCTTTCGGGAGGAGACGCCGCTGCCACGAGGCGGAACTTGAGCAGAACCAATCTAGAGCTCCCGCAGGGCTGTTCTGTCGGGGAAACTTCTCTGCCGGAGAGGGAAATCATCACCATCGTCATCAGCAACACTCCTGTCATCGGAGGGGACACATATCCACCAACATCTTCATCAGCACCATCTCATCTCCATACCCTAGTTCATCTCCTGTATCCAATCTCCGTCTCGCAACTCCGATTGGTACTTGTAAGGTTGCTAGTAGTGTTAATTTCTTATTGTAGTTGATGCTAGTTGGTTTATTTGGTGGAAGATCATATGTTCATATCCTTAATGATATTCAATACCTCTCTGATCATGAACATAATCATGCTTTGTGAGTAGTTACGTTTGTTCCTGAGGACATGGGATAAGTCCTATTAATAGTAGTCATGTGAATTTGGTATTCGTTCGATATTTCGATGCGTTGTATGTTGTCTCTCCTCTAGTGGTGTTATGTGAACATCGACTACATGACACTTCACCATTATTTGGGCCTAGAGGAAGGCATTGGGAAGTAATAAGTAGATGATGGGTTGCTAGAGTGACAGAAGCTTAAACCCTAGTTTATGAGTTGCGTCGCAAGGGGCTGATTTGGATCCACTAGTTTAATGCTATGATTAGACTTTGTCTTAATTCTTCTTTCGTAGTTGCAGATTCTTGCGAGAGGGGTTAATCATAAGTGGGATGTTTTTCCAAGTAAGGGCAACACCCAAGCACCGATCCACCCACATATAAAACTATCAAAGTAGCGAACGCGAATCATATGAACATGATGAAAACTAGCTTGACAGTAATTCTCATGTGTCCTCGGGAGCACTTTAGTTTATATAAGAGTTCGTTTAGGCTTGTCCCTGATAACCCACAAGTATAGGGGATCGCAACAGTTTTCGAGGGTATAGTATTCAACCCAAATTTATTGATTCGACACAAGGGGAGCCAATGAATATTCTCGAGTATTAGAAGTTGCGGTTTTAATTCAACCACACCTGAAAGATTTAGTATCTGCAACAAAGTTTTAGTAGCAAAGTAATATGATAGTAACAGTAACAATAGTGTCAGTAGCAGTAGTGATTTGTGTAGCGAGTGTGACAGTTGTAGCGCGAAAGTAACAAAGCAAGGACCAATATAGGAAAAGCTCATAGGCATTCGACCGGTGATGGATGATTATGCCGGATGATATTCGTCATGTAACAGTTATAAGATAGGGTAATATGCAACTAGCTCCAGTTCGTCAATGTAATGTAGGCATGTATTCCGTATATAGTCATACGTGCTTAGGGAAAAGAACTTGCATGACATCTTTCATCCATCCCTCCCGTGGCAATGGGGTCCTAATGGAAACTAAGGGATATTAAGGTCTCCTTTTAATAGAGTATCGGAACAAAGCATTAACACATGGTGAATACATGGAATGCTCATACTATGGTCATCTCTGGGAGTGGTTCCGGCTATTGTCACTCTAGGGTTGCCGGGTCATAACACATAGTAGGTGACTACAACTTGCAAAATAGGATCAAGAACACACATATATTGATGAAAACATAATAGGTTCAGATCTGAAATCATGGCACTTGGGCCCTAGTGACAAGCATTAAGCATAGCAAAGTAGTAGCAACATCAATCTTAGAACATTGTGGATACTAGGGATCAAACCCCATCAAAACTAACTCGATTACATGATAGATCTCATCCAACTCATCACCGTCCAGCAAGACTACGATAAGGTTACTCACGAACGGTGAAGACCATCAAGAAATTGGCGATGGAGGATGGTTGATGATGATGATGGCTTCGATTTCCACTCTCCGAAGCCCAAAACAGACTCCAGATCTGACCTCTAGAGGAAGAACAGGTGGTGGTGGCGGCTCCATATCGTAAGACGCGATTATTTCTTCTCCTTTATTTTTTCCGGGACGAATAGGGGTATATGGAGCTGGAGAGGAGGTCGGAGGAGCCACGTGGGCCCCACGAGCCTGCCAGGCGTGGCTAGGGGGGCCCGCGCCTCCTGGGCTCGTGGCCCACTGGCAGCTCCTCCTCGGTTGATTCTTTCTCCGGTATTTCTTATATATTCCACAAAAAATCCTCGTCAATTTTTAGGTCATTCCGACAACTTTTATTTCTACACAAAAACAACACCATGGCAGTTCTGCTGAAAACAGCGTCAGTCCGGGTTAGTTTCATTCAAATCATGGAAATTAGAGTTCAAAACAAGGGCAAAAGAGTTTGGAAAAGTAGATACGTTGGGACGTATCAGTCCCTTGCTACAAAAGGGATTGGGCCATATTGCTGCACCTTTGTTACTATTGTTACTTGCTACCCGTTACAAATTATCTTATCATACAACTATCTGTTACCGACTATTTCAGTGCTTGCAGGGAATACCTTACTAAAAAACGGTTATCATTTCCTTCTGCTCCTCGTTGGGTTTGACACTCTTACTTATCGAAAGGACTATGATAGATCCCCTATACTTGTGGGTCATCACCCCCCCCCCCCCCGCCATCTTCAAAAAACGGTAGGGATGGGAGGGGCTAGGAGATCGACAAAGCTCTTTCGGTGGCTATATGCTATAGTAGAGTATAACTAAGCAAAAAATCAGCATTCTCAATATATGTTTGTGGCATCACTAAAGAAGTTTTGAAGCTTCATCGAACAAACTAATGAACATATCTCCTAATAATAATTGTATGCTCCACAAAACAATCACTCTGAATAAGACACAACTGCATACTAAACTCTAAGATCTAAATAAACTCTAAAGACAAAAATTTCTATGAACAAAAATTTGTATGAACAAAAAAATAGTAATGCAGCAGCAGCGGTGACGGCAAGCTAAGCAGGCAGCAAAGGAGCCCACTACAGGAAGTGAGCGATGGAGTTGGAGGGTCGGCCGGGGACAAGGGGAGAGAGCAGGGGACGGCGTTGGAGCAGGGTGCGGAGACGCGACGCCAGGGCAAGGCGCGGCGATGGCGTCGGCGCAGGGTGCAGCGAGGGGACCGGGGGATGACATCGGGGCAGGGCTCGAGGAGGCGACAGCGAGGTCCGGCAGCCTGGCGGTGTCCAGGTGATCGTCGACACCGTCGGGGGAGAGGAGGAGATCAAAGAAAGCAGATGGATTTGGAAAGTTTGCCAAGTGCCTCTTATATATACCACTCTTTAGTCACCCATCGGGACTAAAGGTGAATGTCACCAGAGGAAAGGGCTAGAAGCCCAGGCCTTTAGTCCCGGTTGGTCGTTCGGACCAGGACTAAAGGGGGCCTTTAGTCCCGGTGTGAACCACCAACGGGACTAGAGGCATGTTCCTTGCACGGACGAGGGGCGGTGGAAGTGTATTCCCACCTCGCCAAGCGAAGCGCGCTTGCTGTTATTTATAGCCCCGTTGCGGCTGCCATCTCGAGCTCCTCTCTAAAGCAAGCCGTGGGCCAAAATTTCCTCTTGGCCCTGCCCTGTTCGGCCTACTTGCCTCGCGGGCCTACATCCTGGCCCATGTATAGTTCGGTTTCTAGTCATATGCAGGTCGTGGTGGGCTAGTAGGTGGGCATATTCTATTTTTATGTTATTTTTGCATATTAGAGTTTTTAACAACAAATACTTGATGAGAATTCCTTATGAATCTTTTTGCTATTAATTTTTTTAACAAAAAATACTTTACGAAAATTGTTATTCTATTA
This sequence comes from Hordeum marinum, assembly GCA_022496015.1. Classification (NCBI taxonomy): domain Eukaryota; kingdom Viridiplantae; phylum Streptophyta; class Magnoliopsida; order Poales; family Poaceae; genus Hordeum; species Hordeum marinum. The sequence continues at coordinate 26,222,593 of CM039676.1, read as the reverse complement.
AAGTTTTTAACAAAAAATACTTTGATAATTTTAGTTCAAGAAATTTTATATGATTGTAAGTTATTATTATTTTGAACATAACTAGAGGTTTATACAAGCTTTTTAGTTGATTATTTTTGCTATTGAAGAATATCATAGTTTTGCTTTAGTTGATCATCAATAAATATTAGTCCCTTCGTTCCTTTATATAAGGTGTATTTGTTTTTTCAAAAGTCAAACCAAGTCATGTTTGACCAAGTTTTTAGAAAAAATATATCAATATCCGCAATATAAAATTATATCATTTGAACCATCATGACAAGTAGTTTCATATTTTATCTATTTGAAATTACAGATGTTGTTAGTTTATTTTATAATCTTGGTCAAATATATAAATAGTTGACTTGCACGGAAATCAATACACCTTATATTCTCGAATGGAGGGTGTATAATTGATTCTTTTTAGTTGATTCTATTGGCTATTAGAGTTTTACAAAAGCTTTTTAGTTGATTATTTTAATGATTTTTTCAGCTAAATGGCCATGAATTTAAATGGCACTACAAATGAAGAATATTATAAATAATTGTTGTTAACCTAATAATGTTATATTTTATTTTGTGTTAAGTAATTAGTATTTTCTTTTTTTGATGCATATAATGATTTTTGAGCTAAATGACCCTAAAGTTGAAAAGCACTATAAATTAACTCTGAATAGGTTGAAACTTGGCATGGTATCATAATTTCACCCCACATAGCATGTGCTAAAAAGTTTAGAGGGTTACAGCAAAAACTGGGTGCGCTTCGTGTACAAATTGGACAATCGCTTTCGAAGTAAGAGGGTTTCTAACGAAAAGTCATCTATTACAAAGGGATTTTATTTTTTTACATATTTTAACTCAAGACTTTTTGTGCATTCAATACGCACCATCAAAGCCACATCATCAATTTTCAACCATTTTCTGACTTCATTTGCTATTTTTCATGCATTTAATGTTTTATTTTGAGCTAAATGACCATGAAATTGAAAGCACTATAAATGAACTCTGAAAAGGTTGAAACTAGGCATGGTATCATAATTTCACCCACATAGCTTGTGCTAAAAAGTTGAGAGGGTTACGGGAAAACTGGATGCACTTGGTGTACATACTGGACAATCTCTTCCGAAGTATCCGGGTTTCGAATGAAAAATCATCTACTAGAAAGTATTTTATTTTTTTAAACATATTTTGACTCCACACTGTTTGTGCATTCAATATGCACCATTCAAAGCCACATCATAAATTTTCAACCCTTTTCTGACTTCATTTGCTATTTTTCATGCATTTAATGATTTATTTTGAGCTAAATGACCCTGAAATTAAAAGGCACTACAAATGAACTCTGAAAAGGTTGAAACTTGGCATGGTATCATATTTCACCCACATAGCATGTGCTAAAAATTTTAGAGGGTTACGGCAAAAACTGGATGCACTTCGTGTACAAACTGTACAATCTCATTTGAAGTATCATGGTTTCGCATGAGAAATCATCTATTAGAAAGGGATTTCATTTTTTGGCATGTAACTCGAGTGATATTCTAGATCAAATCCATCATCAGAATAATTATGGAGCATATCTATGGCTTTGAACCTATAATCAAAGGTGTAAATATTCGTTTATCTTGTATATGTCGAATAGTTGCTTGAACGATTGTACCATCTGATATGTTGTCTTCACTAGAGAGAAAGTCTTCACTTTTTCTTCGTGTGTGTCCCTTGCTTATTGCGGCATAACCATGGATAATCTTCATCGTTTAACAAGATGCTTGGGTCAGCCTTCACTTTGAAGGGGGGAATTTCATGAAACTTTTCATATTCTTCAGATATGTGTGTCTTGTCCTCCACTCCCATGATGTTTCTTTTCCCTGAAATAACTATGTGGCGCTTTGGCTCATCGTATGATGTATTCGCTTCCTTATCTTTTCTTTTTCTCGGTTTGGTAGACATGTCCTTCACAAAGAAAACTTGTGTCCACGAGTAGAAAACATGGCTTTGGTCTAGGCTGGGCCAACCCATTAGTCCCAGTTCAGTCACGAACGAGGACCAATGGGGGCAACGGTCCCGGTTCGTGAGGTCAGGGGGCCGGCCGGGCCATGTGGGGCATTGGTCCCGGTTCTTCGGACACCTTTGGTCCCGGTTCCTGACACGAAACGGGACCACTGTGCCTCGCTCCTAGCCCACAACAATTGGTCCCGGTTCGTGGGTGGAATCAGTACCAAAGGGGGTCCTTTAGTCCCGGTTCCAGCCACGAACCAGGACCAATGAGATGCCTATATATACCCCCTTGCCGGCGAGCAGAGCACTCCACACAGCTCTGTTTTTTTGGACGGCGAGGGAAGAGCTATGTGGTGCTCTAGCTCACCTCCTATACACATGAGATGTTCGATGAAATGCCGAAGCCACATTTAAGGTTTCTCCTCTCGAATTTACTTGTCCAAGCTCCATTTTACTCAAGATTTGTCTAGGTTTGGCGGTCCGTCCTGTCCCGTCCCCATCCTCACCGCCGTCGATCGCCCGCGCCCATCTCGGTGTCGGCACAACCATGGTTAGCCTGTTCTTCTTATCATCTTTCTAAAAGAAACAAGTTTTTACTTGTATGTTTTATATAGATACTTGTGTAATTTTCTTACTTTTATTATTGTATTTATTTTGGTCACTATTGTACTTTGATCTTAATGTGATGATGAATTTCTATTAATTTGGTCACTTCTGTATTCATGGTATGTTGTAATGGTTTTTAATACACTTTATTATTATTATATAACGCACGCAGATGAACCGACAATGCATGTACGGTGACCGATGCACCTCCGAGTATATTAAGGGCTTGCATAATTTTCTCGAAGCGGCTGAGGCAAACAAGCAAAATGGTTTTATTCATTATCCATGTAATGTCTGTGAGAATACGAAGGCTTTCTCCAACTGTAAAACCCTTCACTTCCACCTACTTGAGAAGGGTTATATGCCACACTATAATGTTTGGACCAATCATGGAGAAAGAGGGGTTATGATGGAAGACAACAAAGAAGAAGCGGATGATAACAACTACGTGCCTCCTGAATACGATGATGCTGCAATGGGGGAAGATGAAGATCAAGAGGAACTAGACAATGTGCCCGATCATGATCTTCGCCGGGTCATTGTTGATGCAAAGAGATAATGCGAATGTGAAAACAAGAAATTGAAGTTCGAACGCATGCTAGAGGATCATAAAAAAGGGTTGTACCCCATTGTGAAGATGGCAACACAAAGCTCGGTACCATACTGGAATTGCTGCAGTGCAAGGCAGAGAATGGTGTACATGACAAAGGATTTGAGAAGCTACTGAAAATATTGAAGAACAAGCTTCCAAAGGATAACGAATTGTCCGACAGTACTTACGCAGCAAAGAAGGTTGTATGCCCTCTAGGATTGGAGGTGCAGAAGATACATGCATGCCCTAATGTCTGCATCCTCTACCGGGGTGCGTACGAGGATTTGACGGCATGCTCGGTATGTAATGCATTGCAGTATAAGATCAGATGAGATGACCCTGGTGATGTTGACAACGAGCGCCCCAGGAAGAGGGTTCCTACCAAAGTGATGTGGTATTCTCCTATAATACCACGGTAGAAACGTCTGTTCAGAAACAAAGAGCATGCGAAGTCGATGCGATGGCACAAAGAGGACCGTAAGAAATATGGGAAGTTGAGAGCACCTGCTGACAGGTCGCAGTGGAGAAAGATCGAGAGAAAGTGGAGCGACTTTACATGTGACCCAAGGAGCATATGGTTTGGTTTAAGAGCAGATGCGTTAGTCCTTTTGGGGATCAGAGCAGCAAGCATAACACATGTCCTGTGACTCTATGTATGTATATCCTTCCTCCTAGGTTGTGCATGAAGCGAAAGTTCATTATGATGCCAGTGCTCATCCAAGGCCCTAAGCAACCCGGCAATGACATTGATGTGTACCTAAGGCCATTAGTTGATGAACTTTTACAGCTATGGAATGGAAGAGGTGTACGTGTGTGGGATGAGAACGAAGGGGATAAATTTGACCTACATGCATTGCTGTTTGTAACCATCAACGATTGTCCTGCTCTCAGTAACCTTTCAGGATAGACAAACACGGGATACCATGCATGCACACACTATTTAGAGGACACCAACGGTATATATTTGGACAAATGCATGAAGAATGTGTACCTGGGGCATCGTCGATTTCTTCCGACCAACCATCAATGTAGAAATAAAGGAAAGCATTTCAAGGGTGAGGCAGATCACAGGAAGAACCCCGCCCTCCGTGTTGGTGATCACATACTTGCTGTGGTCAATGATTTACAAGTAATCTTTGGAAAGGGTCTCGACATACTATCTGTCCCGAATGACGCTGAGGGACGCGCACCCGTGTGTAAGAAGAAATCTATATTTTGGGACCTACCCTATTGGAAAGACCTAGAGGTGCGCTCTGCGATCGACGTGATGCACGTGACGAAGAATATTTGCGTGAACCTTCTAGGCTTCTTGAGAGTGTATGCGAAGACAAAAGATACACCAGAGGCACGCGAGGACCAACAACGTGTGCATGAAAAAGATGGCATGCATCCAGAGCCGTATGAATGTCCTGACAGCTATGCTCTTACCAAAGAAGAGAAGGAAATCTTCTTTGAATGCCTGCTCAGTATGAAGGTCCCCTCTAGCTTCTCATCGAATATAAAGGGAATAATACATATGGCAGAGAAAAGGTTCCAGAACCTAAAGTCTCATGACTGCCACATGATTATGACACAACTGCTTCCGGTGGCATTGAGGGGGCTTCGACCGGAAAACGTTCGATTAGCCATTATGAAGCTATGTGCATTCCTCAATGCAATCTCTCAGAAGGTGATCAATCCAGAAATCTTGCCAGGGTAATTAAGGAGTGATTTGGTGCAATGTCTTGTTAGTTTCGAGCTGGTCTTCCGACCATCCTTCTTCAATATCATGACGCACGTCCTAGTTCATCTAGTCGATGAGATTGTCATTCTGGGCCCTGTATTTCTACACAATATGTTCCCCTTTGAGAGGTTCATGTTAGTCTTAAAGAAATATGTTCGTACCCGCGCTAGGCCAGAAGGAAGCATCTCCATGGGCCATCATAGGAGGATTTCATTGGGTTTTGTGTTGACTTCATTCCTGACCTTAAGAAGATTGGTCTCCATCAATCGCGGTATGAGGGGAGACTGACTGGAAAAGGCACGCTAGGAGCTGACTCAATAATATGTAGGGACGGGCATTCTTGGTCTCAAGCACACTACACAGTTCAACAGAATTCTAACTTCGTGACCCCGTATGTCTATGAACACAAGAATATTCTATGCTCCAAACACCCGGAGCAGTGTGATGACTGGATTTCATGTGAACACATCAGGACTTTCGGCAATTGGTTGCAAAAAGGTCTCATCCGTGACAACATTGTTTCTAATGAGCTGTACTTGTTGGCCAGGGGACCATCTTCGAGTGTAATGACTTACAAAGGGTACGATATAAATGAGAATACATTTTACACAATCCCCCAGGATCAAAAGAGCACCAACCAAAACAGCGGTGTCCGCTTTGATGCCGCAACCAAGAGGGGAAAGGACACATATTATTGTTACATAGTGGACATATGGGGACTTGACTATGGACATGATTTGAAAGTCCCTTTGTTTCAGTATAAATGGGTCAATCCGTCAAGAGGCTGGGTACAGGAAGATCCACAGTACGGAATGACAACACTGGATCTGAACAATCTTGGATACACAAACGAACGATTCGTCCTAGCCAATGATGTGGCGCAGGTTTTCTATGTGAAGGACATGTCTACCAAACCGAGAAAAATAAAAGATAAGGAAGGGAATACATCATACGATGAGCCAAAGCACCATATAGTTCTTTCATCAAAAAGAGACATCGTGGGATTGGAGGCCATGACATACATGTCTGAAGATGATGAAAAGTTTCATGAAATTCCTCCCTTCAAAGTCAAGGCTGACCCAAGCACCCTGTTAAACGATAAAGATTATCCATGGTTACGGCACAATAAACAATGGACACAAGCGAAGAAAAAGTGAATACTTTCTCTCCACAACTATATCATTGCAATTACATGCGAAGAAATGGAATGTGTTTTGTAACACATGAGTTTTCGTCTGAAACCCTTATACTTCGAAAGAGATTGTCCATTTTGTACATGAAGTGCATCCGGTTTTTGTCGTAACCCTCTCAACTTTTTATAACATGCTATGTGGGTGAAACGAAGTGCACCATGCCAACTTTCAAACTTTTCAGAGTTCATTTGAAGTGCTTTTCAATTTCAGGGTTATTTAGCTAAAAAAATCAGTAAGTGCATGAAAAATACAAAATGAAGTTAGAAAGGGTTGAAAATGGATGATGTGGCTTTGAATGGTGCATTTTGAACACACAAAAAGTATGGAGTTGAAATAAATTCAAAAAAATGAAATCTCTTTGTAACAGATGAGTTTTCGTCTGAAACCATGATACTTCGAAAGAGATTGTCCATTTTGCACACGAAATGCATCCAGTTTTTGCCGTAACCCTCTCAACTTTTTAACACATGCTATGTGGGTGAAATGATGATACCATGCCAACTTTTAACCTTTTCAGAGTTCAATTGAAGTTCTTTTCAATTGAGGGTCATTTTAGCTAAAAATAGATGATGTAATGCATGAAAAATAGCAAATCAAGTCAGAAAAGGGTTGAATGGGACGATGTGGCTTTGAATGGTGTATATTGAATGCAGAAAAAGTCTTGAGTTCAAATATGTTTAAAAAATTGAAATCCTTTTGTAACAGACGTGTTTTCGTGCGAAACCCTGATACTTCGAAAGAGATTCCCCATTTTGTACACGAAGTGCATCCAGTTTTTGCCATAACCGTCTCAACTTTTTAGCAAATGCTATGTGGGTGAAATGATGGTACCATGCCAAGTTTCAACCATTTCAGAGTTCATTTGCAGTGCTTTTCAATTTAGGGTCATTTTAGCTCAAAATAAATGATGAACTGCATGAAAAAAGCAAATGAAGTCAGAAAAGGGTTGAAAAGGGGTGGTGTGGCTTTGAATGGTGCATATTGAATGCAGAAAAATTCTTGACTTCAAATATGTATATAAAATTTGAAATCCTTTTGTAACAGACATGTTTTCATTCCATAAAAGTTATATAACTAAACTTGATATTATATACAATTCATGCAACTAAAATTATCAAAGTTATTTTTGTTAAAAACTTTAATAGAAAAAAGAATATTCATAAATTATTTTTTGTTAAGAACTTCTAATATGCAAAAAAATAAATAAAGTAAAAATAGATACGCTTCTAGGGAAAATTCAACCTAAATTCAAAGTGCTAGAAAGTACATACTAGCACATACTAGCATTTTGAACTTAGGTCAAATATTCAAGGGCATCTATTTTCACTATGAGAGGAGCTCAACGTAGCAGCTAGGGCTGTGCAAGGCCATTGGTCCCGGTTGGTGCTGTTGGGGAACATTGCATGGGAAAACAATTCCTATGCACACGCAAGATCTATCCATTGTGATGAGCATCTACGAGAGGGAGAGTGGATCTACATAACCTTGTAGATCGCTAAGCAAGAAGCGTTAAGAAACGCGATTGGTGTATTCGAACGTCTTCGTGATCCAGATCGCCGAGCGTCCCGCGATCTCATCACGATCTATCCTGGGATCCAATCACGATCTGTCCCGCGAACTCATCACGATCTGTCCTGCAATCTGATCACGATCCGTCTTGTGATCTTTATCATGGTCCTTCCGATCTAGCGCCAAACGGACGACACTTCCGCGTTCAGCACACGTACAGCTCGATGACGATCTCCACCTTCTTGATCCAACAAGAGGGAGCGGAGAGGTAGGTGATTTTTCCGGCAGCATGATGGCTCTCCAGCGATGCTGGTGGAGCTATTCTGGCAGGGCTTCGCCTAAGCACTGCAGAAATCCGATTAAGAGGAGAAACTATGAACTGGAGGAACGGGTAGCACGTGGCTGAAAATCTAGTGCCAAAAACCCTAAAACCTCCAGTATATATAGGAGGAAGAGTGGAGGAGTCTTGGCCCAAGGGCCAAGCCACCAAGGCTTCCGCCGAACTAGGAGGGAGAGGAGGATTCCACCTCCAATCCTAGTAGGACTAGGGTTCCTCCTTATTTTTGCCTTTTTTGCCTTTTTTCCACCTTTTCTCTTTGGGCTTTTCTTTCCCAGCCGCATGGGCCTTTTGTGGGACTTCCACCAGCCCAGTAAGGGCTGGTATTCACTCTCCCACATCCCATGTAGCCTCTTGGGTCGAAATACCCCTCCCGGTGGTCTCCCGGTACACTACCGGCACTCCCGGTACACTACCGATGAGCCCGAAACTTTTTTGGCAACCAAAATAGGACTTCCTATATATCAATATCTACCTTCGGACCATTACGGAGCTCCTCGTGACATCCGGGAACTCATCCGGGACTCCGAACAACCTTCGGTCACCACCATACATAACTCTATACTACTGAAACGTCACCGAACCATAAGTATGCCGACCTTGCGGGTTCGAGAACTATGTAGACACGACCAGACACCTATACGGTCAATAACCAATGGCGGGACCTGGATGCCCATATTGGTTACTACATATTATACGAAGATCTTTATCGGTCGAACCTCTGTGTCAAGGATTCAGTTAATCCCGTATGATGTTCCCTTTGTTCTTCGGCATGTTACTTCCCCGAGATTTGATCATCGGGATCTCCATACCTAGTTCAACCTCTTTAATGGCAAGTATCTTTACTCGTTACATAATACAAGATCTCGTGACTAACACTTTGTCACATTGCTTGCAAGGCTTATTGTGATGTTGTATTACCGAGTGGGCCCTGAGATACCTCTCCATCACACGGAGTAACAAATCGCAGTCTTGATCCATGCCAACCCAACAGACACCCTCGGAGATACCTGTAGAGCATCTTTATAGTCACCTAGTTACGTTGCGACATTTGATACACACAAGGTACTCCTCTGTTGTCAGTGAGTTGCATGATCTCATGGTCATAGGAACAAATACTTGAAATGCAGAAAAATAGTAGCAATAAACTGACACGATCATATGCTACGTTTGTAGTTTGGGTCTTGTCCATCACATCATTCTCCTAATGATGTGATCCCGTTATCAAATGACATCTCATGTCCATGTCTAGGAAACCTTAACCATCTTTTGATCAACGAGCTAGTCTATTAGAGGCATACTAGGGACATGGTTTTGTCTATGTATCCACATGTGAATTTAAGTCTCCAATCAATATAATTATACCATGGATAATAACGATTATCATGAACAAGGAAATATGATAATAAATAATTTATTATTGCTTCTAGGGCATATTTACAATAGTCTCCCACTTACACTAGAGTCAATAATCTAGTTCACATCACCATGTGATTCACATTGTTATGAATCTAACACCCAAGGAGTTATGGGGCTCGATCATGCTTTGCATGTGAGAGATGTCTTATAGTCAACGGGTCTACGACATTCAGATCTGTGTGTACTTTGCAAATCTCTATGTCAAATCGTAAACACTGCTACCACACTCCACTTGGTACTATTCCAAATGGATGCTCCACTATACGTATCCAGATTGCTACTACGAGTCATCCAGATTAGTGTTAAAGCTTCTATCGACGTAACTCTTTACGGCGAACTCTTTATCACCTCCATAATTGAGAAACATCTGCTTAGTCTTTTAGTTACTAAGGATAATCTTGACCGCTGTAGCGACCCGACTCAAAACGAGTCAAGCCTCTATGTGTTCTGTGCCATCCCTGGATCAGTATGATGGCACACACAGTACATCAATGTATATATCAAAGTGCAATCACATGTAATAACGTAAAACTGATATATACCTTAAAATAGCAGCGGATACAGTCAACGGGAGTGGAGTCCCAATAACACCAACAGCAAGTTGAGTGCAGACCGTAACCCTGAATCGTACTCTTACCCATCGTAGAAGAGTATCTGCAACATAAGACGTTGCAGCCATGTAGGTCAGTACATTGAATGTACTGGCAAGATCACCATAGAAGAACAAAAGAATAAAGACTATTCTATATGCAAAGGCTTTGTGGCTCTGTGTCTAAGTTTTTGCATAAAAGCTGATTTTATTTTCCTACAACAAAAGGAATATCAAGAATTTCACTATAGACTTACCTATCATGACATGGTTCCCCCAACCAATGTCTCAATGCCCACAAGTATCTTAAGTTGCCCACAATTAAGTTATCAGTCCAGTGTTGAGAGTTCAGAGATAGTTCCAAGTCTACAAGCTCAAATTGTCCGTAACTGTGGAGACGGCTAATCGATTAGGTTTAACTCTTCAGAATATTGTGTCCTTTACCCACAAGATTCGTTCCCTTCTCATATGTCCTCGCACTGCCTGGTGTTTGAGAACAGGATGAACGAAACATGGTCTTACCGAGTGCTTCCCGGACTATCCGACAGTGCCCATCCAATCCTAACGTCGACTACATCTCGTAGCACTATCTAGACAGAGTCACAACAAGGGTCAACCAAGCCAGAGCCCATAATGACTTGTGGCTACACAGGTAAGCTTCCAGGCATGAAGTATTCATCCTTCTCTTTGAGTCTGGGTGAAGCTTTCCGCAAGATCTCATGGCACTTCTCCATGCATCCCGGCCATCCACTGGTTTCTCCAGGGATGCCCAATCAACCACCCTTCACCCAGTACTGTGTATTGAAAATTTGTTTTCTCGAGTCTCGAAGTCTTGAGGTCATGAAGATGCAGGACTTGAAGATGCCTTCATGAAGTTGTCATCTTGTCGTGGAGTCCTTCTTCACACCACTCACGAACACTCATACCAGACCCTGTCTACTTTAGCATAGCATTGCACTAACTAGCGTTCCCGGGGCTTTAGTAACAAGTGGTGGGTTCCTATCTCATGCATTCTACTCAACTACAAGAATTTCAATAACACTACGGGAGGGATTTGTTGAATGATGTCACTACATGCAATAAAACATAGGTATGAAATAGATGGTCAAAGTGAACTTGCCTGTACTGTTGATGAAGAAAAGGATCGCTCTCAGAAAATACTTGATAGAACTATACGTCACTCTCCGATGAAATCTATACAAACAAACATTGCATTCATATAAGCAATCATACTAGCAATCAATTCTAACAATCACAAGGTAACACAAGAAACAAAAGCAACAAGGTTGATGAAGGAAATACTTAAGACAAAACTCAAAGTAACAAAACTACATCAACACCACTAGGGTTGTGATGAAGGAAATACTTAAGACAAAAGTAATATCAAACATTAATAAATATATTTATTATAAAACAGAATTAAATCATCTAAAACTTTTGTGAAAATAATCTCTACTAATACTAAGTTGTTTTATCAAACATTACCTAATGATGAAGAATATAGTTTCCTATAATAATAGAGTAAAACTAAATTATTTTTATTAACAAACATTTCTTAAGAGGAAATATTTATTAAAACTTTATTCGAAAACAGAATCTAATTACTTAAAACTTTAGTTAAAAGAATTATTACTAACTAATTTGTTTTTAATCAACTATACCTATTTGAAAAAGGGTATAGGTCCCTACAATAAAATTCATAACTAAACAAATTATATTCTGTTAACAGCAAGTAAATCACTAAAGTTTAGGACAACATTACTAAATGAAATCTAAAACATAAGCTAAATAATATCAGATTTTAAATTAAACCAAAAGAAATCAAACGAATTAAACTAATAGGAAACTAAAACAGATTCTGTTTTGATTAAGAATACTAATCAAATTTATCTAAATAATTCTCAAATTTTACCTAATGATAACTAAGATCACTAGAGACAAGTAGCAAAAAGAATCAATCAAAAATACATTTTAGAACTCAAGATATTCAGAATACAAAATTTAAATCAAATCTATTTAAATTCAAATTTTAATATTCAAATATGTTCAAACTTGGCGTCTACAGAAACTAGATAAATTTTTTGACCTAATGCAAAAAGAATCAAGTTAAAACACTTAAAAACAGAAACGATATGCTAATAACAAAATCAGGATTAATTCTGTTTTAAAACAGAAACAGAAATTAAAAAAAAGATCCTAACTAACGGTCAGGGGGGTGATGACGTGTTGCTCTGCGATTGGTTGAAGGGTGTGCGGGGAAAATCAAGCAGACGGCCGGACTATAGAGGAAAATGGTTCGCTGTTTAATAAGTTCTAATCTGTCTCGTTGATCCAGATCTGACGGTGGAGAGGGGTGGAGGAGCTCACCGTGGGGTTCGACGGCTCCGGCGAGATTTCGACGATGTCCGACGGCGGCGAGGTCGATGGAGACGGCGTTCCAGTGGTCGTCCATGGCAGTAGAGGGGTCCAGACGACCGCGGCAACTCCCTGGGCAGGAGCTCGGGGAGCTTCGGGATGGTGGTGGCCAATGGAATTTCCGGCGAGGGTGGTGGTATGGCGGCTCTGGAGGGTTTCCTACGAAGGCGAGGGGATGGGGAGGTGTGCACGAGTGTGGGGAGGTCGTCGAAGGCCTCAGGAGGGCTCGGGGACGGGTGTGGCGACGGGTACGAGGGCAAAGATGCGGCGGCTACCGGTAGCTCCGGTGATGGGTTCCGACGAGGTGGGGCACGACAAAGGGGGGCAAAGTAGGGAAATGGAGGTAGGGAGCCTCAGGCTTTAATTAGGAGGGGTCGGGGTCGAGGGAGGGGGACAGGAGAGAGATCTCCGGCGCGGAGTTGTCGGCGAGAGTAGGGGAGGGAACGGAGGAGGAAGATGGGCACGGGAACGGCGCGATCGGTCGGTGGGGTCCACCGGTCAGCGAGAGGGGAGAGGGGCGCGATCATCGGGCGACCGGCGCGGAGTCGTTTCGGGTGGGAAAACAGGGTGGGCCGGCGGGCTTTTAAAACCTTAAAGGATTTTCCTATTTTACTTTAACAGCAAACCAAAAACCAATTAATGTCCATAAATACTTTCCTAAAAATAACATTTTTATACCATGATTATGAGGAGAATAAATATCATTTAATGGACATTTTTCCCTGGCCAAATTAAATACTTTAAAAAATATTTTTTACAGAAAATTGCCTAATTGGCTTTATTTACTTTTGCAAATATTTTTCAAATAACTTTTTGGGTTTGATGATTCAAAAACTTCACAAATTACCCCCTGGTTTGGAGTGTCACATTACTCCTCTCAAAATCTTTGCAAGGGGTTTGGATGCTTGCAAAAATTCAAATAGGGAATTCAATGAAAGAAAAACTCCATATGATAATTTCTCATATAGTTTTCAAATTCCATTTTTCAAATATTTGCTTTAACTTCCAACTCATATTTCACACATTTTAAGAAGTCATATTATCCTCTCTCATGAAAATCATTGAGTTGCCTAAAGTTCTTGAATTTGAAATATTTTCAAAATGGAACTCAAACCATTTTCAAATCCCTTTTCATTTTCTCAAATGGAAGATGTCATGTCATCTTCACTCTAGGGTTTTGTGATGAAATGGATTTTGAATTTCCGGACGATCAAAATGCAGAGTAAGAGTTTTGGGAAAGTCATTTTATTCCCTCTCATTCAAAAGTTTCAAAAAGTTTCAAATTTCACTCACTTTCAATCACAAACAAACAAACAATCATTCTAATAATTATTATAACATTCCAAAGTTTGGGATGTTACAAACCTACCACACTTAAAATGAATCTCGTCCTCGAGATTCGGAAGGGCTAGAAAGAAAAGGTTAGGGTTTGGGGGTCTTGTAGCAATTTCACTGACCAAGAAGGTGTGGGTCTTCCAACAAGTCTCCATTGACCTGGAAGTGTGGGTCTACCACACTTAAAATGAAAGTTACTGGTCCCTCAAAATCTTGGCAGTCATCTGGGTGCATCTGTCTTTTCACCTTCTTCACGATAGCTTCTTCGCTGATGCTCTTCCATTATATCAAAATCTTGTGTTCTTACATCAAAAATGTATTTCTTCCGATATTGGGTCTTCTTAACTGACAGGCCTCATGGTCATTCTAAATAACATATCGATGATCTCCTGGTGGTCTACAATTAGTGGTCATCCTGCAGTGAAATCGGTCTTGGCTTCATTCCTCACCGTAGAATTCCTACGTGTGACAGCAATTGTCATGTACAAGGGGTTTTACATCATACCATTCTAAGTCTTAAACAAAAAGCTTCAAAGAACGACGTCTCTTTACTATGGGTAAGTCACTCAGATTTACCAATCCAAATAACAAGAGAATGATAAGAGTAAGTCGTCATGGTGGCCAAGCCATGTCGCACTGCAATCATTACCTTGTATAAGGTTTAGTGAATCTCGTATTCTAACACTTGGGCTTCCTCACATGCATTGTAGAAATTTCTCTTGTCAATGAACAAAGTTCGGATAAATCCATTGATTCTGCAAGCTAAGCAAAAACGTCTATCGTTTTCTTCACCACTCTCAGGTTATCGTATTCTCCTAAAAAGAAACGTTTGTTGATCAGTAATAGCTTCTTCCAGTTTCTTCCTTCACAACGGTGGGGCTTGATCCTTATCCATCCTGAGGTCAGTGAGTTGTGGGTTCACTTGAATACTTGGATATCTTTAACTCACTCCGAGGGTTACTGTCGTTCCATATACCAACATTACCTTCAGTTCACTCGACCATACTCTTCACATGCTTATTCTTGTTTAGATTTCCACTCTGCGGGATTCATTTTCCTTTCCATTGGTCTGTTTAACCTTGGGCATGGTTTCATCACAATCATCCTTTTTCTCAATATTCCAACTTTGAAAAAAAAATGTCACAAAGGTTATCATCCACATAGTTTGATGTGTTTCCACATTCGCTTCACCTGTATTCACTATTTAAAACTCCTTAATCCGGAAAGGTACTTGTGGTTACTACCACACTTAAAATGAAATGCACTCATGTCTGCAGAGACCATATGTTCTCATATCCTTGAAAATGGTCGGAGTTCTTTGTTCATAAAGTAACAACTCATGTAATACAGCATAAGATAAATCATGACACCATAAATTTCCATTGATCTCATGAACTTATTACAAACTTTGAGACTTCCGTTACATAAATTCAAAAATGATATGAGTGCTACCTATTACATTTATTACATCCAAAATCCAAAACTCAGACTACTCATGTTTAGCCATTCTTCTCCGGACAGGTATAGGAGTAGTGTCCTGTCTTCTTGCATAGAAAACAAATGATTTCTGACATCTCTCGGGGCTTCTTGATATTGGTTTTTGCTCCTGGAAGTACTGGTTCCTTTCTTGGGCATTTATTAGCATAGTGGCCCATATCCTTACACTTGAAACATCTAATATGACTCAGGTCCCTCTATTCAGGGGCTTGTCTCTTTCCGAGCTTCTTTGTTCCGATCAAACTTTCAATTTCCTGTGGATCAAACTCCACTTCTTTTGTTGGGAAGTTTCGCAGATACTCTTTTCTTTCCTTCGTGCAGTCCTGTGAGAAGTGTCCTTCTTCTCCACATGAATAGCAGGCATTGGAGTAAAATCTGGTTAGGCCTTCTCCATCAGGGTCTTCAATATCTTCCTTCATCACAAGTTCTCCTAACTTTCCTCTGAAGGCTTCCTTCATGGCTTTCTTCTGCTGTTTGATGACTTCTTGTACCTTGGGGTACACTTGGCATTGAGCAGGGTAATGTGTAGTCCCTTCACACAAGAAACATGTCACCTGCCCTATTCGGTATTCCTCAGCAGGGTGTTTCTCTTCACAGTAAGGGCATCCATCCTTGTGTTCTTCCTGGTTGTGTCCTATCTCTCCACATATCTTGCAGGCACAAATCTTCTTCACACCTTTGCAACGGGGCTTCTGGGCGTTGGTAACAACATGGGATCTTTGCAAAGTCATCCTGAATTCTTCCCAAGTGATTGATTCCTGCCTATCATGGATATCTTCATGCATCTTCCACCAATGTGCAGCACCTTCTGCAAAGTACCGAAGAGCATACTGGACCATCTCGTTCCTTGCAACAAGGTTACTCCTTAGGTGATCCTCCATGTTCTGAATCCATTCTTCTGTCTCTAACCGAGTCATTGATCCAGAATACACAAGTCCAGCTTCAATCATCATCTATTGGGGTCAAGGTTTTGGGGATGAGATGCAAGAGAGAGAGAGAAGGAGGGGAAAACACACAATACAAACAATGGTTTTGAAAAAAAGTTTTTAGTTGTGTCTGTCGAAAATAAAACTTACACACAAATGACAGCTCACAAATTCATCGTATCTAACGTAAGTATACAACAGGGGTTTGGTCTTCTAGGGGCATAATATCTTGGAAATTCTTCGTGGTCTTCAATTTCTTCAGATCTGTATAGTCTTCAACTTGTACAACTTCAATTCTTCTAATGCAGGGTGAAATTTTCTTTACTTTCATGTGACCATCAGTTGTTTCGATATCTTGTCCTTCTTGGAGTGGCTTCAGTTGATCCTTCATGTGGTCAAAAGGGAAAGGGTATTGTCTAACTATTTGATAATACTCAGAAAGGATGAGAAGTCACTATTGAAAACAAGTTGGAGAGAAATCTTTTCCTAAGGGGTTTCCAGTTTCTAGGGTCACGTCCTACAGTCAACATGTGCTCTGATACCATTTCGGTAGTGACCCGACTCAAAACGAGTCAAGCCTTTGTGTGTTCTGTGCCATCCATGGATCAGTATGGTGGCACACACAGTACATCAATGTATATATAAAAGTGCAATCACATGTAATAACGTAAAACTGATATATACATTAAAATAGCAGCGGATACAGTCAACGGGAGTGGTTTTCCAATAACAGCAACGGCAAGTTGAGTGCAGACCGTAACCCTGAATCATACTCTTACCCGTCGTAGAAGAGTATCTGCAACATAAGACGTTGCAGCCATGTAGGTCAGTACATTGAATGTACTGGCAAGATCACCATAGAGGAACAAAAGAATAAAGACTATTATATATGCAAAGGCTTTGTGGCTCTGTGTCTAAGTTTTTGCGTAAAAGCTGATTTTATTTTCCTACAACAAAAGGAATATCAAGAATTTCACTATAGAGTTACCTATCATGACATGGTTCCGCCAACCAACGTCTCAATGCCCACAAGTATCTGAATTTGCCCACAATTAAGTTATCAGTCCAGTGTTGAGAGTTCAGAGATAGTTCCAAGTCTAGAAGCTCAAATTGTCCGTAACCGTGGACACGACTAATCGATTAGGTTTAACTCTGCAGAGTGTTGTGTACTTTACCCACAAGATTCGTTCCCTCCTCGTAAGTCCTCGCACTACATGGTCTTACCAAGTGCTTCCCTGACTATCCGACAGTGCCCATCCAATCCTAATGTCGACTACATCTCGTAGCACTGCCTAGACAGAGTCACAACAAGGGTCAACCAAGCCAGAGCCCATAATGACTTGTGGCTACACAGGTAAGCTTCCGGCCATGAAGTATTCATCCTTCTCTTTGAGTCTGGGTGAAGCTTTCCGCAAGATGTCATGGCGCTTCTCCATGCATCCTAGCCATCCACTGGTTTCTCCAGGGATGCCCGATCAACCACCCTTCACCCAGTAGTGTGTATTGAAAATTTGTTTTCTCGAGTCTCGAAGTCTTGAGGTCATGAAGATGCAGGACTTGAAGATGCCTTCATGAAGTTGTCTTCTTGTCATGGAGTCCTTCTTCACACCACTCACGAACACTGATACCAGACCCCGTCTACTTTAGCATAGCATTGCACCAACTAGCGTTCCCGGGGCTTTAGTAACAAGTGGTGGGTTGCTACCTTATGCATTATACTCAACTACAAGAATTTCAATAACACTACGGGAGGGATTTGTTGAATGATGTCACTACATGCAATAAAACATAGGTATGAAATAGATGGTCAAAGTGAACTTGCCTGTACTGTTGATGAAGAAAAGGATCGCTCTCAGAAAATACTTGATAGAACTATACGTCACTCTCCGATGAAATCTATACAAACAAACATTGCATTCATATAAGCAATCATACTAGCAATCAATTCTAACAATCACAAGGTAACACAAGAAACAAAAGCAACAAGGTTGATGAAGGAAATACTTAAGACAAAACTCAAAGTAACAAAACTATATCAACACCACTAGGGTTGTGATGAAGGAAATACGTAAGACAAAAGTAAAAGTCAACAAAGTTTTCATAAAAGCAACTAGGGTAGTTTTCCCCTAAAAACAATTTTTTTTCAACAGTAACAAAACAATAACAAAGTAAAATACAACAAAAAGATTTCTTGTAAATTTTTTACTAGCAAAAAGAATTACTTTTGAAGAACAAGTAAAACTATGAAAACAACCTCGTAACCAACATAAGTGTTTGCCCACTAAGCTTAACAACAAGTAAAAACAATAAACTATGAAAATAAGAGAAAACAAAGTATAAAACAATTAAGTTAACATAAAATAAAACTCATAAAACAATTATTTTAAATATTTGTAAAATAAGAACCAACTAGCATTACTAGAGCAACATATCAAAACATAACAAAGCAAAGCAATGGACTCCAAGTTTAGGTGGCTAACCATTATTAATATAAACAAAACTATTGTTTTTGTAACCAAACTAATAATTAACAGAAAAAGAATTAATAAACATATTTATTATAAAACAGAATTAAATCATCTAAAACTTTTGTGAAAATAATCTCTACTAACACTAAGTTGTTTTATCAAACATTACCTAATGATGAAGAATATAGTTTCCTATAATAATAGAGTAAAACTTTATTTTTTTATTAACAAAACATTTCTTAACAGGAAAGATTTATTAAAACTTTATTTGAAAACAGAATCTAATTACTTAAAACTTTAGTTAAAAGAATTATTACTAACTAATTTGTTTTTAATCAACTATACCTATTTGAAAAAGGGTATAGGTCCCTACAATAAAATTCATAACTAGACAAATTATCTTTTCTTAACAGCAAGTAAATCACTAAAGTTTAGGACAACAGTACTAAATGAAATCTAAAACATAAGCTAAATCAAATCACATTTTAAATTAAACCAAAAGAAAGGAAACTAATTAAACTAATAGGAAACTAAACAGATTCTGTTTGATTAAGAATACTAATCAAATTAATCCAAGTAATTCTCAAATTTTACCTAATGATAACTAAGATCACTAGTGACAAGTAGCAAAAAGAATCAATCAAAAATACATTTTAGAACTCAAGATATTCAGAATTTTTTTAAAATGAAATCTGTTTAAATTCAAATCAAATATTCAAATATGTTCAAACTTGGCCTCTACAGAAACTAGATAAAAATTGTGACCTAATGCAAAAAGAATCAAGTTAAAACACTTAAAAACACAAAAGATATGCTAAAAACAAAATCGGGATTAATTCTGTTTTAAAACAGAAACAAAAATTAAATAAGAGATCCTAACTAACGGTCAGGGGCGTGACGTGTCGCTCTGCGATTTGTTGATGGGTGTGTGCGTGCGGGGCAAATCGAGCGGACGGACGGACTATAGAGGAAAACAGTTCGCCGTTTAATAAGTTCTAATCTAGATCGTTGATCCAGATCTGACGGTGGAGAGGGGCGGAGGAGCTCACCGTGGGGTTCGACGGCTCCGGCGAGATTCCGGCGGTGTCCGACGGCGGCGAGGTCGAAGGAGACGATGTTCCGGTGGTCTTCCGTGGCAGTAGAGGGGTCCAGACGACGGCGGCAACTCCCTGGCGACGATTGGTGGTGTCTGCAGGGCGAGGGGGTGACGGAGTCGACGGGCAGGAGCTTCGGGAGCTTCGGGATGGTGGTGGCCAAGGGAATTTCCGATGAGGGTGGTGGTGTAGCGGTACTGGAGTGTTTCCTACGAAGACGAGGGGACGGGGAGGTGCGCACGAGTGCGGGGAGGTCGTCGGAGGCCTCAAGAGGACTCTGGGACGGGTGTGGCGACGGGTACGAGGGCAAAGATGTGGCGGCTACCGGTAGCTCCTGCGACGGAATCCGGCGACGTGGGGCACGACAGAGGCGGCGAAAGTGGGGGAATGGAGGGAGGGGGCCTCGGGCTTTAAATAGGAGGGGTCGGGGTCGAGGGAGGGGGACAGGAGAGAGATCTTCGGCGCGGAGTCGCCGGCGAGAGTAGGGAAGGGAACGGAGGAGGAAGATGGGCGCGGGAACGGCGCGATCGGTCGGTGGGGTCCACTGGTGAGCGAGAGGGGAGAGGGTCGCGATCATCGGGCGACCGACGCGGAGTCGTTTCGGGCAGGAAAACAGGGTTAGGCCGGCGGGCTTTTAAAACCTTAAAGGATTTTCCTATTTGACGTTAACAGCAAACCAAAAACCAATTAACGTCCATAAATACTTGCCTAGAAATAAACATTTTTACAAAAAAATTATCAGGAGGATAAATATCATTTAATGGACATTTTTCCCTGGCCAAATTAAATACTTTAAAAAATATTTTTTTCAAAAAATTGCCTAATTGGCTTTATTTACTTTTGCAAATATTTTTCAAATAACTTTTTGGGTTTGATGATTCAAAAACTTCACAAATTACCCCCTGGTTTGGAGTGTCACATTACTCCTCTCAAAATCTGTGCAAGGGGTTTGGATGCTTGCAAAAATTCAAATAGGGAATTCAATGAAAGTGAAACTCCATATGAGAATTTCTCATATAGTTTTCAAATTCCCTTTTTCAAATCTTTGGTTTAACTTCCAATTCATATTTCACACATTTTAAGAAGTCATATTATCCTCTCTCATGAAAATCATTGAGTTGCCTAAAGTTCCTGAATTTGAAATATTTGCAAAATGGAACTCAAACCGTTTTCAAATCCCTTTTCATTTTCTCAAATGGAAGAAGTCATGTCATCTTCACTCTAGGGTTTTGTGATGAAATGGATTTTGAATTTCCTGAGGATCAAAATGCAGAGTAAGAGTTTTGGGAAAGTCATTTTATTCCCTCTCATTCAAAAGTTTCAAAAAGTTTCAAATTTCACTCACTTTCAATCACTCAAACAAACAAACAATCATTCTAATAATTATTATAACATTCCAAAGTTTGGGATGTTACAACTGCTGTCCACTGATCCACTCCTGGGTCACTCTTGTACCCCTTGACGGACTCATACATAGGTCCGGTAAACTGCATGGCATATTGTATAGAGCCTATGGCTAAGGCATAAGGGACGACATTTCGTCCTTTCTCTTTCTTCTGCCGTTGTCGAGCTTTGAGTCTTACTCAACTTCACACCTTACAAATCAGGTGATAACTCTTTCTCTGGCTCATCCATTTCGAACTCTTTCAAAATCTTGTCAAGGTATGTACTCATTGAAAGTATCATAAAACATCTTGATCTATCTCTATACATCTTGATGCTCAACAATTAGGTAGCTCTATCCAGGTCTTCCTTTGAAAAACACTTTTCAAACAACCGTTTATGCTTTCACTACTACAGAATAGGCTGTTAGTGGCGCTCCTGTGTTTGCTATTAATGGCACAACTATGGGTGCGCCACTATTAACATGCCACTAGTAACAAATAGTAATGGCGCACCTCGTGTGTGCATTAGTATCCCACATAATAGTGGCGCACCACATAGTGCGCCATTACTATGTCCAATAGTGCACCATTACTATGCCTCCTAGTGGGCCATATTTGCCTTCACCTATGCCCCCAGGTGCGCCATTACTATGACCCATAATGCGCCACTACTATTTGGCCCTGGTGCGCCACTAATGCTCTATATGGTGCGCCACTACTATGAATATTAGGAATTATTATTTTATGCTTCTCTAGTATTTGCACAGGTTACAAAATGAGCACATAATATAATCATCACACAATAGAATTCATCATATTAGTCTCCAAATTTTAAATGGCAAACAAAGTTCAAACATTAGCCAAGTTTAGGTTTCGAAACATTAGCAAAGTTCATCGTATCAGCCGAGTTTGTCGTCACATTACAAAGTCCATATCGATCATCTAAACTACCATCACATAGAAGCGAGTTGCGGTCACGATGAGCATCATCGCGCTGAAACTGGTCTTCATCCGGTTCCTCCTCCGCTCCCTCCTCTCTCCCGCTTGATAGCACGCGTATCTAGCTTCTACCGCCACCCTAGTGGTGACCCTTTGTAACTGTTACCGCTAAAATGGTGAACCTGTCTCCGACACTCCTCCCAGTCGTTGTAGACTCCGGGAACCTTACCCTTGTACAAGACATACGACGGCATCTCTATGCACTAGACAAACATAACGTTAGTACCAATTCACAGATAATATATAAGCAATATATAAGTATGCAACAAAAGGATCGGAAGAGAAAAGCAACACATTAATAGCACGATTCATGGTCCTACTAATAAATAGCATCAGTTACATATAAGTTGAACGACTGTCCAAACTAAAGAGACATACAAGTTCATTAAAGTTTAATTACAACATGAGCTAAACTCTTCTTCCGGAACTACATAGCATCAATACTTTCGACTCGGCTCAGGGACCAGAGCGTGGATGAAGCCGCCGTCTTTCGTGATGGTCATGAATGTGCAGTCGTTGTCAGCCTGCATTTGTAGCGTTGTTTCTATTTCACTATTGGACGGTTCATATTTGAGGTAGAACTGCCCCGAGGTACGAAGGACATCTTGATGGATCATTTCCGCAATATCCAACTGGATGCGAAAGAATTCTTGTCTGATGTCTGCGTCCTGGATTTTCGACAAGCGTGCGGCCCAATATTTGATATTATTTGGTAGCAGAAGGTGATGAAGGTCCCGTACGATCGCCCGCATGTGATGGAGGGCATAGTAGGAATCCTTCTGACTTCCAGGCGGCTGCTTGACGCAGGGGAACGTCGCTACGTGGGTGAACACGTGCTTGCCGTACCTCTTAATTGGCCTCTTGAAGGTGCCTCCAGATTTGTGTAGTCTTTATTCGACTGACGGTACGAGTCGAAATACGTGGCCATGGAATATTTCGGGCTTAAGAGGATGAGTATGCAATGTGTGTCACTTCACAAAACACGGAATGTTAGAAAAAAAGAACGATTGAAATCTAAGAAATCATATGTTATGGGGCAGTGAGGGGATGACTTTCTTGGGAAAGTAAGGCACGAGGAAGTTATCCTTATCTTGGTTCGCCAGAATGACACCTTCGACCATCACGAGGAAGTTATCCTTATCTTGCCGATCCCCAGCGCTGCCCAAGATCTTGGTACGCATGTAGAAGGGGTCGACTATCACAATGTCCGGGGTCTTGTCTCTAATGATCCGCATCTCCATACTAAGCGAAAATAGACAAACGAAGGTGTAGTGCAGCGGATAAAGGTTAAACATAGCGAAGTTGTCATCAAACCGCAGGACGATCATATGCCCGATTGGGCTATCGACAAAGCCCTTGCCCTCTGGCACCTTGGCCACGAACACCGGGTATGCCACATCATTTTGGGAGAGACGCCGCTTCTCCATAGTAAGAACACCGTCATGCAGACTCCGCATAGCACCGGTTGCAGCATTGAGCAGATTAGTCGGTAGCATCTGCCTACCCGCCACATGCACCCTCCTCGAGATATCCTTAGGTATTGGTGGCCCGTCCTGAGCACAGATCGTACTCGGTGCCGGCTGGCTTGCACCCTTGTTATTTTTTCTTTTCTGTGCCTTCTGCTTCTTCTGCTGTAATGGCATCGAGTTCTGCTCAGAGACAACCTTCTTGAGTGTGTTGGGGCTGATAATATTTCGCACCTCGACTATTTGAGTCTCAGTGAAGGCGGCAGCTGGAGGCGTCTCCAGAGAACTGAATAGATGACGCCTGTTGCAATTGGGTTTCTCCCTTGTACCAGCTAGATCGTGATCGCCTTTTGTAGAGTTGGGTTCTTGAGAAAGAGGCCCAAAGAATTCGTCGTCGTACCCATCTTCGTTGATGTACTTATCGATGTTGGAAAATGTACCATCATCGTCGTCCGGATCCTATACTATATGCATGTCCGTAGCAGCTGACGGCGGTAGCGTTGCGGCAGTCTTGCCATGGCTTGGCGCCAGCACGACTGGCGGTGTTGTCTGTGGCGTGGTGTCCCCCGCCCCCAAACGAATCTGGCTCTTCGGCCAAAGCATGCACCAGTTTAAGCAGGCCCTGAGGGTCATCACATCATCTTCGTCGGCCCTAGGGGGTCGATATGGAGGTAACAAGTCATCGCAGCCCCGCAGCACCCGAACCAGTTGAACCCTATACACGGTGGGTGGCATCGGATTACTTTGGAACACGCGGTTGCCAGATCTTCGGCCAAAGCATGCATCAGTTTAAGCAGACGCTGAGGGTCATCACATCTTCTTCGTCGGCCCCAGGGGGTCGATACGGAGGTAACAAGTCATCGCAGCCCCACAACACCCGAACTAGTTGAACCCTATACACGGTGGATGGCATCGGATTACCGTGGAACACGCGGTTGCCCGGTTCAACGATTTTGACCTTGGCGACATCGATCAACTTGCCGTCCATGAAGTGCAGGATAGTGCATGGAACGTTGGCGACGCACTGTGAAAACATGTAGGGCGTCAGGGATGCCGAGTCAAAGGCAAGGAGATGAAGTAGTCATCAGCGAGGCTTAGTTACCGTGATGGCGTCGAGCTCGGCTAATGTCGAGCCACCGCCAACGGCGGGTGTGCAAGTGACGGTGGGGCCGCTTGCTACCGAGGTGCCGACCGGCGTATTCTTCCCACACCCGGGTGCATTAAGTGTCATGCCCAACATGCGGACCTATCTTTATTTGGCACGAGGGCCTCAACAAGGATAGAAGTGCATCTCGATGCATTCGCAAAAATGGATATCATTAAAAGTACATGTATAGAAGAGATGAGTATATGGAATTTGCTTACACTCGCCACAAGCTACATCAGAGTCACAGCAGTACAATAACATCTCAACCATCATACATAAGAACAGGGTCCGACTACGGAAGAAAACAAACGATAAAATGACATCCATCCTTGCTATCCCAGGCTGCCGCCTGGACCCATCCAAGATTGAAGAAGAAGAAGAAGAAGAAGAACTCCAAGTCAAATCAAGCAACACGCTAACGTCAAATCATCACATTACCTGTACTTGCAACTATTGTTGTAGTAATCTGTGAGCCACGGGGACTCAGCAATCTCCTTTCCAAGGGTATCAAGACTATTAAATCTTAATAGGTAAGGTATGGCTAAGTGGTGAGGCTGCAACAAGCGACTAAGCATTTATATGAGTGGCTGACTTACGAGTACAGAAAGTAAAATATGGAGGTCTACGCATAACGGACGTGAACTAATGATGATCACTAACTGATCTTGAACACCTACTTACGTCAAAAATAACCCCACCGTTTTCTCTTTCGGATAAGAACTCACGAGAAGAGACGGTCACGGTTACGCACACAGTTGGTGTATTTTATTTGAGTTTACTTCAAGTTTGCTATGACCGGGTGTTAAAAAAAGTATCCAAGTTTGCCACATAACCGCGGGCACGGCTTCTCAAAAATATTTAACCCTGCAGGGGTGCTCCAACTCGTCCATCACAAACTAGAAACACTCGGTGGGGATAACCTCAACCACGGATCTCGTGATCTTCCTATGCAATTCCAAAGGAAATCCAACACCTCGAGTTAGCCCAAAGAATAATCGGAATTCCTCACTCAAGACATTCGAGAAAGGTAAAACAAATCCAGCAAGGCCGCCCGGCGTGTCGACGAACCCGATAGGAGCCACGTATCTCGTTCTCAGGACACGACCAGATGAGCACAACGTACAGTTGCCTGATAGAAATCTCCCGAGTTGCCCCGGGTTGGCCACGCACACGACTCTGTATTGGACCAGCACTAGCAGCACTGACCCCCCTGTATTATGTTAAATTAATCCACGAGGGGGCGACCCTCTATGCATTTAAAAGGTGATCAGTTTCATTATGATGGGCAAATGTAGTACTAAAGTTGGGCCTTGCTAGACAAGTTTTAATCTAACCCGGAAATCAAGGGGGTCCCCATAAAAACCCCAAGCATTTTAGGAGCTCTCATTTATGGAACATAACACTGGTTCACAAGTAACTAGGGGCGGCAAGAGTGGAACAAAACACCAAGGAAAAGGCCAAGCCTTCCACCCTTTACCAAGTATATAGGTGCATTAATTTAAATAGCAGCAATATTGTGATATAACAAAAGAATGTCAATGTTGGCACATGGAAGCAATTGCACCTGCAACTAGCAACACTATAAGAAGGGCTGAGCAAGCGGTAACATAGCCAACCAATGTTTTGCTGGGATGTGGAAGGGTTAGAGGCTTATCATGGCAATGTTGGGAGGCTTATCAAACAAGTGGTAGGTAGCGAGACATACCGATAAAAGATGAGACACCTAGCATGACAATGATAGAAATGGTATCAAGGGAAATGTGTCATCTTGCCTGAAAACCCGCTCGGAAGAAGACCGAGTCCATGAAGAAGACGAACCAACGTAGTCGAACGAATCCTCACACTCGGAACGCTTTTGGAACTCTATCGAGAAGAAGCAATCTGAAACAAACAATCAACAGAAGATACACCACAACATATGCAAGACACGATACACAACAAATATGATGCATGTCCGGTTTAATATGCAATGCTTGACAATTCACAACAATCAAATACTACACATTAAGTGAAGCTCAATATGCAACGAGTTGCATATTAACGAAACTCCACGTTCGAATTATTTAGTTCACTCTTGTTAGGTACACGACAATATTAAATGTTGTTAAACATGGCAAGAGGTGAAGCATAAGTAAACTACCTATCTAGGCATCTTAAATGATGTCGGAAACAACTTATAGCATTTCCGAAATGACCCCATGTGTTAATTATGAATTTGATCCAGATCTGTCCTAATACAATTTTATATTTGTTAAACAGCAGAATAAAGCATACCTTGTTATTCTACACGTCATTCTAGTCGATTTACATATATAGAACATCTCAAACGGAGCTACGGTCTAAAAGTTATGAGCAACAAAAGATGCACATGGCATGAATGCAAATGCATGGGAAATGCAATCACAAACATCTCAAATCACGAATGCAACGAGTTATTTTGCAACTACATGATATTCTAAGCAAGTTTCATGCATGGAATGTCCAAAACGGAGCTACGGTTCAACTACAATCAACAAAACAAGTTTAAGTTGAAATCTGCCAAAAACAACAACTGAGCATTTTGAACACATGAAAACTACAAACTACAAGATTCCAAAATTCATAAACTAAGCATGGGGCAATAGAATAAAACATCCAAAGAATTTCATCTTCACAAATCATATTCAAAACATGCATGTATCACTTGGTAGGAAGCTCACAAGAAGGCTACTTGAGAACAGTTTCAGACTTAGTGAAAATAGCACTTTTAGACAGTGCAGTTTTATCATGAAGACATATTGACAGCAGTGAAACTATATGCTACAAATCATGAAATGACACGAAACTAAACAGCATGCTAGAGGGCAACATCAACAACAAATAACTCCATTACACCTACCACAAAAGAGTTCTAGATCACTAGCAAATCACATGGCAAGGCAGCAACAAAATATAACAGATTCCATACTTGGAAATATTTGGGACCCTCAAAATAACAGATTTTCATAGCAAGTTGACAACATCAAAACAACACCTTAACATGCATATTTATGACAAGCAAAATTTCCATGGGCTAGGACACATATCAAAGAGCAACTTTCATGTTGGAAATTAAATCATATCATGCCCGGATTATTTCTTACGAAAATGACAAAAGGGCATCACGGCATAAATGACATCCACACAAACATTCTCAAATGGCAAAACTAAATGCACAGATAAAACCAATGAATTTTTCTACCCCAAAAACATATATAATATGCATGGTTCTTGTGGGAAATTAATCACAATTAAATATGCGGGTATAAGGCCTATTCACGTTTTAGCAATTCATTAATGCAAAATAATGTGCAAACATTATGCCAACAATTATCTCTTGCATAAAAATGCGATGCGAATGAGATGAACATTTTTAATATATTATTAGATTAATTCCGATGCATGTTTATTAATATGAAAATGCAATTAAATGCATTATTGCAAAATGACAGGTTAAAATGATTTTGGCATGGATGCAAATGGCATGAAATCAAACTACGTATTATTCTAAGCAAGTTTCATGTTGAAAATATTTTTAAAACGAGGCATGGTTAAGTAGATATAGACGTTTTAATACCGCAACTAAAAAAACAAAAAAAGAAAAAAAGGGCTGGCTCACCTGTCCTTGGGCCGGCCCAGCTGGGGTAGATCTGGGGCCAAGATGGCCTGGCGCTAGCCCAGGAGGCAGCTGGGCCGAGCTGGCCGAGCTGGGCCGCTAGAGGGAGGCGGACTGGGCCTGGCAACGCGGAGATGCTCGAGGGTCAATGCCCGCTCTTCGTCCCGCTCGAGCTCCTCCCAAGCGGAGACGGGACATGGCGATGGTGAAGCTGGCAGGACAGGGTGGCGGGGCGGCGCAGGGGACCAGGACACGGGCGGAGGCGCCGGATCCGGCCCGATCCAGGGCGGCCAGACCCGTTCCCGGCGACGGCGGCGAGCGGCGGAGCTCCGACAGCGGCGGGCTCCTTTGAGAAGGAGAGAGAGCGAGGGGAAGAGCTGGGGTAGGGGAGAGGAAGGAGAGGGCGATGGCGAGGTCCTGTGGTGGCGGCTCTCCGGCGGCGACGGCGACGGCCAGGGAGTAGCGAGAGTGCGGCTGCGGGAGGAGCACCATGGGAGGCTCGGGCGGCTGCGGGGCTGCGGACAGCCATGGGAGGAGCACGGGAGAGCTCCGGGAATGGGCCCAGATGGGCTTTCCCGGGTCTCCAGATGGGCTTGGTGGGCTGACGGCTTAGAGGAGGGAGGAGCTATGGGTTGCTAGGGTTTGGGGGCACGGGAACAGAGGGGGTCTAGGGGCTATATATAGGTTTAGGCTAGGGTAGCTGCGGTGTCCGTTTTCGGACTGCCGGATGTCAGTCCGACGGTCCGGAAGCGGAGAGAGGGTTACGGATGGCTGTGTAGACGTGCTAGGAGGGGAAGAGAGGGAAGCGGTGACCCATGGCACTGAGTTTAAAACACCAAAATACATGTGACGAACGTCCGCTAACTACCGATAACCTCACTTCTACGGATGACCGACGGAGCATCTAACGGACTCAGAACGCGACAAAAAATGACGGGCGGTCTACCTAAGCTATAACTAGACCGCACGACAAGTTTCAACTCAATCCGACAATGTTTTCGCGCGCGCTTAAAAACGGTTTTATTTGACGGTGTTGCGGGCACGTGCGTGTGTGGATGGACTCGAAACGGGCAATGGCGAAACAGAGAGAACCGGCAACTGACAATAGATGCAAGCTTTCAAAAACGGGATGATGCTATGCAGATGATGCGAATGATGCGATGGTGAATGCAACAGCCAGACAAACCACAGACGAAAACGGAAACTAAAGGGAATCTTCTGGAATCTTCTGGAACGTCGATCACTGGCTGTCACAACTCTCCTCCACTACACAAGGATCTCGACCCGAGATCTAGAATGAAAAGGGGGAGAGAAAGAGAAAAGGTAAAACTTAGTTGCTTCTGGACAAACGAGTGAAACCAATGATCTTGAAGGATGCAAAGAGATGAAGAATGAAGAACAAGCAGATTTCACAAGAAATTTTGGCAGCACTTCGGTAGGAAAGAGAGACAAAAATTGAGATGATGGAAAGAAATTTAAAAGAGATACACCAAACTTCGGTTAGAAAAGATCAAAACTTCACAAGACAGAAGGAACAAGAAAGATTTGGCAGCACTCTGATTAAAAGAATAAGAAAGAAATACCATGATCTAGATCAAACTAAATGCGAGAAGAAAAAAGCAACACCACTATGCCTCCAGAACAAGAATAGAAACTAGATCCTTGGGGAGAAGAGAACCGAGATGAAAAATGACAACTTCTAGCACCAAAGAATTTGAGAAGCATGGATGAACGGAGTTGTTGGAACACCAACAATGAAAAGAACAAGCTTATCGTGGGCTTATAAACAACATCTAAAAATAATGAGGTGATAGCCTGCCATAACAAAACAATTACTTGCTTGAGAGCAACAAGATATGCAAAGCTTCTTTCACCAAGAAGAGGAGGAGAAAACTTGGATCAGTATGACACCAAGATAAGGGTTGTTTATAACACCATGATAGCAACAATCCTTAGGAAAAGCTTAAGGTAAAATACAACCGAAGATAACTCCGAGAAAACAAGATGGGTTTAGTTATCTCATTCTTGACAACTTCCTTCGAAACTCCTCATAATCAACAATTTAATAACACCGTCTCAAAAGATAAGGATAAGGAATTGAACTTAGAATTCCAAGATAAAGAACACTTGAGCACCTCCAACAAGAATCTTGATAAACACTTGAAAATGAAAGAAATCTTGATGAACCACCATGAAGAACCTCCGGAAATGAGAGGATGATAGAGAAGAACTGATGGATGCAACAGAACAAGATTGAGGCCTTGCTATGAATTAGATGAAGCTATGCGAAGATATTCTTGAGAAAGCTTGAAACTCTGGAAAGAAAAAGCACTACTTGGGATAAGGAATTTGATATCATGAGCAACTCCGGCAGAAGGATTGAAATCACTTGGATGAAACAATAATAAGAATTATGATATAACTATCCTCCATAAAGTTAGATTGATGACAAGCAACGCATTTCACACACCACTTATTCTTCTTGCAAGGAATTGAAGAGAGAGAGAGAGAGAGAGAGATCACAAAATTGAAGAAGTCTTGAATGACAACACAGGAAAGAATTAAAAACGAAAAATGATATAGCACGAGAACAAGAGAGGATGATCCACCTAAAAGAAAACTTGAACAAGGCACCGGAAAGAATTGGAAACAAAGAGGACACATGAGAATGAAGAGATCAAGATTTGCGTAATAGAAACTGAAAAAGACACCAGAATAACTGAGATACAGACGAAGGGACAACAATTGCAAAGAATTTGAGAACGAAAGCTGAAAGCTGAGAACGAAGAAATCTTCTGAAATGATGGCCTTCAGAGGACCGAGAAATGAAAACAACTTAGAATGCACGAGATAGATATTGGATGAAATTACTCATGATCAACACGATTGAGATGATAACAACAAGCTGAAACCAAGAATCTCTAGAAGAATGAGCAATGATTAAGAGAACCACTCCTTCGATCTTCAAGCTAATAATGATGACGAGAAACAACATCACGAATTACTGAGACACTCTAGAATAATGAATAAAGAAAGTTTGAGCCAACAATGAAAATGATTTAGAAGCGATCTTGGAAGAGGAATATGACTGATTAAATCATTCTTACGCCATATTTAAAAGAACTTGAGAACATCTCCGGAAAGATAGAAGAGTCAGGTATAATCCTGGGGAAAGACCTGTGGGTTATGGGCCCACTCAAAATAAACCACCATTGAGGCAATTGATTAAAAGAGAGATTGCACCAGTACAAATTAAGAACTTCATGATAAGAGACCCTTGAAATAATTTAGAAGGACAAGAATGACAATGAATCTCTTCTGAGATATCTTCAACACTCTGGATAGAATAGAGAGATGACTTAACAAGAGAAACTTGGATAAGAATTCCAACATGGGAGAGCAAAAGAGAATGGAAATGATATGATGAACACCAAGAACTTGAATTGAATCCACCAGAAAAGAAAACAAAGATGAATACTAATGAATGATAACTTCAGCACTGAGCATCTTCATAAAGAATCACCGGACAAGAATAACAACGAGAACAAGAATATGAGGATAGATCTTGAAATGAAACTCTTGAGAATATGCACAAAGAATCATCGAAAACAGATAGAAGAAAAGATAATAAAAGCATTACAGGAATAGAAGACACTTGAATGAGAATTTAATCATTGAAGGAAAAGGGCGGGAGGGCGGGAAAAACAAAGAAGCTTGGAACAGATAGAAAGTACTCCGGAAAGAAACATAAGGACTGATCTTGCAACAATTGAGATGCTAGAATTAACTTGAAGAGAAGCACACCGGTAGGAAAAGAATTGATATGATAACTTGATTGGGCAAAGAATTAGCAATCCCACAGAAATATGAGAACATCACTTAGCAAGATATGAGATCACCACTTGACATCGAAGCAACTTGAATTAACATATTCAAAACAAAACAAAGGATGAGGCTTATGAAACAAGCCAGAACAAATACATACCCATTATGCACTTGTTGGAAAGATAATTCTAGGTAACTACTTGAATTCCCACCTAAGAACTTCCGAAAACTTTCTTGTTTATGTGATTCGGGTTGCGGAATCAGGAACCTGCCCTAGGCAATCAGCTGCAACTGCATCCGCAACCTTCCACACCATAATTCAAGAAATTTTTCAAACTCATCTAATCTCGAATCCTCGAACTCACAACGATACTAAACCATGGTGGTACCCCGGATGCCTCCCCAGTACTGGGTGACTCCGACCTTATCTCACTACGATAAGTATTGAAGCAATTGCGAACATTCTCCGTCCTGAGAAACTAAGAAAACTCAATGATAACGATGTGCCAACATTCCTCGAAGCTCAACTCCCCGGAAGAAATCAAGTAAGACAGGAGGCACCAAGACAGAACCCTGTCACATCGGCATCATATAGTTTCCAAAATACCCACGTGATCCTAAAAAATTTTGAGCGAGAAGAGGAGTAGAATCAAAATTCCTAAGTCGAATACCTCACCAGAGCATAGAAGAGGAGTAAAAAGAATCCTACTCTCCGATATAACTAGACTCAAAACAGTTTTTAAACTAGACTCGACTCGGCCAAGTTCGATCAATCAAGGGGGCTCCTAGGTCAGTACAGGCTCTGATACCAACTTGTCACGCCCAACATGCGGTCCTCTCCTTATTTGGCACGAGGGCCTCAACAGGGATAGAAGCGCATCTCGATGCGTTCGCAAGAATGGATATCATTAACAGTACATGTACAGAAGATATGAGTATATGGAATTGGCTTACACTCACCACAAGCTACATCAGAGTCACAGCAGTACAATAACATCTCAACCATCATACATAAGAGCAGGGTCCAACTACGGACGAAATCAAACGATAAAATGACATCCACTTTTGCTATCCTAGGCTGTCGCCTGGATCCCATCCAAGATTAAAGAAGAAGAAGAAGAAGAACTCCAAGTCAAATCAAGCAATGCGCTCACGTCAAATCATCACATTACATGTACTTGCAACTATTGTTGTAGTAATCTGTGAGCTAGGGGGACTCAGCAATCTCAGTTCCAAGGGTATCAAGACTATTAAAGCTTAATAGGTAAGGTATAGTTAAGTGGTGAGGCTGCAGCAATAGACTAGGAATTTATATGAGTGGCTGACTTACGAGTACAGAAAGTAAAATATGGTGGTCTACGCATAACGAACGTGAACTAGTGATGATCACTAACTGATCCTGAACACCTACTTATGTCAAACATAACCCCACCGTGTTCTCTTTCGGATAAGAACTCACGAGAAGAGACAGTCACGGTTACGCACACAGTTGGTGTATTTTATTTGAGTTTACTTCAAGTTTGCTATGACCGGGTGTTAAACAAAGTATCCATGTTTGACACATAACCGTGGGCACGGCTTCTCGAAAAGATTTAACCCTGCAGGGGTGCTCCAACTCGTCCATCACAAAGTAACCACACTCAGCGGGAATAACCTCAACCACGGATCTCGTGATCTTCCTAGGCAATTCCAAAGGAAATCCAACACCTCGAGTTACCTCGAATAATAATCGGAATTCCTCACTCAATATGTTCGAGAAAGGTAAAACAAATCCAGCAAGGCCGCCCGGCGTGTCGACGAACCCGATAGGAGCCGCGTATCTCGTTCTCAGGACACGACCAGATGAGCACAGCGTACAGTGGCCTGATAGAAATCTCCCGAGTTGCCCCGGGTTGGCCCCGCACACGACTCTGTTTTGGACCAGCACCAGCAGCACTGGCCCCCCTGTATTATGTTAAATTAATCCACGAGGGGGCGACCCTCTATGCATTTAAAAGGTGATCAGTTTCACTATGATGGGCAAATGTAGTACCAAATTTGGGCCTTGCCAGACAAGTTTTAATCTAACCCAAAAATCAAGGGGGTACCCATAACAACCCCAAGCATGTTAGGAGCGCTCATTTATGGAACATAACACCGGTTCACAAGTAACTAGGGGTGGCAAGAGTGGAACAAAACACCAAGCAAAAGGCCAAGCCTTCCACCCTTTACCAAGTATATACGTGCATTAATTTAAATAGCAGCAATATTGTGATATAACAAAAGAATGTCCATGTTGGCACATGGAAGCAATTGCACCTGCAAGTAGCAACGCTATAAGAAGGGCTGAGCAAGTGGTAACATAGCCAAACAATGTTTTGCTGGGACGTGGAAGGGTTAGAGGCTTATCATGGCAATGTTGGGAGGCTTATCAAACAAGTGGTAGCTAGCGAGACATAATGATAAAAGAGGAGACAACTAGCATGGCAATGATAGTAATGGTATCCAGGGAAATGTGTCATCTTGCCTGAGATCCCGCTCGGAAGAAGACCGAGTTCATGAAGAAGACGAACCAACGTAGTCGAACGAATCCTCACACTCCGAACGCTTTCAGAACTCTATCGAGAAGAAGCAATCCGAAACAAACAATCAACACAAGATACACCACAACATATGCAAGACACGATGCACAACAAATATGATGCATGTCCTGTTTAATATGCAATGCTTGACAATTCACAACAATCAAATACTACACATTAAGTGAAGCTCAATATGCAACGAGTTGCATATTGACGAAACTCCACGTTCAAATTATTTAGTTCACTCTTGTTAGGTACACAACAATATTAAATGTTGTTAAACAAGGCAAGATGTGAAGCATAAGTAAACTACCTATCTAGGCATCTTAAATGAGATCGGAAACAACTTATAGCATTTCCGAAATGACCTCACGTGTTAATTATGAGTTTGATCCAGATCTGTCCTAACACAATTTTATATTTGTTAAACAACAGAATAAAGCATACCATGTTATTCTACACGTCATTCTAGTCGATTTACATATATAGAACATCTCAAACGGAGCTACGGTCTAAAAGTTATGAGCAACACAAGATGCACATGGCATGAATGCAAATGCCTGGGAAATGCAATCACAAACATCTCAAATCATGAATGCAACAATTTATTATGCAATTACATGCGATTCTAAGCAAGTTTCATGTATGGAATGTCCAAAACGAAGCTACGGTTCAACCACAATCAACAAAACAAGTTTATTTGAAATCTACCAAAAACAGCAACTTAGCATTTTAAACACATGAAAACAACAAACTACAAGATTTCAAAATGCATAAACTAAGCGTGGGTCAATAGCATACAACATCCACATCATTTCATCTTCACAAATCATATTCAAAACATGCATGGATCACTTGGTAGGAAGTTCACAAGAAGTCTACTTGATAACAGTTTCAGACTTAGTGAAAATAGCAGTTTTAGACAGTGCAGTTTTATCACGAAGACATATTGACAGTAGTGAAACTAGATGCTACAAATCATGAAATGGCATGAAACTTAACAGAATGCTAGAGGGCAACATCAACAACAAATAACTCCATTACACCTACCACAAAAGTTTTCTAGATCACTAGCAAATCACATGGCAAGGCAGCAACAAAATATAACAGATTCCAGACATGGAAATATTTGGGACCCTCAAAATAAAAGATTTTTATAGCAAGTTGACAACAGCAAAACAACACCTAAACATGCATATTTATGACAAGCAAAATGTCCATGGGCTAGGACACATATCAAAGAGCAACTTTCATGTTGGAAATTAAATCATATCATGCCCGGATTAATTCCTACGAAAATGACAAAAGGGCATCACGGCATAAATGACATCCACACGAACATGCTCAAATGGACAAACTAAATGCACAGGTAAAACCGATGAGTTTTTCTACCCCGAAAACATATATAATATGCATGGTTCTTGTGGAAAATTAATCACAATTAAATATGCGGGTATAAGGCCAATTCACGGTTTAGCAATTCATTAATGCAAAAAAATGTGGAAAAATTATGCCAACAATTATCTCATGCATAAAAATGCGATGCGAATGAGATGAACATTTTTAATATATTATTAGATTAATTTCGATGCACGTTTATTAATATGAAAATGCAATTAAATGCATTTATGCAAAATGACAAGTTAAAATGATTTTGGCATGGATGCAAATGGCATGAAATCAATCTACGTTTTAATGCCACAACTAAAAAAACAGGAAAAGAAGAAAAAACAAAAAGGGCAGGCTCACCTGGCCTTGGGCCGGCCCAGCTGGGGCAGATCTGGGGCGAAGCTGGCCTGGCGCTGGCCCAGGAGGCGGCTGGGCCGTAGGAGGGAGGCGGACTGGGCCTGGCGACGCGGAGACGCTCGGGTGTCAACGCCCGCTCGTCGTCCGGCTCGAGCTCCTCCCGAGCGGAGATGGGACATAGCGGCGACGAAGCTGGCGGGACCGGGTGGCGGGGCGGCGCAGGGGACCGGGACGCAAGCGGAGGCGCCGGACCCGGCCCGATCCAGGGCGGCCAGACCCGTTCCCGGCAACGGCAGCGAGCGGCGGAGCTCCGGTGGCGGCGGGCTCCTGCGAGAAGGAGACAGAGCGAGGGGAAGAGCTGGGGCAGGGGAGAGGAAGATGAGGGTGATGGCGAGGTCCTACGGGGGCGGCTCTCCGGCGACGGCGGCGACAGCCAAGGAGCAGCGAGAGTGCGGCTGCGGGAGGAGCACCATGGGAGGCTCGGGCGGCTGTGGGGCTGCGAACAGCCATGGGAGGAGCACGGGAGAGCTCCTGGAACAGACCCAGATGGGCTTTCCCGGGCCTCCAGATGGGCTTGGCGGGCTGACGGCTGACAGGAGGGAGGAGCTAGGGGTTTCTAGGGTTTGGGTGCACGGGAACCGAGGGGGTCTAGGGGCTATATATAGGTTTAGGCTAGGGTAGCTGCGCTGTCCATTTTTGGATTGCCGGATGTCAGTCCGACGGTCCGGAAGCGGAGAGGGGGTTACGGATGGCTGTGTAGACGGGCTAGGAGGGGAAGAGAGGGAAGCAGTGACCCGTGGCACTGAGTTTAAAACACCAAAATATATCCGACAAACGTCCGATAACTACTGATAACTACCGATAACCTCACTTCTACGGATGACCGACGGAGCATCTAACTGACTGAGAACGCGACGAAAAACGACGGGTGGTCTACCTAAGCTATAACAAGACCGCACGACAAGTTTCAACTCAATCCGAGAATATCGCACGCGCTTGAAAACGGTTTTATTTAACGGTGCCGCGGGTGCGTGTGTGTGTGGCTGGACTCGAAACGGGCAACGGCAAAACAGAGAGAACCGGCAACTGACAATGGATGCAAGCTTTCGAAAACGGGATGATGCTCTGCAGATGATGCGAATGATGCGATGGTGAATGTAACAGCTAGACGAACCACATACGAAAACGGAAACTAAAGGGAATCTTCTGGAATCTTCTGGAACGTCGGTCTCGGGCTGTCACAACTCTCCTCCACTAGACGAGGATCTCGACCCGGGATCTAGAATGAAAAGGGGGAGAGAAAGAGCAAAGGTAAAACTTAGTTGCTTCTAGACAAACGAGTGAAACCAATGATCTTGAAGGATGCAAAGAGATGAAGAATGAAGAACAAGCAGATTTCACAGGAAATTTCGGCAGCACTTCGGTAGGAAAGAGAGACAAAAATTGATATGATGGAAAGAAATTTAAAAGAGATACACCAAACTTCGGATGGAAAAGATCAAAACTTCACAAGGCAGAAGGAACAAGAAAGATTTGACAGCACTCTGATTAAAAGAATAAGCAAGAAAGACCATGATCTAGATCAAACTAAATGCGAGATGAAAAAAGCAACACCACTATGCATCCATAACAAGAATAGAAACTAGATCCTTGGGAAAAAGAGAAACGAGATGAAAAATGACAAATTCTAGCACCAAAGAATTTGAGAAGCATGGATGAATGGAGATGTTGGAACACCAACAACAAAAAGAACAAGCTTATCGTGGGCTTATAAACAACATCTCAAAATAATGAGGTGACAGCCTGCCATAACAAAACAATTACTTTCTTGAGAGCAACAAGATATGCAAAGCTTCTTTCACCAAGAAGAGGAGGAGAAAAGTTGGATCATTATGACACCAAGATAAGGGTTGTTTATAACACCATGATAGCTACAATCCTTAGGAAAAGCTTAAGGTAAAATACAACCCAAGATAACTCCAAGAGAACAAGATGGGTTTAGTTATCTCATTCTTGACAACTTCCTTCGAAACTCCTCATAATCAACAATTTAATAACACCATATAAAAAGACAAGGATAAGGAATTGAACTTAGAATTCCAAGATAAAGAACACTTGAGCACCTCCAACAAGAATCTTGATAAACACTTGAAAAAGCACTAGTTGGGATAAGGAATTTGATATCATGAGCAACTCCGGAAGAAGGATTGAAATCACTTGGATGAAACAAGAATAAGAATTATGATATGACTATCCTCCATCAAGTTAAATTGATGACAAGCAACGGATTTCACACACCACTTATTCTTCTTGCAAGGAATTGAAGAGAGAGAGAGAGAGAGAGAGACTAGTGGAATTCAGTTATTTGCCGTGTGCCAAGTTTGTGCTGTCTGCCAACGGATGGCAAAGAAGGTCTTTGCCGTCCACTGCCATCAAGCAGACGCCAAAGAGATGGCATATGGCAATGGTTCTCTTTGCCTTCTGCTCTTCCTTTGCTGTCTACCAGCAGACAGCAAAGACCCTGAAGGCAGACGGCAAAGAGGGTAGACAGGTCCTCTTAACGCCTGATCTTTGCCGTCTGCCATGCTCGGCTTTGTCGTCCGCAAGCGGACGGCACAGGGGATGCCCCTTAACTGCAGTTTTCCCTCCGGCCCGCCAATTCTTCCCACGCGCGCGATCCCCTCCCACCCCCGGCCTCTCACCCACACACAGCGCCCCTCCCGCCGTCCCCCACCATCGGAGCTCTCCCCGATCGCCGGCCACCTCCGCCGTGCCATCCTCGCCGCCCCTCCCCCGCGCCGCCCCTCCCCCTCCCGCTCACCGCCCCTTCCCTGTGCTGCCCCCACCACCTCACCCCCCGCGCTGCCCCTCCCCCTCCCACTCGCT